>JAEAOA010001663.1:850000-887500 GCA_016746295.1 Potamilus streckersoni | reverse complement strand
GGAACTAGACAGTCTCTGTTGTAAAGTTTACTTTTGTTTTACAAGTAATTGGACATGATGGCTGAAACAAAGAATTTAACAACTGCTAAACGATAATTATAAAAAAAAACAAAATGTTTTGTTACGGTAAACTCTACACATACTTTCTTCATCCACCTCCAAGTCCGTTTCGTAATCATCGTCTCGTGAATGAAAAGATACGTCGCTAACACTATCAACGTCATCTAAACTATCATTGTCACTTCCTTGTTTGTCAACATAGTAACTGAGTCTGGAACCTTTGTTCTCCACCCTAACCCGTCCATCATCTCCTGTAGCAGATTCCTCATTTTGCAGAGAATCGCCATATTGCGCAATGTCTTCGGTTAGAAACAGAGGATCTCCATTAGTGTCAGTGGGATAAAACTTTGGATGTTCCGGTAATTCGTAACTAACTTCCTGTTCTTCTTCCGCTTCATCTTCCACCAAAGGGGAGAGAACTCTTTTAGCTAGTTCGGGTCCCACACCGGAAACTGAGAGAAAAGCGTCTTGAGTCGCCATAATTCTTTCCTATTACATGCTTCCGAAATTAGTCGGTCTATCTTCTGTATATTGAATTATTCACCAAAACCGGGTGGGAAATTTTTCATCTAGAAAATTAAAAAGATGAATAATATACCATATCAACTGTACAAAAAATAGTTTCCAAATGAAAAAAAATTTGGTACAATATGATCAACGTATAAAATATGTTCCCCTCGTGTTATCTACGCACTTAGATATTTTGTTATCAATATATTATCAAAGTTCTATGTACTTAGATATTCTGTATATCTTGTCAAAGTTCTTTATATATATATATATATATATATATATATATATATATATATATATATATATATATATATATATATATATATATATATATGTATATATATATATACATATATATATATATATATATATATATATATATATATATATATATATATATATATATATATATATATATATATATATAAATATATATATATATCTTGTATATGTTATCCAAGTTCTACGTAATGAGATATACTGTATACGTTATCACAGTTCTACGTACTGAAATTGTTTCCACGTTATCAATGTTCTGCGTACATCTCTGTAGTTAAATATACCGTATGATATGATTTGTATGTTATCAAGGTTATGCATATGGTATACAGTTTGCTATCAAAGTTCTATATTTAGATACAATGTGTACAGTTTGTTATCAAAGTTCTACATAGACAAAATGTGCACAGTTTCTTATCAAAGTTCTATATTTAGATATAATGTATACAGTTTGCTATCAAAGTTCTATATTTAGATATAATGTATACAGTTTCCTATCAAAGTTCTATATTTAGATATAATGTATACAGTTTCCTATCAAAGTTCTATATTTAGATATAATGTATACAGTTTGCTATCAAAGTTCTATATTTAGATATAATATAATATATATATATATATATATATATATATATATATATATATATATATATATATATATATATATATATATATATAGTTTGGTATTAGAGTTCTATATTTAGATATACTGTATACAGATTGCTAACCCTAAATGCTACACTATTTATGTTATCAAAATTCGTCCCGAACTTCAAATTGTATTTATTTCGTTCCAATAAAGAAAACCTGCTTTTCTAAATTGTATAATTTGCAGTGTTCGAAGAACTTAAAATATAGTCTACCAAACATCTTCAACATAGAAAATATGATATATTTTTTAAGATTAGTGTCTATCTGGAAGAGAAATTATTATAAAAGGACATATACTGTATGTAGAGAGCTCACTTTTCCATTTTTTCTTCTATGAATATATATATATATATGCTATATATATATATATATATATATATATATATATATATATATATATAGAGCATATATATATATATATATATATAGATATATATATATATATATATAGAGCATATATATATATATATATATATAGAGCATATATATATATATATATATATATATATATATATATATATATATATATATATATATATATATATATATATATATAGCATATATATAGCATATATAGAGCATATATAGAGCATATATAGAGCATATATATATATATATATATATATATATATATATATATATATATATATATATATATATATATAGAGCATATATATATAGAGCATATATATATAGAGCATATATATATAGAGCATATATATATATAGAGCATATATATATAGAGCATATATAGAGCATATACATATATATTGTTACGTGTCTAGGCTCTTACAAAACGTAACAGAAAAGAGTGAAGACAACAAGCTCTGTAAAATATAACAAATAATTTATTTTCCTATATAATAAAAGGCAAAAATGAGAAAAAGAACTTACGGTTTTACGAATCAAATACAAAATTAATCCAAGAATTAAAAAATAGTAGTCCTATTATTAAAACGTTTTAAATGAATCTAAGTTCGAGTCCAGATAAAATTTAAAAATTTTAAGGTGATGACGTCTGTTGTAACCTGCGAAGTGCTGTTGTGCCAATAGTTCCTTGTTGAATCACAGAAAATAACATTCCAGTTTTGAATTCCGAATAAATTTCAATAAATGTCTTTATCCAATAATTTCGGAGGAGCACTTGTACTTCTATGGAAAATACTGACTTGATCTTTCAGTTTTTAAAAAAATCAACTCAGACTGGTCACAACATATGTTTGGAGTCCGACTACACAAATTCTATCTTAAAAACATGTATACACTAATTAAAATCGCAAAACTGATTCCCTGATGAGGGTTACATGGTTATCCTTCCAGAACAAAAAAGAAGCTCTTTACATGCCTAATATATCGGACTCCCAGTATGGACTTAACTGAAACCAATGATTCTTAATCTGGGAATGAATAATTTTAATTTTTTGTTATAAAAAAGTTGTTAACCAAAACCATTACTGGTTCTGAATTAATGTCAGCAACTATATATATATATATATATATATATATATATATATATATATATATATATATATATATATATATATATATATATATATATATGCCATCTGTATCTCCTTATAATGGAACATATTAGACAAATTAGACAAGTGTTCTTCTAAATAGGAGTACAATTTACAATTACCGTTTGACCTGCTATCAAACAACATCGTCCTCAGCCTTGACTTGTCTGTGTGTATGTGTGCGTGCGTGTGTGCTTCAATAATTCTGTAAATGAGATTTAATTCTACCTTACAATTGCATCGTTTTATAAATAGCTTGCCTGTAGTGAATACGGATGATCGTCCTAAGTGGAATTCATTGTGTACATAATAGTGTATTAAGTAACAAAATGTACACACAATAGCTCATTCTAACGTGTACACCATGTTACATGACACCAACCTATGTACATATTAAGATATAATATGATTTATGCATCAACAGACATTAATAAATGGAGGGCTGTTGTCAACAGCCCTTCAGGCTATCATATTGCGCTGGTCCTCGTGCAATTTTAGCGCCTTGATTTACATTACTACGTCGTTTTACACCTGTAATTGTATTTCTGTAAACATGTTTGCTCGATCAATAGTTTTAGACCAAAAATACATACATGGTGTGAGAATCTCGCTAAATGCGGCCATGAAAAATCTTTATGTGAGTACTTAAGGATCTTAAGACAAATATTATTTGTCAGTGATTGAATTCAACGCAAATAAATTGAATATTTTTCATACTACTTAACAATGTTTTTCAAAAAATATTTGTTTGACATGATTTATAGATTTTTATTTGCTTTAATTATTTGTCAAAAGCAGAAATGCAGAAATGACAAGTCCTTCATTTGAAGCAAAAGGTGGTATTTTTAATTGGAGCGGCGTAGACCTCTATCAAACAAGAAAAAGCCTCGTCTGTAAAAGGCAGATTTATTTCACCATCAGGAGGCAAACAAAAAACATACAGCACAAAATTGTGCGCAACAATGTAATGCGCAACTTATGATTTGATTCCTGAATGTATGTGGCCATCAAGGCAAGCCATTTAATAGATAATATTTTAGCAGACAAATAGAGTATTAACCAAAAGTAACTTTGAATCTCTTTTTTTGTAATGAATCAGTTCTGTATTTTTCATATACACAGTGATGTATTATTTGGTCATGTGATCCTATAAGTTCTTGTTAACTTTGTTCATTCAAACTATCAGCACCATGAGACATCCGAGGGTATTTCTTTTTCAAATAGAAAAGGCTGCGGATGCCTCTGATTTACACTAAATTGGATAGAACTCTTTCAGTTAGCATTATTTATATTCATTTGTTTTCAACAGTACCTTAAAATAATTTTCAAAACTAAACTCTTCCGGAGTGGCATATGCTACATCGATAAATAAAATCCTGAACCACAGACGTGCGAAGCCATGACTTATCTATGTTTGCTTATCAGGACGAAAATGACTTTGTGGTATTGCAACTGAGCTTTACATAGCAATAAAAGACATGGGCATTATTTCAAGAGGAAAATCCCAACTACCTTTTATCTGGATTACTCTTACCGGAAAATGCACCGCAGCCACAAATGAAACCATTATTATATTAACAGTGAAATCTTATTGCAGTACCGGTTGCTACGATTCGCCTCATCTATCGGAAACCTAAATCAATGAGGGCATTGAACAACATTCGATTCATGTATTGTAACAACAAAGATCAAGGCATTCATCATGATTTGATCCTTGCAATAGAGGAATATATTAAAGAACTGATGTATGTCATGCTCATGATTGTATTCGTACGAAACAAAGGTAGCATGAAATACTAACACATATTGGACGGCGTCAACTATTATAACAGTCTTCCCGGAACTTATTCGTTCTTGTGTAGTATAATTTAATGTGTTGGGTTCTATCCCCTTCTGAGTGAGATAACTATAATGAATATAATTGATGGCGATCTAAAACACGTTAAATATAAAATTATATTGGTATATATATATATATATATATATATATATATATATATATATATATATATATATATATATATATATATATATATATATATATATATATATATATATATCTTGAATACTTTTATCAAAAACCTCTTGAGTGCCATCTGCCACAGTCAAGTACATAAATAAAATATACAATTGTGCTGCACCTATGAAATCCATACTACAAGCGAATAATTGTAGTTCAGTTTTAAAATGTACTAAATACCTGAGAAAAAAAATTAAAAAATCATTTTTCTACACGTTGCACTTCACCTTTGAAAGCGAGTTTACATTCGATTACTTGTGAACAAGTTTCCTTTATAAGGCACTTCAGGGATACGAAATCTATACGTATTGGACAGAATACGTGCAGAAGACAAAGTCAAGTATTATCCTATGGCCAAGTGTGCTTTAAATGATTCCAAATCATACGCATCACGTTCATCCTCTTTGTATACATGCAGCAACCATATATAACGTTTTGACTTTTTCAAGGATGATTGCAAAATTACGTTTATAAGAATGTACGTCCCACAAAAGATAAAGATGATCTGGTTACTTCGCGTGGAAAAATGATAAATCATTATGCTAATTTTAAGATTACTTAAAAATGAACGGTAAAAATTTTGTAAACACGCAGCTTCAAAAAGAATGAACAAAGATGTACGTATTTGAACTTCTATCTCTAAAATATTTCTGAATAACAAATAGAGAGTGTTTATTTTTATTAGCTTGTAGTTCTGCAAAAGATTTCTCCGGGATCAGGTTAAAAATAAGGCATTACGTTATTGTAACTATATACCAAGATGCACTGGAACACACACGCGCGCGCGTGCGCACACACACACACACACACAATGATCTGTCTAGTTTGAGAATTAAATTACACAGTCTTCTCCAGCATGTTTATAACTTTAACTTAAGGGTCTTCTCCTAAGAGCGCTATCTATGGAATCCCTAACAATGTATGGTAGAAAGAATGAAGACGTCAAATGAGACAGATCTGTTATTTCAAACAACAACTATAACCAATTACCGGACTTTAAAAGGACTAACTCCTGTATCTTTTTTTATATGTTACATGGCTCGATTAATAAGGAATAGAATGTTTCTTAGTACTATTTATGTCTACTCTTTGAAATCTGTAGGATGCAAGCTTGAAGTGTATTATTACAAAACCTGAGACGGTCATAGGTACATTCCAAACAGACAATAATGTGCAAACCTTAGAAACGATTGATAGTCGCCTGTCACTGTTGTTCGCCGTTTTCAAAAGTGAATACAAGCAAAATTATACGTTAGTGTTCGTGTATTCTCTGACATTCTTGCACCACAAATACTTCTGTCTAGACATGACTTCTGTATATAGACATCGAAAATACCAATCGTAAAATGGTCTTTGATGGGATTTTAGAGACGAGTTATAACTCATAATTAAAGAACGTTCTGTAGCAAGTATTATTTTTAAATCATTTAGTTGATAATTCCTTGAATAAATATTTCATTCGATTGGACAAATATTCTGGTTTGTTTATTTTCCCGGGGTATTCCTGTGCGATTCAGTTGACCTAAACATGGCTAGTTTTGAATTATTGTTAATTTGAAACGGACGTATCGAGTACAATCATATCCGACTGTTCTTGCCTAGTAAATACCATCATTTTGGGACACGTCAATCCACTTCACAAAGTAATTGTAATTCGAAACGGTTTCTTACAAAATTCTTTCGTCTAGTAGTTTACATAAATGTTGTAGCTTTGAATTCCCCGGTTACATTAAATATATTGTTCTTTTGGTGATGGTTGTTACTGTACTTTAATGCAATTTTTCAGCACATGATAGGCGGTGTTTATTAATCAGGGAAGAAGAACCAACCAGCTAATGGCAAGCTTTCTCATATACACACGTTGTTCCAGCTTGAGACTCAAACCCACGCGGACAGAGGTAAGATATCAGTGAACGGTAAAGCCGAGAGTCTTATACATTCCGCTATGACTGTATTATAATAGAAAGTTTTTAGTAGTACCAACAGAAAACGCGATGCTTTAATTCATATTCAGAGTTTTGATAATTAATGCATTTGATCGCGTTTCCTCAAATGAATTATTGCATTAAAAATATTAAACTGCAATTTTCAAGATTTGCCGATCTATAACTAGTCACTAATTATAGTCCTATCATTTCCTATTTTAAAAAAAATTGAGTTTGCATGTATTTTTGAATATAATAACAGCTGATTTAATAGCGATGACACAAATTTTATGTATCAGCCTTTCACGTTTGTTACGGCATTTTCATCCCATGCTAAAGACGCACAATAACTGAATTTAAATATTTTAGACCCAAGGTATTTTCGGTAGTATTAGTAGCGTGTATACTAATATAAAGTTTTATATAGGAGATTATAATGGAATCATAAGTACTTTCCTTCAATTATCTTGTCAAACTAGTGTCATAATATAAATATGCTTAGAAATATCAGCATGCATATATATATATATATATATATATATATATATATATATATATATATATATATATATATATATATATATATATATATATATATAGAACATGAAAATGTATGCAGTCATCGGGTGTCATAGATGCTTGTAATAGGATTATTATGGAGTACTTCTAAAGGAGAGAGACAGACAGACAGACAGACAGACAAAGAGAGAGATTTAAAAAGATTTTGCTCTAGAAATTCTACATCAGCACTTAAAAAACAACAATCGTATTTACTTTCACACTTAACCCAGATGAGCATATTCGAGCATATACACCTGCTAGAAACATGTTATTTCTTGCCGCACTTTTTTAAAAAGAAATGAGATTTGGATCAGTACTGCATGGATAGGCTATATTGTAGACAAAGCAACAAAGCAACGAAACTAACTTGTGTCAATATTATAATCAAATCAACATTTATAATAAATTAGAAACCAGAATGTTTTTTCTTTCTTTTTACACCCTATCATCGGTTAACTAATGATGGATCGCCAACTTAACTACTTAAACATTAACAGACGTCAATAGCCCGGCAAGCGTTCATACTTACAAGCGGGTCGGACGCTTGTCGTCTGGTTTGTTGGAGTATAGTTTTAATCACCATGAAATAACTTATAAATTTAAATTGTCACAATCTTAAAACTTCTCATTCGACATTCGTGAAATTGTCCAGTTTATGCTCGTAATTTATTTTACTTCAAAAGAATATTGTATTACATACATTGAAAATCTACTGCGTTCCAGGAGCAATCTCGACATTGGTAAGCTATTAAATTCAAGGAGCCACCTCTTCTCTAGCATTCTGTCAGATAATTAGCCGCACGCATTCAAATTAAACGCTCATTATATCATTACCAATTGAGCAGTCGATCACATTAGGCCATTACGTACAATATCTTTAAATCGATCCTAATTTTTCAAAAGAAATGTACGTCATTAAAGGACGACATGTATAGTGGCAATTAAACAGAAAGTAGTGCTGAGACAGCTCGAGGTTTCATATTATGCTCGTTTCTAATTTAAACTATATCAGATTTTAAAAAAGTGGTGGGAAATTTGGCTCAAATCTCGTTTCTAATTTAAACTATATCAAATTTTAAAAAAGTGGTGGGAAATTTGGCTCAAATCTCGTTTCTAATTTAAACTATATCAGATTTTAAAAAAGTGGTGGGAAATTTGGCTCAAATCTCGTTTCTAATTTACACTATATCAGATTTTAAAAAAGTGGTGGGAAATTTGGCTCAAATCTCGTTTCTAATTTAAACTATATCAGATTTTTAAAAAGTGGGAAATTTGGCTCAAATCTCGTTTTTAATTTAAACTATATCAGATTTTAAAAAGTGGTGGAAAATTTGGCTCAAATCTCGTTTCTAATTTAAACTATATCAGATTTTAAAAAAGTGGTGGGAAATTTGGCTCAAATCTCATTTCTAATTTAAACAATATCAGATTTTAAAAAAGTGGTGGGAAATTTGGCTCAAATCTCGTTTCTAATTTAAACTATATCAGATTTTTAAAAAAAGTGGTGGGAAATTTGGCTCAAATCTCTAAGGCTATACTTCTGTATAGGTTATCAAAGCCTTCATCAAACCAACAAATTACTTTCTTGCAACTACTTTCTGATTTCAATTGAATAAAATTTCATCAACATAAACTTATCCTTGCTGGATCTACGCTGAAAATTAATTTGTCTTATAAAGAACATAATCTCGCTACAAATAACGCACACAATTGCAAGGGCACGTTTTATTCGTAGCACAAGAGAAGGATAAATGTCAAAAATCATACCATCCTGATAGAGTTCATTAACGGAAATCAGTAGTCAAATTTGAATTTTGAATTACCTCTTAAAAAGCGCTGTCCGTTAAGGATCACTGCCATCTCACCTCTGTTCTGCGTGTGTTCCAGTCTAGGATTCGGCAAATGTGGATATGTGAGAAAGCTTGCCAGTAGCTTCTCGTGGGTCGGTGGTTCTTTCAGGTGATTTCCCGGTTTCTTCCTCCAACAATCAATTCTGGCCGCCATGAATAGCCTATCGTGTGCTGGAAAATGGCGTTAATCCCAACAACAACAACAAAATGTCGACCAACCATGGTATATTGGTAATCAGTTGTTGATCAGTTGGTTCATATCAGCATGTATACCGACACTGTTGGGACATTATGCTATAACAGTCACTGGCGTTTCGCAAGAGCTTTGAGCTGCGCAGATTAAACTTAATGTTTTGTATACTAAAAATTAACAATCAACCATCTGAAACCATATGAATCGTTGAAATATTTAGTTAAAAACTAAATGATGTCCCATCAGATGATTACGTGTAAATAATGAAAGCTTTGCTAAATGTTTGTGAATGGAAGCCAGCTATCAATTTAAAGGACCTGTCTACAATACCAGTTTGGTTCTTGAGTGTTCTCCTCATAACACGTGTATAACTAACCAAAAAAGAAAGGAACGCCAATATTATTTTTTGACCAGAGTAGTGGTTACACATTTTTTGTTCACCTCAATTTTACCAGACTTTAATATTGCATGATTTGCACGGGCCAATCAGTCACAAAGGTATGCACGTCTCTCTCTCTCTCTCTCTCTCTCTCTCTCTCTCTCTCTCTCTCTCTCTCTCTCTCTCTCTCTCTCTCTCTCTCTCTCTCTCTCTCTCTCTCTCTCTCTCTCTCTCTCTCTCTCTGGTAAACAAATTTAAGAATATAAAAATGAAAGAAAATAAAATCAAGTGTATCGTGCCATTTTAAACGTACTTTCTACCTGAATGCCTTTTTGTTGTAATCTTCTATTTAGATCAACATTAAATTTGAACGTCTGATGCGAGAGATACGCTAAGGGAACAAAATAATCGACAAGGCTCGTGGAGCCCGCAGTAGATATATGGTGAAATACATATACATTCAAATGTATTCTACCCTTGCATGTGATCCTCAAATCGCTAAAGATCGTGAAGTATGAAAGCTTTACCTAAAAGCAATGTCAGCCAGGACTGAGTCTGTTGTACAATTCTAAGTATAATATATGATTCTTCATTCAACAAACACGTATCGTTATTCGGATGAAAATAAATATGAATAATCCAGATATAAGAATAAAGCATTATATGTAATCGTCAGTAGATTTATGAAGGATTCAAAAGAAATCTACTCGTTAAGAACGGCACGTTATATTACAAGTTCAATTTAAAGACAAACTTAATAAATGTTAAACATGTGTCTCTGAGAGAATACAGTGGACATGTCTAAAATGTTTCAGTTCTTGATATGAAAGAAAGACGCACATGCACACACAAACGTATCCTTTGATTTTGGCTTTGCCCCTCCCCTGAAAAATTCATCAAACCCACCCCCAGTTGCTCTAACCCTATTCATTTCTTTGAGTTCTGACCTGAATGTTCAGACGTTTGCTTGTCAAGTCCTCTTTGGCCTTGAAGGCAATTCTGTGTGGCATCAAAGAATTCTCTTCATGTAATGAGAATTACCGAGAGAAATTATAGATTGTGATTTGCTGTCATAGCTGTATGCCCCATCAATGCAAACAGTTATAACACATAAGTTACCAACTGATATTAAGATGCTGGAATTCTTATTATTTAAAAAAAAAACATTAGACGCAAGCATTCACTCTAAACTGAACTACTAAAGCATTCCGTAACTTTTCAGGCACTAGCCTTGATTTTCAGCATCTGAATAAGGAATATGATAGAAATCAGAGAGTAAAGAAGGAAGAACAAACAAAAGGAAGATTGTGTCAAAATCCCACTGACAGCATGGAGGGAAAATAAATGGTCTTCCAATCCTTTGAATGCACCCTGGTAAACGATTATTGATGCCTATGAAAAGTTTAACCACCATATACTTAACTATTCGAAGTTAAGCTCAGCAAACATGATGATGCTTATTAACTTTAAAGCACAGAATTATGACTCCTTCCGATTTGAAGCATGCAGTTATTAGATGTGAGATTTAGTTTGAAACTAGCTTATGCGTGAGAATATGCCTAAAGAAGATTGCATACCATTTAAGTAACACGAAGAAAATTAAGTGAATATTAACGATTAGTCATTCACACCAACAAATGAAAAGAGCTTTCTGATTGGTTAAACAATTACCTTTGCAATACTATGCTATGCAAAGTTTTGACGCTGTTATGAAATCGTACCCATCCATGTGAGCTAGTGCCCTGGAGAATTGAAGTTTTCGGCCAAGATATGTTATGATGGAGATACGAGTCTTGTCTTTAAAAATCTGAGGGGATTACAGTCTTGTGGTTTGTGAATCTGAGGGGATAACAGTCTTGTGGTGTGTGAATCTCAGGAAGGTATGACTGGTTTGACTCTTGCAAATATCCGCTTTATCAAGCTTTAATGGAGTCCATCTGTCTTCCATCTCTGTAACTAATATATCCCCAAAAGAAGAACAGCGTGTAATCAGTTAAATCTTTGTATTACATACCTACTGAACTTTAAATTGTTTTTGTCTGAAGTTCAATATAGATATTCAATCTATCAGACGTATCAGACGCCCCGATTGGAGCCATTGAGGTACTCCCTCTGACATTCGTGCGTGTACAATTTTAGATGCAGTGAATCATGCTTTTATAAATCCCAATTTGTGATGAATTTCGTTAAATGTAAGTCTAAAAACAAAGTTAGAAAGCGTGGAATACAGGACATGTAATAAATACACAACCGCATTCGTGCTGTGTTCGGAGTCGTAGAATGAACTCATCTGATGTGGTCTATGAATACATGCATGTCTCTTATGCTCCGTATAGAACTATTAACCAAGCGGCACGTTTTCAGACTCCAGTGTATTCAATTGCGTATGCTCTGTATAGAACTATTAACCAAACGGCACGTTTTCAGACTCCAGTGTATTCAATTGCGTATGCTCCGTATAGAACTATTAACCAAACGGCACGTTTTCAGACTCCAATGTATTCAATTGCGTATGCTCCGTATAGAACTATTAACCAAACGGCACGTTTTCAGACTCCAATGTATTCAATTGAGAATGCTCCGTATAGAACTATTAACCAAACGGCACGTTTTCAGACTCCAGTGTATTCAATTGCGTATGCTCCGTATAGAACTATTAACCAAACGGCACGTTTTCAGACTCCAGTGTATTCAATTGCGTTCGGCTACACAAACATTTGTTCAGAGTTAAACTGACGTTATATAGCTTTTCTAACAGACGATGACAAAATTGCAAGAGTGTGATTCGATTTGTATAACCAGGGCTGAGCAGTCAGTCGATGATCGTTAGATTCAATCATAAATGCAGTGAAACACTACTGAGAACTAAAATTATCCGTTTTACAGAGGTGACCAGTATACGGAGGACGGTTTCTTTTTTGTATTAAAAACGGTTTTATTGTGACCAAATTACAGTATCTCACTGTCTACACAGGAGACCATGATTGCAGAGGGTCGGGTTTAGACAAGTTTTTCAAATTAAGTAATCGCAATAAGGTATTGCTAAAAAAATTTTAAAGTCTGATAACTAGAAAAAAATATTGCATAAGTATAACAACAAGAATTAAATAAATAATTATTTTTGCAAGATATTCGGTAAAATGGCGTTTCTAAATTGGTGTCGCAAAATTGAGTATTATTTCGCTCATATTTAAAGTGATAAATGTTTTTTAAAAATCCACTAAAGTCTCATTCAATTTGGTTTCACAAATAAAGCGTTTGAAATTTACTTACTTTAAAAATGCATGACTGACATTTTGGTTAACTATTATCTATCATTATGCTACCTCACAAATCAATTCAAATTTAAAATTCACCACATGATGTCTGTGATACTATTGACAATAGATGGACCCTATATAGATAATATACGTCCCTTACAATATAGAAATTAAATAACAGTAAATGATAGAAAATGGTTTGTTTTTTTAAAAAACTTTTTTAAAAATATGTGACCAAATTCAAATGTCAAAGAAAAATATTGCAGGCAAACGTCAACATACATTTCACCAAAATAAATACTCTGAGACAGGTGGTGATACTCTGATGCAGGGTAACAAGTCATTCATAATTTGTTTCTTACCTTTCAAAGAATCCGCTATTTCCAGAACATGTGCGTTTTCACTTTATTTCACTCTAATTTGTTTGGGATTTTTTAAAAGTCAGCTCACTAATACCCTTTTTTCAGTCAGAATAAATATGGCCACATATGTTCAAACGTTACAGGTATTACAGACGTACTTCATCAATGTGAACAGTAATTATTGATCGACACAACTTAGATAACCCACGCCTCTTTTTACTTTTCTTGCACATGTCTCAACTCGGGTAAAATGCGATCCCATTAGTCTGCAAATAAATGATGAGAACTGAAAAGAGGTTTCTTTTATTTAACACATGAATCAAGTAAACCACCGGGATAATCAATATGAAAAATAAAACCATGCCGAGGCCACTTGGGGTAAATCGTGTCTAACTGAATCATTCACCCCGGTAAATTCAATCCTCTCATTTCTAGAATGCGCGTTAACTGTACCGAGAGATTTACCGCTGGTCCAGGTTTAAGTAACATTTGATCACTTGTTAAGTCGTGTAAACAGTCATTAATATGAGCTACCTGTCATGATTTGCAGATCAGCTGATTCAATAGGTACATGCCTTTGTCAGCAACTAAAACCGCTATTTATTCGTGTTCAAAATCGGATTTAATTTGACACTGGAAAACGTTTGTCATGGTCTCTTTAATTTAAGTGCTTCAAAAATAAGCGTGTTTTCATAAGAAAATAAATTTACAATTGAAAAGACGCATGTCTTTGCCTAACTAGTTTCTTGAACCTTGCCGCCCATAATTAGCGTCAAATAAATAGGTGCTGTGCAACACATAATGGGTAGGTTTTGCTCGGAAAGCCGGAAACTGTTGGGACTTTACTGTTACAACAATTCTGTTAATGTTATGGATCAATCGTAAAAAAAAATATAACAAAAAAAAATAAATAATAAAAATGCTAAAAACAGGAGTTATTGAAGTACCATTGTTTACATAGCGATATATCCACATGAACGTTACGAGATATTTCTGCAAATGTACTTGATAATAAAAATTGATAATATTCATAATGTAACTTATTAATAATCCTGTATTTGTTTTGCATGTCCTAATATATTATTTCATTGTTTTCATTTCTTTGCAAGTCACGCTATCTTATTTGTTATGTATGTTTCGAAATGACGCAATTGCTGAATTTAGTTTATCATTCTCTTTTTAAAAAATCGTTGAAATTCTGCAAATGTCATGGTAATTATGCAAGCCTGGCCCTAGATGTGAGGGGCCGAAGGCAGCATGCAGAGTCCAAGGCAGCAAGCGATGAGCGCGGGGCCCCAAGAAAAAAGTTGGATTGCGGAGAAGACCTGGGCCCAAGGCGATTTTCTCGTATGCTGCCTTCAGCCCCGAACATCCCAGGACCGTGCCTATAAATATGGTCTAAATGTAACTTAAAGGTTTGACACGCCGATTTCCGTTTGAACATACATTTGAACATGCCATTCTTGAAGTGTCCAGATCTGTTGTTTCTAATTATATGGCATATTATAAGAGTTACTGGGTGACCTTCGCAAAATTGTTCTCCAACACATTCATCATACTCCCGATGCTTATGACATTTGCTTGCCAATATAGGCAAAAAGAGGCTGGCGTAGTCATTACGTGAATGTAGTATGTATGCGGAAGTCATCATTGGCTGGAACAAAGACTTGAGATTAAAGAATGGGGAAGTTATGATAGGTTTTGAAAAGAACAATGGTATGCTGAAAGCTTAATAAATCAAAACCATTAATGTTATAAAAAGTTTATATTGGTTATTGATAGGAAGAAAGCAAAGAAAACTTAGACACTGAATACATTATGATCTTTTTTAAGCCGTTAGCTTATTGGTCATAATCAAGTTCTTGTTTGGTAAGTCTGAGTTGTTCTTTATATATATATATATATATATATATATATATATATATATATATATATATATATATATATATATATATATATATATATATATATATATATATATATATAATCTCTCAATAAAGGGATCTGAAAAACCGGTATCACTTGTATGAATCTAAGTGAAATATAAAAAAATTTGGAGATCCATGTGCAATATTATTAATTACCCAACTACATCTTGACCGTAATATTTCTATACAAACATGACCTATCAAAAGCAAAAAACTACTTTGTATACATGCTTCCAATTGTCACAAGATACTTACACTGTTGATGATAGTACAAGTTTCAATCTAATGCCTTACAGAGTCAAGTATTTAGTACATTATTCACAATTAACCAGCAATCTCAACGTCTGCTTTACCGTAACTTTGGTATCGTCTTGAACTTCAAAAAAAAAAAAAAATTTCCACAGGAAATTATTAGTAAATATCTCAGTCCATTTTTATCAATACGGATTACGCATTGTTTCATGAGTGGCTTCCGTGCCTGAAACAGGAAATTAGATTACAATGGCCCCATCACCCTGGAATAATCGAACCATCCACACGTGTTCTAATTTATGTTTTAACATTAGCCCAGGAGTGAAGGAAACCTATTACATTAGCAATTATGCACTCAAGTACTGTGGTTAATTATCAACAAGATGTCTTCAACATGGAAATCCCCTTTATATTACTCAAGGTCTTAACGCACTCGCTTACTAGAGTCCCTTCATTACGACAACGTTTCTACCATAAAGGCATGTATTAGCATGGATCACATTTCAGTAACTTGCACTACAATTATATACCACATGGACTTCAATAAAAGGTTGTTTCACTGTAAGGCGGTACACGTTTGATTCCATGGACAGTTATATATATATATATATATATATATATATATATATATATATATATATATATATATATATATATATATATATATATATATATATATATATATATTTTTATATATATATATATATATATATATATATATATATATATATATATATATATATACATACATACATACATACATACATACATACATACATACATACACCTGCATACATACATACATATATGTATGTATGTATGTCTGTTTGTATGTATGTATGTATGTATGTATATATATATATGTATATATATATATATATATATATATATATATATATATATATATATATATATATATATATAATAGCTCTTTGAGTCATTCTGAATGCACAAATCAATGTCCACTTCTATATCTTTGCACTCTGTGTCATCTTTAATAGAAAAATAAATTGTTTCCATATATAGAATGGCAAAGAAATATCTGAGTTGGTCAATTTTGTCTGGACAGCGTAAACATGAATACTGTAATTCTCTATGCAGATGACCATCTGTCGTTCTCATTCTCGTATTACCCAAGAGTGAAAATCACATTAAAAATGATGCAGTAATGTTTTTCTTGCATCCAGATTAAGATTCAAATAAATTCATGCAGCCATATGTCAATAAGTGTGTAGCTGGTATATTTGTGTGATGCTTCACACCTTTTTACAAGAAAATGCTACATTTTTTCGGCATTTTATTCATCAAATATGCAGCTCTTAATTGATTTTATTTATTTACATATTTGCTTGCATCCAGCATACACGTTGTATGTTTACTTGCACTTTGACTATCTAATTACTTTAGTCGCCAGCTTGGACACAAGATATCAAAAAGTCAACAAAGGATAAATTTGAATTTCAATGAATAGACTGGAAATTTGAGTACAAGGCTTTCGAGAACCGCAGAAGTAAAGACACTGGGTTTAATATACATGATATTTTCTGTTTGGGCTTTGATGTTGTTTTCTGTTTTACATTCTTCACTTGTTAGCATTTCTGGCAGAATCGTCAGAGAAACAATTGTTTTAAAAAAATTAGGAACTACAGCAAATAGCAATTGGTTGGCATATTTTGGGTATTAATACCTAGAAGAGATGAGAAAAGAGGGACACCCCATTTACCTATAAATGTCACTTATTGTGATGTTTTTCTTCATAACGATTGTTCTTGTTTCTCTTTCGTCATTCGATACAATAAATGTCACAACAGAAATGCAAGTAATTAGATTTAATTATATGTACCTCATTCAAAGGACAGACTTGTATTTTAGCATTTTTCTGTATAATTATTTCACTCTATCTCTTATTTTTCCCAAATGATTGCCTAAATTTGATGTTCAATAACTGTTAGGCGTCTAGAAAAGAACTGAAATAACTTTGTCAGCATGACTGAACGATAATTAATTTGAAGAATAGTGTTCGACATATTTCCTCAGCTAATTATCTTTATGGAGTGTTACTGCGCATGAACAAATTAAAATCATAGTTTCCACTAAAAGACATGACTATAAGCAAGTGTGTGTGTGTGTGTGTGTGTGTGACTTAATTTTTAACGTTGCTTTAACAATTTTCCAGTCATATCGCTACGGTGTCTGCATTGTGGCAGTTTATAATGATGTCTAGCACTGGAGCATCAAGTCCCCCCACCTCCGGTTACATTATCCTGACAACAAACCGACCAGTCCTAACACTAATCTCTTAAAGAGCGCCAACTGAGGCAATTGCTAGTAACATGTTTTATAGTTTTTTGAATAACAACTTATACAACAATTAATATACGCATGGTAGATTTATATATTGCAAAATACTCGTCATTTCATTTAATATACACACGGCAGATTTATATATTGCAAAATACTCGTCATTTCATTTATTATACACCTGGCAGGTTTATATATTGCAAAATACTCGTCATTTCATTTAATATACACATGGCAGATTTATATATTGCAAAATACTCGTCATTTTATTTTTGGCAAAGGTGCTGCGATTTTCTTTAGATTCGAGATAGACGATTTCTTTATGTCAATATAACTTATTTGCTCTTTCAAATAATATAAGGGATATAATATGGCGTTATGTTGCTATATTTCAGCGTAAAATGTTTTGCAGCTATTGACAGGCGGATTTTTCTTAAATTTAGAGTCTCTGCCCCCCAGGGCAATAAAATATTGGTCCATAACATAACTATCTAATAGCGTTATATGCATTGCGTATGTTCAGAAATACCGCGGTATACCATGATATGCACTGCGTATGTTCTGAAATACCGCGGTATACCGTGATATGCATCGTGTATGTTCTGAAATACCGCGGTATACCGTGATATGCATCGCGTATGTTCTGAAATACCGCGATACAGCATGGTACAAAACTGTTCGTGCTACCCAGTTCTGGTAAACTTAATGTTGTTCCGAACACATGTAAACATTAGGCAAACCATACAGACCATTATCTTTTTAGGTGATCTATTGATTAACCGGTAGCTGCCGTTTATCGAGCAGTTTGCTACAATAACTTCCAATGACAAATCAAAAACATAATTGCTTTGATGATTTGCATCTGTGTTTTGTCTGGTATCTGTGGAAATTAATAGTTTCATTCAATCGGAAGATATGGACCACTGGCAGAAACGCCAAGTTGGCGAGCACCCATTATATGACATAGTGAAGACGCGTTAACAAAGTTTTGGAAAATTTAATTAAGTGTTTTAACTGTTTAGAGTTTATCCCTTTCGCTGCCAAAAATAGTCTCTAGCACAAGCTCGTATAATTGTTATCATATAAATGATCATATCGATTCGTTTGAGAAAAATTTAAAACGAAAGTAAAAATTACAAAATATGGTATTTGATTATATTCGTGATATTATTTTATCAAAATTTTAAATACTGTATAATTACAAAGCAGTTGCGGATATTTGCATGGTAAATATTGAACAGCAGGATAGATACACAAGTCATTTCCTCTATCGGCAGGATTAAATAAGGTGATTTACTTGCTCAAGAAAGATAAACATAACATTACAACTCTTTCATTCAATAACAAGTATTTAAGATAAAAACAAGACAAACTTTATGAACGCTAGCTGAAAGAGAAAAAAAAATCCCACCCACCACGCAAAATCCGAGGAGAAAAAACAATCCCAGGAATAACTAAAGGAACAGTAATATAAGACTGTTTTATAGTTTGATTCCTCATTTATGTTATATCGGTTTATTTAGAATAATTACCAACAGGAACAAAACGGGTCGAAATAAAGACCGTCAATTAAGCGCGGTTGAAAATGGCTGACAGCTTAACAAAGCTTCATGGATTTTAACAAAGCTGCTCTTGATTCTATCAATACATTGTATCAACTTGTCTCACACAGTGGAACTGTTTTAAAACACGGCAGGGGCCAGAGATCTCTCAACCGTACTTAGTGACTCATCCCGATTGGTTTTCAAAATGAAAACATTACCAATCTAATGACTAGTTATGCTTTATTGTGTATATCTAAAAACAGGAAGCACGTTGCTGCAAAATGATTACTGAATATGAACAAACGCTCATGGAAACATTATCTTTAACGGGCAATATTGAATGTGCTTTATGTACACCTAACAAAGTTACATTATAGAATAGCAAATACGTTTAATTCTTTTCAAATGCGTCTTTAGCGAGATTTGAACATTTAATAAAAATAATGTCCAATATACAGTCTGAATAAAGTTTAAACTTCAACACAAATATTGCCATGAAATCATGAAAACAAATCAGACGCTTCAGCAGGTATGTCTAGAACAGTTTAAAACTAATGGTGTGGCCTGTAATCAGAGACAGTTTAAAACTATTGGAATGGCCTGTAATCAGAGACAGTTTAAAACTAATGGAATGGCCTGTAATCTGAGACAGTTTCAAACTTGTGGAATGGCCTGTAATCAGAGACAGTTTAAAACTAGTGGTGTGGCCTGTAATCACAGACGGTTTAAAACTAATGGAATGGCCTGTAATCAGAGACAGTTTCAAACTTGTGGAATGGCTTATTATGAAGGACAATTTAAAACTAATGGTGTGACCTCTTGTAAGAGGCAGTTTTATAATAGTGTTGTGGCCTGTTGTAAGAGGCACTTTGAAAATAGAGTTTTGGCCTGTTGCAAAAGGCAGTTTTAAAATAGTGGTGTGGCCTGTTGTAAGAGGCAGTTTAAAATAGTGTTGTGGCCTGTTGTAAGAGGCAGTTTAAAATAGTGGTGTGACCTGTTGCAAGAGGCAGTTTAAAATAGTGGTGTGACCTGTTGCAAGAGGCAGTTTGAAATAGTGGTGTGGCCTGTTGTAAGAGGCAGTTTGAAAATAGTGGTGTGACCTGTTGCAAGAGGCAGTTTAAAAGTGTTGTGGCCTGTTGCAAGAGGCAGTTTAAAATAGTATTGTGGCCTGTTGTAAGAGGCAGTTTGAAAATGGAGTTGTGGCCTGTTGCAAAAGGCAGTTTTAAAATAGTGTTGTGGCCTGTTGTAAGAGGCAGTTTAAAATAGTGGTGTGACCTGTTGCAAGAGGCAGTTTAAAATAGTGGTGTGACCTGTTGCAAGAGGCAGTTTAAAATAGTGGTGTGGCCTGTTGTAAGAGGCAGTTTGAAAATAGTGATATGACCTGGTGCAAGAGGCAATTTAAAATAGTGGTGTGGCCTGTTGGAAGAGGCAGTTTGAAAATAGTGATGTGACCTCTTGTAAGAGGCAGTTTGAAAATAGTGTTGTGGCCTGTTGTAAGAGGCAGTTTAAAATAGTGATATGACCTGTTGCAAGAGGCAGTTTAAAATAGTGATATGACCTGTTGCAAGAGACAATTTAAAATAGTGGTGTGGCCTGTTGTAAGAGGCAGTCTGAAAATAGTGATGTGACCTCTTATAAGAGGCAGTTTGAAAATAGTGTTGTGACCTGTTGTAAGAGGCAGTTTGAAAATAGTGATGTGACCTCTTGTAAGAGGTAGTTTAAAATAGTGATATGACCTCTTGTAAGAGGCAGTTTAAAATAGTGATATGACCTCTTGTAAGAGGCAGTTTAAAATAGTGTTGTGGCCTGTTGTAAGAGACAAACTAATGGCATAGCTTGTTGGAAGAGGCAGTTCAAACTTAGTGGTTTTGCCTGTTATAAGAGGCAGCTTGAAAAAACAATGGCGTGATATGTTATAAGAGGCAGTTTAAAAATAGTCTCTTGTCCTGGTGTAACACTCAGTTTGAAACTAGTGGCGTGGCCTATTGTAAGAGTTTCTTTAAAACTAGTGGTGTCGCCTATTATACGAGGCTGTTTAAAACTAGCGGTGTGGCTTGTTGTAATAATTGGTGTGGCCTGTTATATGAGACAGTTTAAAAGTAGTGGTGTGGTCTGTTGTAATAAGCAGTGTAAAGCTAGTGGTGTGCCTGTTATAGGAGACAGTTTAAAAGTAGTGGTGTGGCCTGTTGTAATAAGCAGTGTAAAGCTAGTGGTGTGGCCTGTTATAGAAGACAGTTTAAAAGTAGTGGTGTGGGCTGTTGTAATAAGCAGTGTAAAGCTAGTGGTGTGGCCTGTTATAGAAGACAGTTTAAAAGTAGTGGTGTGGGCTGTTGTAATAAGCAGTGTAAAGCTAGTGGTGTGGCCTGTTATAGGAGACAGTTTAAAAGTAGTGGTGTGGGCTGTTGTAATAAGCAGTGTAAAGCTAGTGGTGTGGCATGTTATATGAGACAGTTTAAAAGTAGTGGTGTGGCGTTTTTTAATAAGCAGTGTAAAGACATTTTCATACTCCAAAACAATATTGATCAATATATGCTTTAAATAATGTATGGGGTAAGCGAAACTGTCGTTGTATGTGACATTGATCAAAATAGCCGAAGAATTCGGATGATGCGACAGATTTTTTGACTCGATAACTACTGGATAACTAGATTCTCAATTTCTATTTATTGTGTAATACAGAATATTACAAAGAGAATGCAGTGTTTGCACATGTGTCTAATTACAAATAAAGAATGAGAATGCACTAAAGTTTACCTATGGCAAATGTAACTAAAGCCGTTGAAAGGTAAAAACTTTAACACAAATCGATAACAATAATAAATATATTGACTTGCTTGAAAAGTTCTTACCATGAACGACGAACCTTTTAAATCTTAAATAAGCAGATAATAAACAATAAACCATGATTAGAATACAAAGTGTCATCAAAGGCACATACCCTGTCCTGCATTAAAAGATTTGTAAAAAAATAGAAAGAAATGTTTATTCAAAACACAAAGAAATCGGAGAAAGTGTGCTCTGATAGAATTTTTAAAAAAATAAAATCCATCGATTTTCATTGTGTCAATACTGACTCTAAAACCCTTGAGCGTTATTGCTGGTGGCCTCGAACCCTTTTAGCATATATCAGTCACTTAAACAAAGGAAAAAGGTTATTGGAGATTATATTCGTATTTTAATCACGAAGATAAACTTCAACTCATCGTTTGAGGTCTTGAACATATTGGCTTAGTATAGATGCATTGATAAATTCGTTAAAGTTAAGCGCATTGATAAATACGTTAACAGCGAGTTTGTTGTATGATTTAATCATATTTGACAAAGGAGTCAAATTTAATTTAATAGGAAACGTTCGTGTACATTAAACGAAATTGTTCAGGGTGGTGCGATTTTTCAGATACTGTACAAAAGCTGTTGATATAATATGGCTCTATTGTGAAAATATTGATGAAATATATTCTTTATTTACAGATGTATAAAGAAATGGTAGACACCGTACTGTCGAAAAAATATGAAGGCACAGACGACTAAATGCTTAGATTCACTGAACATAATGGATTTTTTTTTACAAATCTCGCCTGTCTCATGATTCATTTCAGCTATTACTTAATAGTCCATACTTTTTTCACACGTGCTACAATTCAACGATGTCATTTTTGTCGTTTCTTTGTGGTTTAGACAGCAAATTGACCAATTGTAATTTTTGTATTCTACTTTACACTACCACAACACTGGCGTATCATACGTATAGCACCGTTTTGCCGTTTAAAATACGTGATAAATTACATACTGAAATTTAACTTTCAAATCCTTTGTTCATAAAAGTAACCATAAGAACAATGCTAATGTGAAAAAGGTAGGTTATCCATTATCAGAGCTAAGCCCTGCACACTTTACCACAGAGTCGGCAAGGAAACGTTTTGATTAACAGTATTTTTGGGTGGTGGTGGATACTTGCTTAACATCACTATAAGTACAGCATTATATATATATATATATATATATATATATATATATATATATATATATATATATATATATATATATATATATATATATATATATATATATATATATATATATATATATATATATATATATATATATATATATATATATAATGGCTAGGAAATTAAAGTTGCATGCCTTACCCATGGACGAACTGAGTCGGAATGTTCTGGGCAGGTATCGAACACGCTGCCCTAGAACATAATCCGCAAACGTTGGATCACGAGTTTAACGATCAACCTATTGAGCAACAGCGGCTCCCAAGAGACAAGGCTTTCAGTTTTGCACGTACTGCCATTGAAAAAGTTATTGATAGTGAGAATTGTTTTTGTAATTTAAATACAATTTATCATTTTTTTCTTTTAAGTGTATTTTCCTGTCAATAGCCATCAATGCAATGTCACGATCGCGATAAGATATAATAAATACCCAACCATGAATATAAAATATTATATTGAAATAGAAATGTGTGTTTGTATAAGATACTGGCGCCCCACCACAGTGCAAGAAAACAGACCGAAACTAGATACTTAAGTAAGATGCAAGGAATGAAGGAATATGATAATGTTAATGTTATGTGCCCTACAATTTACCGGTACATGAAAAGCATGACGATACATAAAAGAATAATGACGTTTCTCATCCAGACTGCTTATCAATTTCGCAGTCTAATATAATCGTATAAAAAGTCTTGAAACAACTACGCTTAACAGAAAAGCAAAACGGATCTGTACAACTACTTTTAACATAAACGGAAATAATAACAGAATCTTTCTAAATCAGCATAAAATTATTAAACTGATATATCTTATAAACAGGCAATGTTTTATACGTTGACTCTAGTGAATCAACTCAACATATTGTGAAATCATTAGTCACAGTCGAGCACTATACGTTCTGATGCAAAGAAATGTAAAAGCAAATATTGACTCCGAATCGAAGTTTATGCCAATAATATTTAATCTGAGTTATAGAAATCGGGAGAAGTCAGCCAAGGAGAATGAAGATCAAGGTTACACATTGTAACGTGCCATAGATGTCCCAAAAGACCTACTTGGGCGTCGGATTTTCGTTGTTGCGTTGTTTTGGGTTTTTTTTGTTTTTTTGGGGGGTTGGGGGTGGGGCTTATATAACAGGTTTTGTTATGCATCCAAATCGTGCATCCAAGTCGTGAAATGGACAACAAATGCAAAATAAGGTATTTTAAAATTGTTTACAATTGAAAGGGTGCTGAAGACGCTCCGCGC
This sequence comes from Potamilus streckersoni, assembly GCA_016746295.1. Classification (NCBI taxonomy): domain Eukaryota; kingdom Metazoa; phylum Mollusca; class Bivalvia; order Unionida; family Unionidae; genus Potamilus; species Potamilus streckersoni. The sequence goes on along the minus strand of JAEAOA010001663.1, from coordinate 862,647 downwards.
CTGACAATGTAGATAGGTTCAAGTTGGACAAAGAAGAAATAAAAATTATATTTAAAAAACAACGAAAGTATAACGAAACATTCCTCACGAACCTGATGCAGCGGTGGAAGAACAGAAGATCGGGATTTAAATAAACTGTAATCGCAAAAAGAACAAAAGAGTCAGCATTATATGTTGTGCAAAATAGTTTGAAACCGTCATAATCTTGTTTATACAAAGGTTTACCCGGTACTGGTTAGCCTGCCTCTTAGCCAAATGTGTGTGTAATATATGGTAGTATTGTCCCCTATCATTTCACGCAACCGCCGTGGAATGACGTAATCGTGGAATCACTGATTTCGTTTCTAGTTTGATCAACATCGTCCAAATTAGCAAAAAGTTTCCCCGTCACCATTTTAGCGGCGGCTGGAATTGTTTTATGATCCAGTTTTAAAGGAAATGTTTCTTATCCAAAGCTTTTGCGACAACTATCTCACCTGCAGTATCATAGGTTTGTGAAACTATGTTAGAAAAGTTCTTCGAGGACAAATCACTAAAGAAGATGTCTACTTAATATTTAATTATATGTTTCTACTTTGTCCTAACAATGTATATGAATGGGCCTGACTTCAATAACCTACACAATCATGATCAAATATGTGCTGGGTTTAAACGATTTCTTTTTCAGTAGGTATGTGATTTAAAATTTTTCGCTCGTAATTTAATTACTCTGAATTGTATGCCGTTTATACCACTTTAAGTACTAAAAATAGCTTTCTTTCAAAATACATATGAACATTATCAATGACGCCAAATCACCATGAAGGGGTATATGCCTTATTTATGTTTGATGTTATCGAAAAATTACCCACAATCCTCATCTGCTTTAGCATTATTTGCACTGTTCCTATAAATCGAACAAAGACAGTTTGATCGTTAGTAACAGTAGCCTGCGTTTATTAAATGATCTCTAATAAATACAAAATGCACATTAGCATGAAAAACTGATTATATATATATATATATATATATATATATATATATATATATATATATATATATATATATATATATACATACATATATATATATATATATATATATATATATATATATATATATATATATGTGTGTGTGTGTGTGTATGCATGTATGTATGTATGTATATATGTATGTATGTATGTATGTATGTATGTATGTATGTATGTATGTATGTATGTATGTATGTATGTATGTATGTATGTATGTATGTATGTATGTATGTATGTATGTATGTATGTATGTATGTATGTATGTATGCATGCATGCATGCATGCATGCATGCATGCATGCATGCATGCATGCATGCATGCATGCATGCATGCATGTATGTATGTATGTATGTATGTATGTATGTATGTATGTATGTATGTATGTATGTATGTATGTATGTATGTGTGTGTATGTATGTGTGTGTGTACGGTGCCGACTAGTAATTGAGAAATCTACGTGAACTGTTCACATCCCCCTTATTATGAAAATGATATCTATAATTATTTGATCCCAAGCGTACTATTGTTTGAAAATACAGAGACAATGATCTCAGCCCAGGCAGATAAATCAGCCCCTCACACATGATGATATTGGGTGGTGTTTAAGAGCTGATATCACCTATTCCTAAAAATGAAAATTAAGCAGCCAGTTTTAGCTTCGTACATCGGTGTATACTTTTTACATCTACCGATATGTCTCGTGATGTTGCGCTACCATCGGCTGAAGTTTTTTTTTTTTTTTGGTGATATGTACATTATATTCGCGGCGCAAATCCCATTTTTGGCGACTTGTAAATCCAGGTGGAATAGCACAACCCCATTCTGAATTTCGCGCTTGATCTGGCTGTTACCAATTACCGGTATGTGCCCAAAATGAAAGAAGCTTTGTTCCGGAGACATCTGCCTGCAGTAAAATTTCACATTTTAATGAACAGGTGAACAGGTGACATCAAACCCACATATAGTCCAATAGTATAGACTCAGATTTGGGGAATTGATTTATCGGACTAATCCAAGCTACTTCATAGACGCATATAAATACTAATATAAGAATTGATGAACTCAACAAATGTAAATTTATTAAGCAATTCAGACCTGCCAGCAAACAGCACCACGATATTCAACCTGAATCTGTATGAATATGGTATCAAATTGATGTCTAGGACTATCGTGCGAGCTATGTTAAAACTAATTTAATTACGGTATATTCTCTTTTATAAATCCAAATGCAAATCGCAGACACCAGATGAACTGGCATTAACAGATCTATACAGATTGTTAGGAATAATCGGTAAAACAGACAACACACACCTTGATTTATCAGTGCATCAATTCAGAGTCTATGTTGCATACAGTTGGATTCTCACTAATAAGAAAGATTTCCAAATCACTGGGTATAAATTATTTGATCATATTTTCGGCAGCATCTATATCGACAATCATTTTCTAACTAACCCTCAACATAAATGTCATGAATTGTTTTTGAAGTCAAGTGGCTGTCTTTATAAGCAAACTAAATATTGTTGGTAACCCTAAACGATAATTTTTTCAAATAATGACGTAAGTACCTTTTGTGTTTAACTTTTAAATCAAAATATAGCTTATGATTCATCTCGACAATATGTGAATAACCTCAGTCTAGATCAACTATACCATAGTTATCAAATATAAATATAAGACAGCACGTTTTTAGAACAGTCTTCCTAAATTTTTTAAAATATTTATCTTCACGCGCAATTTTATAACTTCCCGCGAGACTTGAGTACATATAAGCGACACTGATGATCATATAAGCACCATCTCATTTTACATGTATATTTTACATGTATATTTTAATCAGTACGATTAAAGTCATATGTTAATTGCCATCAAGCGATAATCTCCTAGTCATACAAAGGTTGTTTTTCAATGTAAGATAGACATCGTTAATGGGTACACGAGATCAACAAAAAAAAATTAAAAACACACCAATTGAATAGGACTTATGTAGAAGTCATAAAATATTTTAATTCACGAGAACCATTTTAATTCAGTGATACAAACTGATAACAAGAAACTTAATTTATACAACCATAATAGCTCGTATTGCTTGTCCATAAATTTAAAATATGGAAAAGAAATTTAATTATAGTTTTGAATGGATGCAGATTTGTATATGTGAAAAGTTATATGAATCGTGGAATAGAGGCTTTGAAAACAAACAAGAAAGAACATAGATACAATGGGAATTTGAAAAATATGACGTTTGCTCACGTGAATGTAGCTAAAACCATTCTTTTGGGCTCTAAACTCGGGAGGTTTACCAGTTTCGATTTTAAAAAAAGACTTAGATAAAAGTAATATTTGTTTATTTGATATGGCAAGGTTGTAATTTTAACATGTTCACCTGTGAAATATGCATTTGTTAGTTGCTTATGACGGAAATAGATAATCGATCTAATTGTCATAGTCCCTCAAACAGTTGCATGCAAAGAAAGAAAAGGTCAAGGAAATTTGTATTTGAAATTTGCAGAAAGATGGCAGAAAGGGAATCATTTAAAAATATCTGACATTTCTTCTCCATAAAACTATTGCTAATTATGCATTGGTAGTGACTTTTATTGTCAACCTATGAATGACAGTAGACATAAGAGACCAAGTACAAATACAAACTTATTAATCATAGTTGCATTAAGGATACGAAAAGAACGAAAGACGTATAAAAAGAGATCTGTTCAGACTATTGTTGTTTTGAAATATCAAGGAAACAGACAGAATTTTTATCAGTTAACAGAGGAATCGGGGTTATTTAAATATTAGTTCCAATAATTTATTTAAACTAATGAGTATGTCAGCATTTCTCAACTTGATTAATTTTTTAAATTTACATGCACTACCTTTTCAAGATACATCTTTACTTATACAGCTTTTATCAGCAAGATCTTGACAACATCAAAATATAGAAATTCATTACCTACACATATGGAGGCACACAATTCCGTATGGATGCACACAATTCCGTATTGAGGCACACAATTCCATATTGAGGCACACAATTCCGTATTGAGGCACACAATTCCGTATGGAGGCACACAATTTCGTATGGAGGCACACAATTCAAGTATTTTGCCCGATATGTCCAAACTCTGCAATCTTCCAGTATAAGTGGTAAACATATTATTATTATTATTATTATTATTATTATTATTATTATTATTATTATTATTATTATTATTATTATTCATGTTAAAAAAAGGTCCGAATGAAAGAACATCTTAAATATCTCATACCTTTAACTTTTAGAGAAATACAAAAGGACTAGATTGCCAAGTGTGGGCTTATTGATATTTGAATCTGATTGTAATTAATTGGTATAAAACTAATTCTTACCTTCCATTTTCATTCACGACAAAGCCGAAACGTTCATGAAATGACTGCATACTTTGACTGATCTAATACATCGTATTGCTAACTCAGGGTCAATTAACCTTAGAGCAGTCAAAAGGTCTAATAATACACAGTCTACACACCGTGTCCAATACACAGTCTACACACCGGGTCAAAATATATCGCAGTGGAAAATAAAACAACGGTCTCGACCGTTTATCAGTCAGATGCATGAGCCTTTTGTACAGCAATGATTTATCAACCAGATACATATACTGTGTACGGTTCAAAACAATTATAAACTTTATGAGGGAAATAAGGCATTTAAGGCATTTATCATTTGAAAATCATATTGAAAATCATATTGAAAATGTGTGATTGTGAATTTTAAAATCAAAATTATTAACTTGAAAATGTGTAATGCATTTTTATGGTTTCGGAATTAGTTCGTTCATATATGAACACACGTGATAAATATAGCTGGGTGGGGGCTGGCGTACGTAATGTTATGTTACTATTTTCGTTTTGGATATTCATAAATTTTACAACCGGGGTAGCAGCCAGTTCTTATGATTCCGCCTGAAACTAGTTGCCACAAGTTTAAACATTTTGCAAACAATACACTTAGTGCTCAATAAATAGTTTTCGATGCTACTGGTTGGTTTTAATTGCACTTAGAGCGACTTGAATGGCAACAACTTGCTGATGAATGTCATTTAGATGCCATTCCCAAGGATACACATGGTCTGGGAAGGTATCAAAACCGGGACGTATTACGCATCTTCGTTACCCAAGGTTCCGATATTTTAACGCTATCTACACCTTGGCGGATGGAACAGATATTTGAGTGCCTTGTCCTAGAGACATCTATTGGATTTTATAAGTTGCCTACCTTACTATGTAATGCCAACTCACCAACTGCGTGTAACAGTAGTGCATCTGTATATTGGCGGTAATTGGTGGCATTTAACTTTAAAGGGATATTTTGTAAGATTAGCATTGAAGGTGTGACTACGTTCCAGAGAGAAGCCATTACAGGTGTATTTGAGTTAAAGGCCTCATCCAATGAAATTCGCAGACCTGAAGCAACAAAATATTGCATCTGTGCAATCACATCATCCGGAATGGTGACACACTACGTCTGCCGTTGTTTCGAACTGAAGACCCGTAGGGCCACGTGGTAGCGCTCAACCTTACTCATACATATTTATAAAGGGACAAATTTCTGTCAACATATGACGGACACATTAAGTTGAACAGGTGAACGATTAATTAGATTTATGGGGACTGGCGCGTGTCTAAATCGCCGAACGTACTTGTTGGTAAATGTCACTGTCATGTCATGTCAATGTCACTGTCATGGAAGCATTGGTTTTGAGTTGACCTTCGTTTACTTAACTCTGAAGGATGGGGGTCAACTTCCGATATGTATGGAGAAATGTCAGTTCTTAATGTTACCAGGAATCTTTGTTGGGTAATCTGAGGTTTTCAGACGAACTGCATTGTTTGAGCCTAGTTCAGGCGGGGTATATATATATATATATATATATATATATATATATATATATATATATATATATATATATATATATATATATATATATATATATATATATATATATATATATATAACTCGGATTGGATACGCTTAAAAAAGGGGGCTTGATCAAACATGAAAACTCTCACTTTGAGTGTGCTTATTGCACGCTTAGAATTAGTCGACACCATTTTTTTTATTTTTTTTTTTTTGGCAAGAGAAACCAAAGGTTAGAGTACTCCGGATCAAATTTAGAAGAAATTCACTAGTAATTGGAATCCAATAGATTTGGCTGTCGGGCAAAATCTACGAACACAATTCTGGCGGTAAAAGCTTGAAGAGACAATGTATTTTGCATCCATCTCACATAATTTCTTGATATCAATTGTGACAATTTGTGATTTTTGTGCTTATATTTGCATGAATATATTTGGTTAGATTCGTGGATCAATTCTCTTTTATGATTACAATGGTATGACGATTTGTTGATTTATTTGCTTATATTTGCATGAATTTATTTGGTTAGAATCGTATCGTTGATTAATTTTCTTGATCTGAATACAACATATGAATTCATTTTTATGAATGCGTGCAATGATATTCTTTATATACGTTTGATGAATCGTTTGAATGCATAGTCTCGATTATTAAAGGTAAATATGTATCTAAAATTTCATGCCTTTAGTTATATGAGTTACGAGAATAAGTGTAAATCGTCCAATTTAGATAATTCCATGTATGCTAAAAACTGGAAGCGTATTGACTGAAATTAACGTTGTTAAAGTTATATATAAGCTATAGACACAAATATGTGTGTTCGTTATAAATGCCAAGTAAGGAATTTCATTCATTCATTTGTGTAATTGGGACGAGACGGGAACTGATGTCTCTGTGTAGTTTTGAAACAACCATTAGGCAGGACATTAATAGCTTGAAGCTAAGTTGTTTATAGTTAGTTAATACCAGATGGAGCCTGGTATTTGTTTGAATTCCGGTAGAACTTATCTGACATTAACGAGATAAGAGAGTGCGATCTCTTCCCAGTAGAGCACCAAACAGAATACCTAGGTTGCCGTTTTGTTTTCTTTTGGAAGGTGAGATAGCTTCACGGGAAGTATCCACGTGACTTTTCATGTACTTACAAAACCAAATCGAACCACATAATGCTGGAAGGGCCGAAGGAGACGAGACACTGGAAAATTTCGGCAAAGGGAAAAGTAGAAAGAACAGACTTACAGGAACAAAAAAAATCAAAAGAATAGTCGCAGTGGATTTGGACTGAACCAGAACCATCAGGTTATGAATCTGTACAAGTAGTGGTTTCGATCTTTCACTCGATTTGTTGATGAATTAATTCTATCGCTTAACAGATCGGCTGTTTGTATGAGTATATTTGTCTTTAAAAATTCGTTAAATAGTTTAATTCAAAGAAGTATATCTTTTACATGTAAAGCATTATCACAATTGATTATGAATTTCATTGTTTATGAATTTTGATTAAATTTTATGATATTTACATATAAGGGGGCTACTGTCATTCTGGTCTATATATCTGCTCAGATCTTTATCTATTCCACCTGTAAGTTTCACACCTGATATTGACATTTACTCGCTCCGGGTAAATTACACAGTCGGCAATTACCTTCTAGATAACAATAACCAAAACCATACAACCCATCCCAAAAATCTAGGGAAGTTCGTAACAGTTTACCTCTGTGCACGTGGGTTCGAGTCCCGATTCAACCAAAATTAACGTGTGAGAAACTTTCCAAAATCGTCCCGTGTGTCGGTGGATCTTTCCCACGTGTTCTTCGCGTTTTCCTCCACCAACATATATGCTGGCCGCCATGTATAGCATATCATGTGCTGAATATCTTTAACACACCCACCCACCCCCTCAGAAAAGGCACTTAACTATTTGATACAGGTATAGTAAATGTTCACCTTGCATTATTTGTTGTCCCGTATATTTATGCTCTAGAAAACATCGCAGCGATAAAATTGACTAGTTTATTTACCGTCTATCAATAGAAGTTGTTGACCGCATAACATCGTCAAAGCGATGATTACAGGTAAATGGTATTTTACATGCCATACGTTTATTTCACATACTGATAACAGCTTCGGTACACAATACAACCGTTAAGATTATTTCCTTTTAAGACAAGTTCATTTCTCTTTAAGTAAATTTCAATATGGCAACTTTGATGGACTGTGTGTATTTCAATCGAAAGGAGGATGAATGCACACTTAAGAACAACGATGAGCAGTAATATATATTTGTACTGATTTTCGGTGATATCCATTACTGCCCAGCAGCATTAAATGTGTCTAATTCACGGTTTACAGTCGCATTGTATGAACTATCCGAGCACGCAAAGGGTTTGACGCGAAATGCGATCGTGTTTGTGTATTAAGAGATTATATACCCGAGTCATTAAGATCTGAACAATACTGAGTTGTCGGACATCTTTAAAGTTGTTGTATAACGCCCCTTAACAGTTTTCTCTATATACGATCAATTTACGTGCGTCTTAAAACGTTTAGACTGGTTCTGTAATATTATCTTCCAGTACACACCATTAATACTACAGACTCATGAATATGTCTTTTGGACACAAGTTCCAAAACTGGATTATAATATTTACCTAGCATAATATTCCTCCAAGTTTCAGAGTTCGACAATTATTGGTACAATTATGTATGTCCATTTATTATATTCAGATCAGAGCACTTTACAAATTAGAGATATTATGTCGTTTGCAAGCTTAAATGACGAATGATTTATAGTGAAATAAAAAAAAACCTTTTTTGTTTCTTCGCATTGATTAATTCACTGTTGGAATATTTTATTACAACTGAAACTTCCAGATTTTTTCCCACTTAAAACATACAATACAAGCCAAAAACAAAAAAAAAATCCTCTTTCATCCCCTCTCCCACCGAAGACTACTCCTTAGGAATAACTAAATGTTACCAGTGTAGAATAACAGCAGTGATCTGCGTCGGCAAGTTATCCTTTACTTTCATTCTCCTACCTAGATTTTGGATGGGGTGCGGTCGGATGGGGGTTTATGCGCACGAATGTGACTAATATGGAAAGATGAATAAATAGTCTTCTTTTATAATTGGCAATAATTAAGGATAGCGCGGATTATCTCTTTATCTCGCTGATTGAAAGCTGGGATTAAGATGCTATATGCATGTCTAGAATGTAAAATATGCATTGCATATACTAAATGCATGTCCATCATGTAAATGAAATCTCGCTGGGAAAGTAAAAAAATCTATTAGTTATTAAATGCTTTTATATAATACAATAATTTGAAGTGGGCAGGGTAAGATGACCAAAACAAGCACACACACACACACACACACACACACACACACACACACACACACACACACACACACACACACACACACATTGTTAGTGGACTTTATTTGAAAAGGAGTTGAAAGGGAACTTCAGTATTAATCCAAATGACTAAAGTTTAAGATATCTGAATATGTGATGCTTTATATATGATGCTTTACTGTATTCTTTCCGGAGCCAAAGTTGATCGATTAATCTAAAGAACTTAACAGATAACTTCCGTTTCACTTCTGTCCCTAGGCCAAAAATTTAAGTCACGGAATGTCATGTATTGCAGGAATTCTGAACCGCCATATTTGAATGAACTGTCGATTGGAGGTAAGTTTTTTTTTTAATGTACGCGTATTTTGAGGAGGTTTCATATAAAAATACCCAATACACCAAAGTCAGTAGGTTATCAGAGTATTATCGCTTTTAAATATTAGTCCCAAATACTGCTGATAACTTCAAACACCTAAACAAATGATCGGTTGTGGTGTTTGAAGACAATTCTTAAACAAGATAGCTGATTAGCTGATGATCTGTTGTCTTTAGTACACATCATCCTTAACCTAGATGGTTAGATTATTACAGAATTTAAAGTACAATGTACCTTTAGTAGAAGTGAAAATCCATGGTGTTCTCTTAAAATTCCCAGAATACATCACTTCCGATTACATAGGTTGTGGGACGAGGGGTGACCAAATGGGTTCGAGATCTCGAGCTCGCCCAGTGTGGGTTTGTGAAAAAGTGTCAGTTGCTTCCCTTCGGTTGGTGGTTCTTATCATAGTTTCCCAGGTTCGTCCTCTACCAGTTATAATAGCCGCCATGCGTAGTCTATTATATGATAAAATTAGTGTTTAACCTACAACGACAAATATGTTGTTTGAATGTTTTTGTGTCATACTGCTGTCAGACAGTGACTTTACGGCTTAGCCTCGTTCTCGATAGGCTCTTAGCACCAGAGATAACTTTTACACAAGACTGTGAAAAAGGTATTTTAAGAAAAAAGTCGCATAGTCCAAAACGTTTAATTATGTCAGTATTTTCGGCACTAGTGGTTTAGTAGTCTAGAGTGCCGGACTCCTACCATAGAATCATTTCAGGTCAACTGTCATGGTGTGCATCTGGACAAGACACTTTATTGCAATGACTCAATTATATTGATTTGTCGTAAAATACCAAACAGGTCAAATGTTTCAGGCGGCTAAATATAGCTAAGCTAAATTTTAGCTGCATTCCCATGTGCTGCACAATTGTAACTCTTTCTTACAGGATTCATGTGTGTTTGAAACATGTTTTCAATTTCGCGCCGAAGAGTCGGGTACTAATTTAAGTAAGAAGTGTTCCAAATTCAAGTATGGTAAAGGATTGAAATTCCATCAATACAACAATGTCTCTATATTTTTTAGTTACAACTACGATAATCTATCGAAAGTGTCTTTTTACTCAAATCTAACTTCATTATGAATCAATCCTGCAGAGCCATTTTAAGAAGTGGGGGCCTATGCACAAACACTAGACTTCTAACACAACGGACAGAGAGATTTTGTTTCTGAACCGCCACGGAGCCCTAGGCACGTGCCACGCGTGCCTATGCCTTAAAAAGGCGCTGCAGTCCTGGCCTGCCAAAGTCGTATATACTCTATTTTATTGTCACACATTTCCAGACTGATTCTCTTTTTCCGTATCGTTAGTATCATGAGTCCTACAATGATTATCTTGCCAAGCTACTCTTAGTAAATCCAGGAAGTTCAAAAAATTACGAAGATTTGAAACTATTTATTTATTTATTATTTATTTATTTAGATAGCTGGTTAGTTATTTAGTTAGTTAGCTCTCTATCTAGGCATTATATTTTCTTAATTAGTGGGCTTTACATCGTTTTTTTATTGTAGAATGCATATATTACTATGTCGAGAAACAAATTGATACGTGTTGTGGATTATCGAAGAAAGTAAAATTTCAGAAGGTAAAATGTGATTGTCTCTCCTGAAAAAATGTACATAAAAACCATTTACATCTGAAATTATAACTGCAACTAAAAGTCAACCATTCGCAAAACAAGCGCAAATGTGATAATTCGTTTGTTTTTATTGTTGTATTTATTGTTTTGTTCGTTCGTTTGTTTGTCTGTCTGCTTGTTTTTCTTTATTTGTTTGGTGTGTTTTCTTTTCAATTTTTTTTTGTTTATAATGATAGGTCATTGTTTTTAGCTGCTTGATCTGTGGCCTTTCTTGATCCTTTCAGACTGCTTAATAATCTTTATGTTAGGTGTCAGAAAGAAAGGTAATGTGCAACAGCAAACATTGTTGCCAAAACAACACAGATACACAATATTGTCTCGTAGCAATTAAATTCACTTACCACGCTTACATCGATAAGTATATTTTAGCAAGCTATTTAATCTTTACACACAGACATTTCTTCAAACTTTTTAAAAATGCCTTCATAATACATTAAGTGATATCGCTTTGTGTACATATGCAGTGATTGTCGCTTTGTGTGAATATTCATTAGTTTCTAACACCAACGTAATGCCTTTCAACAGAACAATAGCTGAACGCTAGGAGGTTTCGTTATCTAGTTGCTGTTTTATATGTAGTGCGCAATTTTATTTTTATTCCTGATATTTTTCAGTCTATGGCAATTTTTTCAAATGATTGCTTGCGTGCTAACGCTCACGTAACTGACTTTTAGGAGTGTTCGTGAAAAAGATTTTTATTTTCACAACGAGTGACCGAGTGGTCTAAAGCGTTGACCTTTACGGATCACTGCCATCTCACCTCTGTCTGCGTGAGTTCGAGTCCAGACTCGGCTAACGTGGGTAAGTGAGAAAGCCTGCCAGTAGCTTCTCGTGGGTCGGTGGTTCTTCCCGGGGTTTTCCAGGGTTCTTCCTCCACCGTTAATACTGGCCACCATGTATAGCCTATCTTGTGCTGAAAAATGGTGTTAAACCCTACAACAACAACATTTTCACAATTAGAGTGACACAAGATTAAAAAAAAATTCCTCATAGGTTTAGTTTGATGGCATTTTTAGCAAGCCCATAAACATAACCTCTACTTGTGGCTGTAACTATCCTAATTATGGTCTAGGCTGATGCCACAACATAGGCATTATTTTAATTGTCTCCATTTGGCTAGAATTCAACAAAGTGCATTGTACAACGCGACTGTCAGTTAACATTAGAGGTAATAAATCATGAGATAGGTTATTAAAACTTAACGAAACCATGTAAAATCACATGTTTGTCCGTTTGTCGGCATCTATTTTCCAATTTAGATCAAACGTTATAACCTAAAGACTATAAAACTACCATTTATACTCGGTTATTGGCCTAAGTGGTTAGAGCGTCCTCCTCTGATGCGGGAGGTCG
>JAEAOA010001663.1:815000-845000 GCA_016746295.1 Potamilus streckersoni | reverse complement strand
AGAAACGGTATGCAAACATTTTTATTTTGGTATTACCGGAATCTATAACTGAGATACATAGGAACAGGAAATACTTTTTATACCCTATTGATGCCGTTTGGCCCTGGAGTTAAAATAAACCATAGAGATTTAGGATTTTCGAGAGTTAATGGGTCTTGTCTTTGTACATATTTTGTAAACCACCGATTCCCTATTTCATCATAGCGCAAGAAGATCAATTACAAATTTTTTTTAAAAAATATCCAAAATGCATTAATGTAATGTATTTGAACAATTTGAGCAGTTTGTTTTGAAATGGGTTTACAGAATTTTCGTAAACTTCAGACTATGGAAAACTTAGATGCCCACAGCATGCAAAGCAGCTATCGTGCTATAGAAAACCTGGATTTGCACATAGTTGAACACGTTCGTCCAAAGCACTCAGTATAGGGCTATTGAACACGTGCTTGTTCATAGCATTCGGAGACAGTCTCAGGCTATAGAAAACCTGGTTTTCCACATCTCGCAGAGCCGGTAACCTGGGTGTTTATAGCACTGAGTAGATTTTGGGAAATACAACACCTGGTTGTTCATATCACTAAAAGCAAACAGTATGGTTTTCTCCTTGAATACCCATGACATAATCGAATACTGTTAGAGAATTTGTAAAATGCATTAAGCGAAAAGATTAAATAATTCGTTGCTATCATTTATGATATAAATTGCTACAATTCATGCAGCTGTTTTGTATTTATGACATAATTTGCATCTGCGGATTAAGTGGATGTCAGTTGCAGTGTCCAGTTGTTGGCATTTCCCGTCGACGTTAACCTAATGTCGAACCAACGACAGGTGTTAGAAACACTTCATAACGTCATTTGAAAGAACGTTTTACAAACATTAGTTGTCGGAACATCTTATTTATGCGAACGTCTTTCGAGCGTCGTTTGTCAGACTGTTCTGAATGATAATGTAATGAGTGTTGACGTGTCATCTCCACCTAAAACGTGTTCTTCATAAACAATTCACGCAAAATAATAATGACGAGAATCACTATTTTATTAGTTTTTCACTCGATATGGATGAGAAAAAAAGATCGACCACAGAATCTTTAAAAGACACGCAGAGAGATATAACATTTATTAAGTCCAGTTGTGGTTTGGTGGATTTAACCCCATTTCTCACTATAGGATTTTGGTGGTGGCTATGATATTTGGCAGAAGGAGAACCATGAAAGAATCGGAGAAGCACAAACAACCCACGGGAAGCTACTTGAAAGCTTTTTCTCATATCCCCACCGCTCATCCCCACTCAATCCCGATCATATCATTACTCCCGTCTAGGAGCCATACTATGCTAGAAGTGGTTGCGCGAGAAGACAATTTTCTTCGATATTTATTTCCTCAATGTGTTTATTCAAAACCTCAGCGGTGGTAATTCAATGTTTATAAATTTTCATTTTAAGTGTCAGACCAAATACAAATAATAATATAAGGGTTATATTTTTAGTTTAATAGCTCTGAGTCACTACAAACGTTTTCGTTACCAAGCCTTTGAGCCGTTAATAACTCCGTTTACTATTCTTTCGTTAGCAAATAAAAAATCGATGTACGAAATGCCTGTTATTAACGAAGGAGTTGAAGCAATCTAACTCATTACTGTATTATGTACTCTAACGTCTAACCCATTACTGTATAATGTACTTTTACCGACAACTTCAAATAATTATTTGGTATGATACGCGTTAAAGCAGCCTTCAGCTTTATCAAAACATTAAATTATATCTTTATGAGCATTTTTGCACTTGTCATAAAATTTGCATATTTTTACATCTTCATTTACTAAGTTTAGAATAGAAATATCTTTTAAATGAAACATGCATTGAATGTTAATTATATGTGATGTGATGTGCTTATGATTTTAACGTAGCTTTAACAATATTTCAGTCATATCGCTTCGATGTCTGCAATGTGGCAGTTGTAAAGTGATGTCTAGCAATAGGACCTCATGCCGCAGATATGTAGCATGATGTCCTACCCAGTCACATTATCCTGACACCTGGCCAACCAGCCATAACACTAACCTCTTAATGCTGAGCGCCAAGCGAGACAGCTGTTAGTACCATTTTTGTAAGGTTTGGTATGACTCGACCAGGAATCAATCCCATGACCTCCCGCATCCGAGGCGGACGCTCTAACCACTAGGCCACCAGAGCGGTGGAATGTAAACTTATAACACTTTCTCTTATCCTAACATTGTGAAAAGGAGACCATTGACTTGTCCTTAGAACTTTAACTGCCTTTTTCATATATCACAGTGACTCGTCCATTGAACCTAAACTGCCCTTTTCATATGTTGCATTTATTTGTACTTAGAATGTTAACTGCCTATTTCATAAACTACATTGACGCGATCGTTGAACCTAAACTATTTGTTTCACATATTGCATTTACCTTGCATTAAAACATATAGTGTATTTCTCATGTATTTCATTAACTTTTCCTTAGATCAAAACAACCTGTTTCGCATATTGAAGAATAATAAGGATAATCATTGGTTTACACAATTTAGAATGTCTTCCAGACAAGTCAGATGATCAGCCATCTTAGGCAAGATTTTAAAGGCGAGATATAAGATAAAAATATTCTACATCAGGCAACGTTTCAGATGTTAAAATTTCGCGACCTACAGCTGACAGACCTGCAAGATGATGTTTCCCGTAAAATTTCATAATTTAAAGCTGTAAAGGTCTGCAAACCGATGTTTGCGCAGAATTCCACGACCTACAGTTGTCAAGACCTGTGAGCTGATTTTCCTTGCAAAATAGTCTTAAAAAAAAGTATGTTTATTTCTGGCAGCTATTTCTGGATCGGCACATAACAGTTTTTCTGGAGTCGTAAAAGTTGGACGCAATTGACTTAAATTTCGGCTTTGAAGCTCTTTAAATTAATCTTTCTTAAACGGTTTTATTGCATTAAATACTATCATAACTTTATCAATGAAGAAGTTTCTCGATTATAAATAGATGAATACTGGAAATACTGTATGTATGACAAAGGTTTTATAAAAAAAAGAAATGTCTCAAAAGCCTTTCATTGGTTCTCTGTGTAACCAAGCCGCTGACCACAAAAACTAAGATTTGCAGCGTTTTCTCCAAAAGCATCTTGTTATTATCTTTGTTTCTCTGTATAAGACCTCCCCTGAACCCAATAAGAACGATTAATAAGGGTTTCTTCAAACATCTTTGACATGTATACCTCGAATGTTCGTTAGATACGGACTATAGGTTTGAAGTATACAGTTATCTATGCACACTGGTTGTAAATAAACTTTGATTATTTGTGTCAAGCCAAGGGCTTTAAAGTACTTTCAGACAGACTCTAACAGGTAAATGTTTACTTATCACGAACGTGTCATCGTGATTTATTGATAAAATTGGAGTTCGTCAAATAAGGATTAAAACAAACTGTATATTATTCCTCTATAGGTCAAAGTGTGATACGCATAAACCTTGCTATATTTGTGTAGTGGGTAAATACAGAAATCCTAAGCTCTAACTTTACGTTGTGGTGGTTGTTGTGAGTTTACCACCATTTTGTAGCGCATGATATACGGTATCACGGTACCAATTGTCTTTTCCATAGACCGCAATGCTTATGTTTTGCGAAATAAATATACTTTCTATCCTACCTTAGCATGCATGTCACACACTATCACAGAGAACAATGCTATATTGTTAATTTGATAACAACGAAAATAGGTACTCCATTGCATTTAAGAGAGATAACTCTGCTGGAACTAGACAGGGGTAAGAGTTAGCTAGTTACACCGGACACATTTTCAGTCATGTGTACCATAGTTTAAATAAAATCTTAAAAAATACAAAATGTGATCTAGATATGAATTAACATAATATCACATGTTGCCAAGAGACTCAACTTTTTTTAAAGCCTAACAGAAAATACAATTCTTACATAATGCACCAATCACAGCTAGTTTTGCTGTTTATTTCTCAATGCAATGTTCCCTACTCCTTAAGCTCCGCCCACCTGGGGTTGTACAATTGGTACCGTTATACAATACATGGCGGCCAGTATAACCGATGAAGGAAGATTCCAGAAAGAACCAAGACCCACCGGAAGTTACTGGCAAGTTGTCTCATATACTCACATTGGCAGAGCCCGAGACTTGAACCCACGCGACAGAGATGCAATGATGTTGCCAGTATTCATAAACAGTAACTGAAAATACATAACAACATTGAGCACTATGAAATTCTTAGCTATCTTTCCTGTAATCCATTTTATAAGGAATATATAAGTTTCAATTCATATAAATTGAGAAATTCGATACGATTTCTAGTTTTCTTATGGGTATGAGCATAAAAACGAAAACGTTTGATTTGTTTTGTATTCTAATTTTATTGAATGTACCTATAGTTCTTTGGCGACCTTAACAAATCGGACTATTTGTTTGCAAAAGTAGACTATTTTTAAAGTCCAGCATTCTTTAAACTGAAGGGAAAAAGTACAAAGGTTGAATATTTTTGTATCTTAGTCATTGTTTTTATTATCAAGTATCCAAATGTTGAGTATGAGCACTGCTCACGCTGAGGAGCATTGTCAATGTGAGAGTTAAGGTGGAAGCATGACCACACACTCAAGTTGAGGAGCAGTATAAATGTGAGATTCTTGGTGGGCAGTAAATGAACACACTCAAGCTGAGGAGCATTGTAAATGTGGAAGACAATGTGGGCAGTATGAGCATACACTCAAGCTGAGGAGCATTGTAAATGTGGGAGACATTGCGGGCAGTATGAGCATACACTCAAGCTGAGGAGTAGTGTAAATGTAGGGGTCATGTTGGGCTGTATGAGCATATACACAAGCTGAAGAGCATTGTAAATGTGGGAGACAAGGCGGGCAGTATGAGCATACACTCAAGCTGAGGAGTAGTGTAAATGTGGGGGGTCATGGTGGGCTGTATGAGCATATACACAAGCTGAGGAGCATTGTAAATGTGGGAGACAAGGCGGGCAGTATGAGCATACACTCAAGCTGAGGAGTAGTGTAAATGTGGGGGGTCATGGTGGGCTGTATGAGCATATACACAAGCTGAGGAGCATTGTAAATGTGGGAGACAAGGCGGGCAGTATGAGCATACACTCAAGCTAAGGAGTAGTCTAAATGTGGGGGTCATGGTGGGCTGTATGAGCATATACACAAGCTGAGGAGCATTGCAACTGTGGGAGACAAGGCGGGCAGTATGAGAACAATCTCAGGCTAAGGAGCAGTGTACATGTGGGAGTCAAGATGAGTACGTTCTAATCTGGTTGAAACTGATCATAAGGAAGGCCAGGTTAGAAAGAGAGGCTTCGGCCACATTAAGTAAGCATTTTAATTGTCAGACACATTAACTATGCTGGGCTTATTTTCTATAAATGGATGATATGGTAAGAGAATGATGCAAATTAGTGATTGAATATCAATTATATTGATTTTATTTTGTACGCAACATGGAAAATGGCTTTTAAATAAAGTGTACCCATAAAATCGAGGAATCCAGAGAGGAATTAAACCCATGCTTATTCGTCAACACGTTGCCCTTCATGAAACAAAGCATTGCCTTCAAAATGTAACCATTTCATACCAACTCTAAGAGAGCATTATAGATGAATTTTATCAATTCAAACATGTGCATGTTATATATATATATATATATATATATATATATATATATATATATATATATATATATATATATATATATATATATATATATATATATATATATATATATGACACTGTGCAGGTGTGAAGCATGTAATATATGAAGGACATAGTTACTTCATTTTGAGCTAGAGTACCGTGTGCAACACATTTAACTGTCCACCTAGAATAGAATAAGTACGACATAGTTACTCTCGAGATTATTGTGGAATGTGTCAAAAGACACGTACCTTTGATCACGGCATACGATCTTTAACGTTACTGTGCATAAAATATTATTTCTTACCAGGTATACGCTGATCGAGTTCTGACATCTTGATCCCAGAATCTGCAGGTTGCTTTATTACCCAAAATGTAATCTATACACAAAGTTTAATCAAGGAACTCTATCGTGAACATTTTTCTTAACAATCCATTTTCTCTCTGAGCCATTGAGAATTTAACCACTGACTATTAGATCACAAAAGTAATAGCTTTCATCTATACATGAAATGCAAACTCTCTATAATTTGTAGTTAAGATATGTGGTTCAGAACTAAAGTCCTTATGCGAAAATTATTGTTCTTGTTTTAGTCACATTAACACTGGCATTAAACCATTTTTACACTGTAATCTGTAGAATTGTTTCTTATCCAACGTGCAAGTCTTCCACAAGCTTAGGCGGTGAAGGTAAGTAGTCGACACAGTCATCATTAAAACTTAATACGCTCTACAAGAATGGGATGGCATCTTTAAATCTTTAAAATGAGCACTTTTTATCTGTATCATTAGCTCACGGTGGTGATTAATATTTCTAACATTTAAAAATCAACCCATAAAATTTAAAATTGTACACACAGTAGTGGCAAAGGAAAAATGCAAATGTCCAAATGGATCCTGAAAAGTGGACCCCAGTGGTAAGAGGAACGCATACATTACTTTTAATGCCTGTACGCACAAAGTGACTGAAATAAACATAAAAATACATTCACTGGAAGGTAATAAGTAAGTTACCATGACTTACTTTCGCCGGACATACGTAGTGTGATCCAAGATTACTTTTAAAGTATTATCAAATTGTTAGGACTGTAAATACAAAGGTGTCATAGAAACTGAACTCAGTGCAAAATCTAATTGTTGACTACAGCAGTATAAAAATAACAACAACACCGTCCGAAAAAATTCCAATTGTCTTGACCGTTAGTTGCAGGCAAGACAAATAGTCTGACAGCTTGTGGTATGTATAGGGAGAATGACAATGCCGTAAGAGTAGTTAAATGGTCTTGCACTAAATAAATACCCTCCACCTGCCCATAGCGCAAAGAGTAAGAAGAAGGTGCAAGACATAATTATAATAATTGTCTACCGCGCATTTAACAAATTGATCTTTGTCGCAACACTGTCTTTATAAAATGTAAACATAAAACAACATTGGTTTGGCACGCAGAAAGAGAGCCCAACAGTGAAAACTATTTGCAAGATATGTACATGCTATCAAGGACACCCCAGGTAGAGTGACAATGTAATTCACAATAAGCAAAATACAACTCTGCAATAAGCAATATGTGTACAACGTACAAGCCTCACTATACCATGTTAATTGTTTATAAGATGGATGGGGGTCAGGAACCCCATTCCCTTATGGAATACAGTGACCCACCATTCCAGAGATGTAAATGTGAAGGGGGTAGTTGTGTAGGTGTCGGTCGAGGAGTTCAAAATAGTATTATTATACTATTGTGGTCGTGGTCAATATAGTTTTGAACTGTAAATGTTTGATCTTATCGTGGCACAGACTAAAACAAACATTAACTTTATATCGAAGGAATTAAAGTGTCACCTGAAAATAGGTTACCAGTTCCAGAGATTTTTCTTCACAACTGCAGATGTAGCTAATTGCGATTTCTTTTTCACGATTTGAGCTTACCTTAGGAATGGACCAATTCGTTATATTTCTTGATGTTTGATTTTCGTTTCAAAACATCCCGGTATTTCGACAAATTGGGCAGACTGGTGGAATTATTTACAGTAAATTACAAATAACATAATGGGAATATCCAATTTCTATACGAGCCCTGCCACTTTCCTCTGATCTTTCCTCTACATCCGAAATGTGTTCCTTAGATACAGATAAACTTAACGATATTTCGATAATAAATTATTAATATTCGAAAGATACTAGACAGGAAGTTGTATGATAATGGGTGGTTTAGACAGTGTTTACCGATTTAGGTCAATGTTTTCTATACCCAATAACATTACCCTTTTTGCACCGTGTACCGTGTGTACCGCGAACGTATACCCGTGGACGATGACGCCCGCGACAATAGTGGTTATTATTATTGCAACAAAAACAAGTCAGACTGGTATGCCTATGATATTTTCATAGTTGCAATTCCCGTCACTCTAATGCCAAGTTTGGTAGCTCCGACAAGTCCACATGCAGCATACGCTACAATACATACGCGTTTTTATTTTTCATGAGTAACGCAGTTGTCTTAATGATTTTTTCCCGCTATTGTTCCGCTTCATTTTCTTTTACCGGAAAATGTACTTCATTTTTCTATAGTAGACTGTATTACAGCAGTTTCAGACAAATATATTGAATGATAAAATATCCATATTGATCAAACTAAAGTGACTTTATATATATATATCTCTAATGACTATAGTTGTGGTCAAACAAAAGTGAGTAGAAACATGTACTGGTCTGCGCTGTCTCGTGAAGCAGGATGTGACGTTAAAGGAAGCCCAGCCTATTTCAAAGACGATTTAAAGTGTGTATTTTAATGGAAAACGAACTGCTTGCAACAAATTGATTTCATTCAAGTAAACATTTGTAGAAAATGGATTATTTATGTCAGCTTTCCTTGTTAGCGCCATTTTAATGGACAATTTCTCGAATTCTTTTCTGCAATCGAAGACTTTCCGGTTGCACCAACTGTCGCCATACTTGAAAGCACTTCACCCTTGAAAACAGAAATTGTCCATTCCTGTGACATTCTGAAATCCATTATACTACAAGATGTCAGTCGATTGAAATTCTTTGGGTTCAAAGTTTTGACAGTTATTAATACATTTTACTTTTTCTATTTAATTTAATTAGATTTCATAACAACAAGTTAACAGTATTTTGGTCTATAATGATAATATTTTTAATTTACGTAAAGAATCATTTATAGTTATATTCCAAGAGCGGAAGGAAGTAGGTTCTTATAGCAGGTTGCCAAAAATTTGTTAGCCTTATAAATTTGCTCTTTATGTATAACTGTAATCTGAATTCACGCTCTTTATTTTGCGATATACTTAAACGTCTCTGTTCTATTTTATTTTTTTAAACTCTTCTAAAATGCACTTTTATGGTAGTATCGAATCCATAGACCTGTTTATCGGCGATTGACCAGAAGCGACTGATTGACGTCATTACTATATTCATCATAGCGACTTTCGTAGCCTAGATTATCAAAGCGAAATGATCGGAATTAATCGACTATATATTTAAAACTGCTCAGTGATTACGATATTTATTCAAGACACAGATGAAAACTGCAGTTCGAATTCCTCAAACAAAAATGCTAACATATATTATAAAAACCCTTAACCTGTTATATTTGCCAAGCACATAGTCAAATATGGAATAGTAAATATCCAAGTGGTACGTAAACATGTCTTACTAAGTCAAGTAAAGTTCCCTCAAGTACCTTCATGAAAACTTAAACAGGTAAATGTTTACTTATCATGTGTGTTTGATTTGTTGATGAAATCTATGTTTTTCATTAAAACCTTATAATTATCTTTGTATGTTTTAAAATAAATTACTTATTCATCAACTTTTAACAGGTAAATATCCCAGATACATCATAATTCTCATTTGTAATCTCGGCCTCTATAAACACGGAGTATTCAGTAATCATTAAGGTGTTAGGGAAGAGCCCGAGGTGTTGTTTATCTCTATATTATACTTAACTATGTTGGCGCCATATGCACAAACTTAGATTTGCTAAAATGTTTTACATTACGTTTTACAAATAGCAAAAAAAAGGCATTTTTGTTATACATTTTGTAATGAGATATTACAGTATATAGTGGGAGAACAATTTCATCGGCACAGTGATGATTGCATATTAGGAAATACTTTATGTTCCATTTAGGCAAGATATCTGCTCCAAAGTATATTATTCAAATCTGTTTTTCAAAATTTAGACGTATTTCACTTTCCTTTTTCATCTTCTACGCGCTCTCTCTCTCTCTCTCTCTCTCTCTCTCTCTCTCTCTCTCTCTCTCTCTCTCTCTCTCTCTCTCTCTCTCTCTCTCTCTCTCTCTCTCTCTCTCTCTCTCTCTCTCTCTCTCTCTCTCTCTCTCTCTCAGGATGAGCAAGTCTTAAAATGTATCAAGATTGCTTACATAGTCTATCTCCAATGACTATGATGCCGGTCTAACAGAGGTGATCCATATACACAAAGTGTATCTCCAATGATTATAATGCCGGTCTAACAGAGGTGATCTATATACTCATAGCCAATGACTATCATGCCGGTTTCACAGATGTGATCTATATACACATAACCAATGACTATGATGCCGGTCTGACAGAGGTGATCTATATACTCATAGCCAATGACTATCATGCCGGTCTAACAGAGGTGATATATATATATATATATATATATATATATATATATATATATATATATATATATATATATATATATATATATATATACATACATAGCCAATGACTATGATGCGGGTCTAACAGAGGTGATCTATATAATCATAGCCAATGACTATCATGCCGGTTTAACAGAGGTGATCTATATACACATAACCAATGACTATGATGCCGGTCTGACAGAGGTGATCTATATACTCATAGCCAATGACTATCATGCCGGTCTGACAGAAGTGATATATATACTCATAGCCAATGACTATCATGCCGGTCTAACAGAGGTGATCTATATACACATAGCCAATGACTATGATGCCGGTCTGACAGAGGTTATCTATATACATATAGCATATCTCCATTGACTATGATGCCGGTCTAACAGAGGTGATCCATATATACACAAAGTGTATCTCCAATGACTATGATGCCGGTCTAACAGAAGTGATCTATATACTCATAGCCAATGACTATCATGCCGGTTTAACAGAGGTGATCTATATACACATAACCAATGACTATGATTCCGGTCTGACAGAGGTGATCTATATATATACTCATAGCCAATGACTATGATGCCGGTCTGACAGAGGTGATCTATATACTCATAGCCAATGACTATCATGCCGGTCTGACAGAAGTGATATATATACTCATAGCCAATGACTATCATGCCGGTCTAACAGAGGTGATCTATATACACATAGCCAATGACTATGATGCCGGTCTGACAGAGGTTATCTATATACATATAGCATATCTCCAATGACTATGATGCCGGTCTAACAGAGGTGATCTATATACACATAGCATATCTCCAATGAGTATGATGCCGGTCTAACAGAGGTGATCCATATACACAAAGTGTATCTCCAATGACTATGATGCCGGTCTAACAGAAGTGATCTGTATACTCATAGCCAATGGCTATCATGCCGGTTTAACATACGTGATCTATATACACATAACCAATGACTATGATGCCAGTCTGACAGAGGTGATCTATATATATACTCATAGCCAATGACTATCATGCCGGTCTAACAGAGGTGATATATATATATATATATATATATATATATATATATATATATATATATATATATATATATATATATATATATATATATATATATATATATAGCCAATGACTATGATGCCGGTCTAACAGAGGTGATCTATATACACATAGCCAATGACTATTATGCCGGTCTGACAGAGGTGATCTATATACTCATAGCCAATGACTATCATGCCGGTCTAACAG
The DNA here is from genome assembly GCA_016746295.1 of Potamilus streckersoni. Taxonomy (NCBI): domain Eukaryota; kingdom Metazoa; phylum Mollusca; class Bivalvia; order Unionida; family Unionidae; genus Potamilus; species Potamilus streckersoni. The sequence continues at coordinate 833,377 of JAEAOA010001663.1, read as the reverse complement.
AGGTGATCTATATACACATAGCCAATGACTATGATGCCGGTCTAACAGAGCTGATCGATATACACATAGCGTTTCTCAAATTACTATGATGCCGGTCTGACAGAGGTGATCTATATACTCATAGCCAATGACTATCATGCCGGTTTCACAGATGTGATCTATATACACATAACCAATGACTATGATGCCGGTCTAACAGAGCTGATCGATATACACATAGCGTTTCTCAAATTACTATGATGCCGGTCTAACAGAGGTGATCTATATACACATAGCATATCTCCAATGACTATGATACCGGTCTAACAGAGGTGATCTATATACACGTACTGTATCTCCAATGACTATGATGTCGATCTAACAGAGGTGATCTATATGCACATGCCTCCAATGAGTCGTTAATTTAAGAACAAAAAAATGGTTAAAGTAAAATAAAAATTGGCAAAAGTATCATCTTTGTTTAATTAGTTTTCCACATGAATCCTGTAAATGATAATTGACCGAACTTAAACGAACTGTTGCTATTAAATATTCTATTACCCGACTGTGTCTTTTACACTCAACGACAGCATACCCATCTCTGTTGCAAAATATAGATATTGTAATATAACTGTTTAAATAACGATTCTATCTCTCAGCACAATCATAATTATGTTTGACAATGATGGTGAAATTTGACGTTCATGAATATTGATTTGCAAATCGAAATTAAGTGAAAATCGAAATTTGGGTGGTTCGTCTGTTGCTGAACTAGATCGCTAGGTTGCCACGTCTGAACATTTCAGTTTGAATGCAGAAATGAACAAAATAAATAATTAAAACCTATAAAAGTGATCAAACAATCACTGAAATATTTTGTTTAAAGATGTTACGCTCAGAATTGTGTCTGATGTAACCACTTTCTGATATTTCTACAGTTTCCCTTCCCAAGCTATGATACTTTTTCAATCCACGCAAGAAATATTTTGTAAAATAAAATTATTTTTATTTTCTTTTGAAAACAGTCAGTAATTTGATAAAATACATCATTTTTGCATAATTTTGTAGAGGTCGCTGTCCTGAAATTTGTGTAAATTTTGGAATTACTTATGATAACTGTGGCATTGCAACCCTTACTAGCACTGACACAAAAAAAGAGACCAGAAAGCTATGACCATTGACGGTTTTTGCCGTAAATTATATATATATATATATATATATATATATATATATATATATATATATATATATATATATATATATATATATATATATATATAAACAAAGTCTACGATTGTTTCATAGAAATAAGAAAACATTTCACTCGTAAAGTGGAAGCAGTTTATACTGTTAACTGTTACCTGTTACTTCGCCACTCGTGACAATACAATGTTTCACACTTCACTCGTGAAATATTCCTTGTATCCACTCTAAAACGTATATATCCTCTTTGTATTTTAAGTTTTAATTCTTCTGATACATTTAACGTATTTTTTTTTTCAAATTGTATTTTGAAAAATAGATACAACATAATTCTATTATTTGAATCTGAATATTTGAATGATATAGCATAAACGCCATTCCAGTAAAGCAAATGAGTTTGACCTCAAGACTAGTTTCAAAGTCGCATAGTTGTCATTTCGCAAACGAAATTGTAATGCATTCAATCAAGTACAGTTTGTTTGGAAATTTTGCAAATTCCTTATTTGACTTTATCAATAATAGTCACTGAATAATTTGGAGGAAAAAAAACTGATTAAGGAAGTTGTAGAACTTAGGTATTGTGTGAAAATATATGTATGTATAGGCATTTCTTATCTTTCGATGTCTGTGTATGAGGCGTGTCCGATAACAAATACCACAAGACCCTAATTGACCATAGCATATTGCACCGGCAGATCCAAGTTTATGATTACTCCTAATACACTGTAAAAACCCAAATCTGCCAGCATATATTTAGACTCCCACTTTTCACTCAATTGTGTTCACGTACCATTCACTCAAATATTAAAACAGGCTGAACATTCTTTTATCTCAATGAAATACCAATTTTCTCCCAGACCAGTTTTCTCCCAATATACAGGTTTTATGCCATTGGTTTCCATATGTAATTTGAGTAAAAAGTGATAAATAGTACACATTAAATGTGTACTCTACAGATCAGGTATGTAGACATTTGTGAATATTTTCACTAGGTTAGACAACTCTCGTAACATCGTTCTTCGTTCATACTTGGAAAGTTGCATTAAACTGGATTTCAGACATTATTTTCTTTTAAAAAAGGAATCGAAATTATGTTTGTATTTTCGAAAGTTCTTGATACAGAGTTTCTTCTTTTAGCTGTCAACCAAGCGTTTCTCCCCCTCCCACCATCTCTCTGACTTAGCAGGCATTCGCGTTATCTTATAAGAACTTAATATAGGTCAAACAGAAGCAGTACATGGAGATGTGGTAGCTCATTTAGTAGAGAATTGGGCTCATAATTCAATGGTCGTGTATTCGATAGGGGCACAGTCTGATTCAGGTTGGTTGCCTCAGTATATTTTTCGGAAAGACACTTAGGCTTTTGTAACATGCAAAAAGTGTCATAAAACCCAACATTAAACAGTAATAACACACACCAGCTTGAGTAGGAAGAATCCATGGTTTTGGGAAAGAAATTTACCTCCAATCTTCTCGGCATTATATTGCCAATAAGAAATAGGAACAACATTTATGAAAACCAACCAACCGATAAATTTCGTCACTTGCACATGGTTTTCAAAGGAAAACGTCTCTAGATGAAAGCATGATGCAGAATCTGAGCTGTATTGTTACGTGATAAATTATTGGCCTTTTTAACATCTGCTCTTTATTTTGTTACAATTTTGCCTTGATTCTTAATTCCGGCATTAAATCCCGTAACTTAGAAGAAACTTAATGACCAAGAACGTTGCTTGAAATGAACTGAATTTTAATATTTTGCTTCGATACACACAGCTGCAAATGTTTTTGTTGGTAAATGTAACGATATGTAACGATCATGAATCAGATTGTAACCATATGACCACCTTGAATTTACTTTTCTTATTTCTAAATGAACTGTGCTGAGAACGACTTTTATCTAAACTAGAAGTAATGCGCGGAATGAGCACAATAACCATATGCTAAATACAAAAATGAAACCAAAATGAAAATAAAAGAACGGATGCAATTAATAAAAATCAAATTATAATAGTCTAATGTCCATTTCTCAGCTGTCGTCGGGGTATATACTGTCATTTGCCGAATAAAAAAGCTTAACCGCCCCGCCCCGCCCCGCCCCGCCCCGCCCCGCCCCGCCCCGCCCCGCCCCGCCCCGCCCCGTCCCGCTCCGCCCCGCATCTTACTTCACACTTAAGCATTTTAGCATCTTATTTCACACTTAAGTATTTCAGCATCTTACTTCACACTTAAGTATTTCAGCATCTTACTTCACACTTAAGTATTTCAGCATCATACTTCCCACTTAAATATTCAGCATCTTACTTCACACTCGAATAAGTAATCATTTTAATTCACACTTAAACATTTCAGCATCTTATTTCACACTTAAACATTTCAGCATCTTACTTTACACTTAAACATTTCAGCATCTTACAACACACTTAAATATTTCAGAATCTTACTTCACACTTGAACATTTCAGGATAAAAAATTCATAGTACTCTAATGTAGACGATCAGTAATTAGCTTTCATTTTTAAACGAAAATTAAAGAATTTATTGTAGTATGGAGGAATATTGCATAATAATGTTCATCATTTGTCTCTACTAATTTTGCGCGTTAGAAAACTCGAAAATTATTTCTCAGTTATATCAACTTATCCCGCGATGCGCCTCTTTCATAAAATAGGCCGTAATGTTTCAAACGATTATCAGTCAGAAAAAAATCAATAACACTTCGATTAATGTCACGACTCATTATATAAAAATTTCTAATAAATTACGCAGCTTCTGAATAATGACTACGTTAAATCAGGTTTATTGAGCCCTTTGTGTAATCGATTAATTTTCCACATAATAGCCTTTATAGATTAAAAATGGCAATGTACCATTGTCGTCATTCTTTTCTCAACAATAGGCCAAAAAAAAAGTGTTTGGTTCTGGTTACTCGGCTGACCCTATTTGTAAAATCCTATAAAACACTATTTTGGAAACAAATTAATTAACAAAGAATGTTAATTCGGCCAAAGTTTAAATCAGGGTTCAAAAGACGCTTTTTTCTTGTTAATGAATCATTTAAATCCCTGCAAATAAAAAACAAACATCTGCACCGACCTAGATAAACTAATTTCTTTTCATAGTAAACAGAAACACGCAATTCTTTTTGTTAGGCCTTCATATTTATAGAAATTTATCAAAATTAAGATAACAGGATCAAACATTTCAAGATTTTATTAAAGGATATGAATCGCCTAATGGCAAATAGAACTTTCTTTAAGATTATTAATAAATTTAATTTGGAATGTAGTTACTGGAGGGTTTTCCTCTACTATTTTTCACTTAGGTGACTTTAAACACACCTGTCTGAATGAAATTATATGTATTAATTCTTTTCGAGACTTCTTGTAACAAACCTCAAACTTCATGATCTTTTGTTCGACAATAAATTTTCCTTTCGAAAACCAAACAAATTATTTATCGAGGCAAGCAATTTGTATGAGAGAGAGAGAGAGAGAGAGAGAGAGAGAGAGAGAGAGAGAGAGAGAGAGAGAGAGAGAGAGAGAGAGAGAGAGAGAGAGAGAGAGAGAGAGAGAGAGAGTGTGTGTGTGTGTGATTTGGGTTCCATTTTATAATTCTTTGGTATTACTCGGCAGGGGTTCTAACCCGCGAACTCCCGCATCCGAGGCTGACGCTCTAACCACTAGGCCAACGGAGCTGTCTTGTATTGAAAAACGGCTTTTAGTTTTGGTACGTTGAGACCAATCTGACCTGTAGAACAAGTTGAATATGTTCGTCTGCATTATATTCCACCACACCGGTGGTCTATTTGGTTAGAGCGTTTGTGGGAGGTCGCGAGTTATAACCCCGGCCGAGTCATACCAAAGACTTATAAAAATGGTACTAACAGCTGCCTCGCTAGGCGCTCAGCATTAAGAGGTTAGTGTTAGGACTGGTCTGCCTGGTGTCAGGATAATGTGACTGGGTGGGACATCATGCTACGTGTCTGCAGCATAATGCCCCAGTGCTAGACATCACTAGAAACACACTGCATACATCGTAGCAATATGACTGAATAATTGTTAAAGCTACGTTAAAAATCCAAATCACACATACACGTACGTACGCATACATATTCCTTATCATTTCTTGCATTTTTTCTTTCTTTCTTTATGCTTTTTTCTATTTGTAACCAAATTATTAATATAATTTTGTTTTATTTGTTTCAAATTCTTGCAGTTTTCATAACCAATCAATGTGTCATAATTATTCGATATAGCATATTGAGTAATAGAGACTTCTTACAATATTCTCCTTTCTAAACGAAAATTCACCGTCATGTGCTTTGAGGGGTATAGGTATATGTTTGCATTTGGCACATTCCACCAGTATGCTGTTTACTAGATGTGCCTAATTGTTACCCTTTAGAGTATTTGGAATGACAGGATGAACCATTAATCCCATCAGTGCGTGCGTGCGTGTGTGTGTGAGGGTGGCAGTAAAAGTTTGTGATGAATAAAGAGCACATCCTTTAGATTTTGTTTACTGTAGCAATGATCTTTTTCAGATTCGCACATTGACCGTAATAGTAAAATGGTGTACCTAGCACGCACAAGGCAGATATGACAGTGTGCCCACAACCACTATGTATGTTAGCTTTAGCACAGGAGTCAGACGTTTTATCGAGAAAGTTTCTGACTACACGAAATCACCTTATCGGTACCGTAAATTAATACCGAGTGCAAGCATGACCACAACAAACCGCTCGATTCAACTTTTGTCACGCGTCTTTTATCGCTTTAGAATATCAAGAAGGCTGAAATAGCTGTACATACCCATTCAAAGGACAGTTACGTGCCATCCATAGCTCTCGGACGACCATTGCATGATTCTAATCCGGCGAATTCAGAAAGTCTTTTTACAAGACTTCGTCGCTTGAAAAACGAAAGGTCAAGTATGAAAACCGTATTATCATACGTGACCTAGATTGTGATATGCAGGGCCTCTTTAAATTCTGTTCCCTGCTTGATTAGACAAACCACGTGTTTAAAGAATTTATGTTATCCATCCTAATTTGATCTCATTGAAAATAAATAAAGCCAATGCATTAATACCTAAATGAGACTACTGGTATTAATGATTTTCATAATGCGGTCTTTACCAAATTAAGAGACACTGATCATTCTGAAACCAGGAAAGAAAAAACATCGAATAGAAATTTCAAAGATTTTCATGTGACTTACAAAGCGCTCTATTACTGCCCTATATTCCAGTGTTCACTCAGAATCTGTCAACTCTGACGACATTCATTTTGAAATGTTCTGCTAAATGTTATAGACAAACATGCTCCTATAAAACATACATACGCACGTAAAAGTTATTACCTTACATTAACAGAAATTTTAAGATAGCTAAATATGACAAGTACTTGTATTCACAAAATATACTCGGCACAAATTTTTTAATGATTGTTCGGCTGGTCAATATAATAAAATTCTTGCTGACGGCACAAAAATTGTAAACAATAATAGAAATATGCGAACTCTTTAGGAATGTTTCTGTAAATGTGGCATCAGTTATTGGTAAGAATGTTCCATTTGATCCTTGAACCCATCAGATATTGGTAAGAGTGTTCTATTTGACCCTTGCACCCATCAGATATTGGTAAGAATGTTCCATTTGACCCTTGGACCCATCATATAGTGGTAAGAATGTTCCATTTGACCCTTGCACCCATCAGATATTGGAATGAATATTCAATTTGACCATTGCACCCATCAGATATTGGTACGAATGTTCCATTTGACCCTTGAACCCATCAGATATTGGTAAGAATGTTCCATTTGACCCTTGAACCCAACAGTTATTGGTAAGAATGTTCCATTTGACCCTTGAACCCATCCGATATTGGTAAGAATGTTCCATTTGACCCTTGCACCCATCAGATATTGGTACGAATATTCCATTTGACCCTTTGTATAAAGGTCATGGTGTCAGATGTCAGACTACTTTGTTGCGTCTGATTGAAGAGTGGGGGAAGGCTCGTGATGAAAAGACATATGTAGCTGCAGTCGACCTTTGACCGTCTCCCTCATGATATTCTTATTTATATGTTAAGTGCTTATGGTAGGTTAGATGACTCAGTAAAACTCTTACTGAGCTATCTGTCCAATCGAAAGCAACAAATAAGTTGTAGGCAATCTTGATTGGTTGAACTGAGATTTAAGGGGTTCCTCATGTGTCGATTTTTGGACTGTTACGATTTAATTTTAGACATCACTATATTTTAGATGTCCCAAGAATTAGAAAAACAATATTTTGGCAAATGATCTTTTTGATATGCAAAATCCATTTTATGGAATGCGCAACCAAATCCCATTAGAAGGAATCGAGTTTTAATTCATTTACATCTTTAATTCTGTCCTGTAAAGATTGTCAATGTAATATCTGTAAATAATACTCACCCCCACCCACCCCACCACCACCACCACCACCCCCATGATAACAGCTAAATGTTTGTGCTGCAAATTACTCCCACCTGATTCTCGAATATACTTAGAAATGCTGTTATATAATAACATAATTACAAAGACTGTGCGGTCGTGAAGGGCTTACGTCAAAAAGCAAAATAACACAACTCATTTGAACAATATTTAATAACGAAGAAGAATATTCGTTACTATAACTCAAACGGACTGTGTTGATATATTCCAATAGTCCAAACAGGCTGTCTGGACACATTGCAATAGCTCAAATGGAGTGTGGCTACTTTACAATAGCCTAAAATGACTTTGTTGATACGTTTTCAATTAACTGAATATAATGGCAGATAGTTCAATAATCAAAACGTTATCATCATCTGTAATGTACAATATACAAGGAAAATTTCTGAAACGAAATGACATGCATAAAGATGCCCATCAATGCAAATAAATTAGCTGGCTAATTTATAAAATATCTCAGTAGGGAGAAATATATGTCTAAATTATTAAAGATATTTAATGGAATGTTACTGAAATCTTTGAACTTCAATCAAATATTCAGTTCCATTCGCCTTGAAAGTAGGATTATGCTAAACAGTTATATTTCCTGATTCTGTGTAGTCATCGGAATATTGCATACATGTGTAATCACAAGAAATATTACATAAAATGTGTAAGAAATCAGAATGAATGCTAATGTAAGACAAGCAAAAATTTGAACGCATATTAAAGACAGGAATGATTGCTGATGTGAAGTGGTCGATGTATTTAAATTAGCTGACTCAACATCTAAACGGAAACAATGAACCAGACAACAAAGGCATGACTAACATTTCCGGTAATGATTCAGCAACTACCAACTCTTCACATGAACACGAGTGAGTACTTGTTTGTTTTTAGTACAAGACCTAATTATGCATCAAGTTATATACCATTAGAACCAAATGAAATGTTCGTATTGATTATAAGGACATGTAATTGCAGACAATAATTTCCTTTATCAAATATGACGTGCAAATATGAAACTAAATGTAAAAGGTGAAGTTGAATATATTCTTCATGGAATGTTATGACAATTGGTTTAAATTGAGTTTCCATATTTGTTTTCTTCTTCAGTGGTTCTAACATTTATGCAGTCTTGAGCCTTCCTGGGCGTTTAATTCAAAAAAGTATAGCTTAGCATGTTCTTGACGATATCCTCCGTATGCTTATCTACATTGAGATAATGTCATCAAACTAAAGGATGAAAATCACATTTGTTTCTTTCAGGCATGGACAGGCACAGATAATTATCATCTTTTTGGCGGCTAATGAAGAAACCACAAGGAAGGTTGTCTAAATACCTACAAATCGGTCAGGAATCTCAAAAGAAGGAATGGGTCAGATGCCACTATTATCAGGATGGACTCACTAGTTTACCAAGGAAAACCGCGGATGTTGCAGATACAGAGACTAAGGATCGGATTTGGACAAGAGCACAATTTTCAGTGCGAAAACGACTATAGTAAAATAAAATATTTATACTGAACGAACAAGACCTTTTATACACAAACCTCTTTAGAAAAAAAGTCAAAATCCGTCTCAGACTGAGCGCGCGCTGAATATGCTCGAATTACGACCCAAGAGCTTAGTACGTTCCCAAAACGAGGCTAAATCCTGTTCATAGAAGAGTTTTGCTTTAAATGTTGGATACATATTGTAGCCCACGGAACATTATGGTCAGTTTTATATAACTATTGTAGCCCACGGAACAATATAGTCAGTTTTGTATAACTATTGTAGCCCACGGAACAATATAGTAATTTTTTTCGCTGAAAAGTAGATCACTTGTGATCAGGACAATGTGCATTTTGAAACAACTTTGACTCAGTGTGCGACGGGTATGCATGAATTTCACTCAGATTCTATTTTTTATCAAATATGTCACTTAAAATACATTAATAACCAATTTTCACAGACATGGAATGGTAAATTAGAACCCAAAAGAGTATTGTCATAGATTGCTGGAAGTTTTGTTGCTATTCACGAACGATATTATAAAAGTTTCAAAATTAAATGGCGATGTGCCCCACAAGCTGCAATAGTACTGTTGCTCAATAGTAATTTCTCTGATTTAAGGTTTTTATATTTATAGTTATAGTATTACAGACTGATAGATAAACTCCTTTTACGCATTTAGTATTGATTATGGCTGCTTTATATGCTGTAACAAAATAGGTTCCATGTATGGCTGCTTGAAAAGACAAAAAATTCCAAGTTATTTTGAAAAGCAGATAATATGAGCAATAACTTCTATAAAGTAATACAAAGGAAACAAAAATGGACACAGCTCCATTTGCAAAATATGTGGCCCGGAGTTTGAATCTCGGCTTCCTAATATGAAACGTGCATGAGCACGCATCAAAGTAGTATAATGTTTTTTTCCGTTTCTTTCCCATCTCAAAGACTGTCAAAACCAAACTAACATCTGAGCCATGGAAAGTGTGTGTGTGTGTGTGTATGTGTGTGTGTGTGTGTGTGTGTGTGTGTGTGTGATTATGTTTTTAATGTAGCTTTAACAATTTTTCGTCATATCGCTACGATGTCTGCAGTGTGACAGTTTATAGTGATGTCTAGCACTGGGGCATCATGCCGCAGACATGTAGCATGATGTCCCACCCAGTCACATTATCCTGATACCAGGCCGACCAGTCCTAACACTAACCTCTTATTGCCGAGTGTCAAGCGAGGCAGCTGTTTGTAAGTAATGGAAAGTAATCAAAATATGTGTATTAGAGCCAATAATAATAATAATAATAATAATAATAATAATAATAATAATAATAATAATAATAATAATAATAATAATAATAATAATAATAATAATTCACAAAGCTTGAATATGTTCTTGTTTAAAAGATAAAAAATATTTCATAAAGAATACTTATCAAGATATTGTGTGAGAGGGGTAGTATTTAACCTACTTAACGTTATTCAAATTACTACTGATATCTAAAGATAACGATTACATCGAATAAAACTTACAACGATTTAAAGATAAATAATAAAAATACATTCTAGCTCCAGTGAAAATCGCGCAATGCTACATTTCAGTAAAATTAAAGTGGATATGTGGTAAATTATATATATATATATATATATATATATATATATATATATATATATATATATATATATATATATATATATATATATATATGTGTGTGTGTGTGTGTGATGAAGTTTACTGTTTGATTATGAAGATAATTAAACAGCGTGTAAAAAGCAATAAAGTCTGACAGTATTGAATTCGTAATCAAACGTACATATCATCCAGCGCAATTTCAAAAATTTTGACAATATCGTCCGCAAGCAAACCTTATAAATCTATGTAAAAGCTATAATGGCATTCTGTATCCATTAGGAAGTTGCGACATTCCGTTCTTTGTTTCTTTCAACATAGAAATTCTACGGAACATGAAATGAAAGTGAAATTCTGGCATGCACCAGATTGTTTCGTGACTCAAGGGCCTAGTAAAGAACTGGAACTACTTCCTAATGCTCTGTATGAAAACTCTTATTCTGAATAGTTAACCTGAGACCCAGAATATCCAGCTGAAAAAAGTTTGACTTTGTCTTTTGTTTTACTTGGGAAAACATCCACGAATGAAGTCACATAGATCCTGATGTAACACAGAAATAAAGTTACATACGTCTATGACAATGATTGTATAGTAATAGTACTATATATGTTTCTTTTGTTTCCTCCGTCATCCTAGATTACTTGCTTAAGCTTGGTAACATCCGCATCTGCCAGTATGTCCATGTAACTAGCTGCTGTCTTTGACATCCTCCTTTCCTTGAATTCCCTAGCCAATGCGGCCTGTTGTTCCTGGTACTTTTTTGCGTCCCTCTCTAATAACGTGTTTTCCTGGTCACCTTTCATCAATTCCCTACAATTCAAAGATGTTCAACGTGTATTGTGAGCAGATATATATATATATATATATATATATATATATATATATATATATATATATATATATATATATATATATATATATATATATATATATATGGGATAAGATAAGTTTCAGCGAAAGAACGGTATAAAAAAATCACCAACAACTCAAAAATCAACAAGTAGGGTGTTTTGCAACTTGTCTGTCCTGGCTCGTTACTTTGACAGGTAAAAATGAATAGGAAGTACTTACTTCATATCAATCTCTCCGTCTCCATCTTTATCCAGTGAATCCATTAGTTGGTCCACTTCTGCGGGTGTTAAATCAATACCATTCATCTGTTAATGATACAACAAAGCAAGCTAATAAAATTTACATTTTTTTTCTGTAACGAATGCAAGCAACCAATGAACAGAAACTAATTAAACGACCATATGCAGCAATATTTAAAAAATATTTTTATAATTTTTATAAAATTGGTATACTTTTCACATTTGCATAACAATATTAATTCTAATGTAATACTATTTAAAACCTTTAATGTGCTTGGAAAGGTTATTTCTTAACAATCGAACAGTATTGCTTTCCAACGGCCAGTATTACTTACAACTTACCCCTAAAAAAATATAAAGATCCCCATTTTCATTTTTCCTACATGTTTATAAGAATCTTAACGCAGGATCCACCAAAGCCAAGCATGTAATATAAATTAGTGTTATGCAGGAAAGCAGACATCGATGTCTTTCTAACGCCATTCTGGTTCTCTAAGCCAGCATAAAAATGTCCCCTTTATTTGCACAAAAAGAATGATAAAGAAAACAAGACCTCTATTCCACGGTGCAACTCGTCTCTGGCAATCGTCAAATTGTTGTCCCTATCAAACGTCAGCAGAAGATCTACAAGTCTGTAATTCTGTTGATCCAACCAGTGCCGGAGTTTTGTCATAGGATCATGCATCAGTCTGGACACCGGGTCATCGAATTCTCTTTTGAATCGAGAATGATCCAGTAATACTCCTCCATACAATATTGTCATTTCTCTCTCTTCTTCCAGCTCGTCAGCTAATTTTTTAAAATCTGTTTTTACAGTTAGGTTCTGGAAAAGAGGTCTTTTACCAATCAATTTCAACAAAAAGAACCTATTATCGATACACTGACGTCAGAAATTTTCAATGCAGATTGTTCAATTTTTTTTTTTTGGAACATCACTCATCTTTTCACTTCACGCATGCGTAAGATCATATGTTCTGATGATCTGAAAGCGTCGTCTTTCTATAGTAATGGTACATCTTCGTATAACCTCAACATTAGAGTTTGTATTATATTCAATCAATTTTAAATAAAATGCTCTCTCTCTCTCTCTCTCTCTCTCTCTCTCTCTCTCTCTCTCTCTCTCTCTCTCTCTCTCTCTCTCTCTCTCTCTCAGATTCTGGTATAAATTATTAAAATTATTAAAATAGATTAAATAAGAGTTTAGGTTTGACAGTTCTCAAAAGAAACCAAATTCTTTCTCTGTCTTGATATACACACATGATTATATACATTTATGTACATAAAACAGCTTTTTATGATCTGTTAAAACAAACTCGTGTTCACATACCCCAAAGTCGACATATTTTAAAACATTGGTCTCGTTCACCTCTACTCCACAAAGGATCACATAACCTCCTTCACTACGGATGCAGTTGTACCCAATCTAAAGTAAGTAAAGATAGAATGCCGTGATCATACATTTGACAAAAGCGTTTTAGCTGAAGGAGGGCTCTTTGCAAGCCAAACGGGGTAGGGAGCTTTTATTTTAACAATAAAGTTTGTTCTGCCTTCAAAATTTGCATTTGAATTTAAAATTTGTTACGGAGTACAATCATTTTTTTGTTAAATTGTTTAGGTACGTTTGAAAATTTATATTCAATTTACAAATAGAATAATTATTTATGTTATTTAAGTAACCTTAAATATAAATTATGTTTTCAAAATTATTAAAAATTATTTTCTTTTTTTAGATATTTTTTAAATTTAAATTTGATTTTATTTATTTAGCAATTGTATATTGCATATCCTTTCAACTTTAGTTTCTATTCTTAACTTTCAATGTATTTTTACACAGAGGTAATATATACATTTATACACAGTTATATTGGTAATGTTTACTTCTTTAAAGTCTTCCTATTGTCAAACGCTTATTTGTATTAGATCATCAGCGTTAAAATTATATTTAAATGCTTAAAAGTTCTTTTAACATGCACCCAGAAAATGCTTTTAAAAACTTACCTCTTACATGCATTCATAAAATACTCGGGAAAATAATTATTTCATGCATCCACAAAATCCTTCAAAAATTACTCCTTATATGTATCCTATAAAATCCTCATGCGTTCTTAAAACTTTACAAAAATTATCTCTTAAATGCATTCTTAAAATTCTTGAAGCAAAAAATTACTGAATGCATCCTTTATAACTCTGAATAAAATTACTTATACGACGCATCCTTTAAAACCCTTAATAAAATTACTTCGTACATGCATTCTCTAAAACCCGGAATAAAATTACTCTTAACACGCATCCTTTATAATCCTTTTAAAAATTACTTTTTACACGCATCCTTCAAAATCGTTAAAAAAATTACTTTTTATGTCCATCTTTTAAATCCGTTCAAAAATATATGCTTAAACTGATATGTTTCCATCTAATTCTAAACCTGAATTATTCCTGTTGTAATTACTGGAATTATTTTACTTACAAAAAAGGAACCATGGATAACATGTGTAATCTTATTCATCTGATTTGAAAGATGTTGGTTATTAAATATTTTACTCTAATATCCACCTTGTGTTTCAAAACCTATTTTTTTTTATTAAATCGTTAAGACATTGTCTCATTTTCCTTTCTTTTTTTTTTTTGTTTTTATATCTCTTATTTCGAGATCTCTTAAGTGTACATTTTGTCAAATAATTCGAAATGTCCAGCCACCAGGATATCGTGGAAATGAAGCAAATAAACAATATGAATACAGCTGTTGTAGTTTACAAACTGTATGCTTTTATGGATCAATTACGTTCAGAGATCAACGCGTTTCTAGACAAAGGGTAGTTTCCTATTAAAACAGGTGAAAAATAGAGAACTAAAAATCTTTCTGACAAGTAAATGATTGGTCCTACATTGATTTTCTCTAAGGTGTCATTGCACTCAATGCCAGAAGCAATGTGAGGCGCGCCTTCTAGAGGGATTCGACAGTGACTGACGTCAAGGTCTATGATAGTATGGTTTTCCTTCATCAATTCTTCTAACGCTCTGGCCCCTTCCAAACCGAACCCATTCATCGACAGATTGAGATGTCTTAGGCCTGTATTGCTCTGAAACGGGAAATGATCTGAATCATGCATCAGTATTTAAATGTACACCAGTTAATATCAGTCGTATAACTTCTATCGCAAAATAAATCGAGATTTCCAATTGTATTCAAACTTGAGATGACTTTTAATCAGCATACATATATTCCATTGTTAACAATCTGTGCTTTATTTTATCTCTTACAAGGTGTGATGACCATTTACCTTAAGACCCTCGGCTATGAAGCAGCATCCCTTCTTTTGAAAGTGGTTCCAGCTGATATCCAGCGTTTCCAGTGTGTCGTTCTCTACCAGAGCTTCTCGGAACCATCGGGCACTTTCGTCTTCCAGGCAGTTATGGCGTAAAAGTAACACCTTCAAAGTGGAATTTTTCTTTAAAAAAAAAGTTTCACCATTATCATATTTATCACGTACATCATAAAAAAGAAAAGTTTCAAATAACGATGATAAAACGTTATGGATAACATTTTTAATTTAATAGTTGTTTTTTTTTTAAAAGAGATTTTTAAACAAGACAAATACAAAAGATTTGAGTGTATATAGTAATGACATCCATCAAATTATTTGCTAACCTAATATAATTATGTTATGTTTGTGAAAAAACTTTTTAATGAAAGTTAAATTATGGGAAATTGTTTTCTTCCTATCATCTGTCAGACAGTAACCGATTGTTTCTGATAGCCATGCTCTCAATCTGCCAACATGTATGTCACTTAGGTTGTGGAATCTTTGCTTGAAAGTGGCTCGAGCATTAGGCAGGGTAATAATTAATGTTATCAACGTTCATGTTAATCTGCCTGCCTGAATCTATTTGGCACTATATTAGTGAAATTTGTGTCCAAATTATAACGTCTGGACTGAGAACAGAATTCGCTGCTCTAAGAGACTAAATGAATAACACAAAGTGATTCCAAATATTTCTGGCAGATAAAGGCAATTGTAGGAGACAAGAAAACGTGGATAAAGGGAAGTAATAAGTAAACTGACAATGCTGTACCGATATTTGAATTGTGCTATCTCCCATGCATACATCTATACATGTAGGTAAAAAGCGCTTCTTGCTCGTCCCCATCATGAGAAGTATTTGACTTTAGAACATTTTTTTTAAACGGACAAGAAAGCTCATGACATGAAAAAAACTCAAGAGGTTAGTATTTGCTTTATAAATACAGAACATTTATGTATTTTACGGATAAATAATTTGTTTATAAAAAGTCTCTAGAAGTAATTTTCTTGTTTGCTAAATGATTTTTTTAAAAAAAAGATAGCTGAAATATTACTTTAATATAAATAATATTTATAATATAATAATATTTGAGACGGTTCTTGCGCAAACAAGGAAACCGGAATTTCACTGGGTCAAAAACAATTGGTCTATAAACATATGTTGGGATTAAATAATATAATTTTATATTTTCAGTGTCATAATAATCAAAATAATATTGGTTTACACCATCAATATTAATTTTTAGCATCTAATAAACTTCAATTAGTTTTATTTATTTTATAAACACCCAACTTATTTTATCAGGATGCTGCTGTATGTATTTTACTTTTCTCTTTTCCATCAAAATCAAAGATTTATATACAAATCATGTGCCAAATTTGATTTTACTACTCTGTAGGTTACACCATTTGCTCGTGTATTATTATTATTAATATTATTATTATTAATAATTATTATTATTTAACAATATAATATAATTAATATTATATATTATATTTTTGCTTTTAAAATTCATTAATTTCAGTAATAGCAAATGTGCTATTATATAATAATGTACTAATCGATATTCCCTGTGAGTTAAAAAATAATCACTATGCGCTGACAAATAATAACTAGATGCTAATAGGTAATCAACATGTGCTAATAGATAATAAATGAATGCTAATAAGTAATCAATATCTGCTAATAGATATATAACTGGATGCTAATAGGTAATCAAAAGGAGATAATAGATAATAACTGGATGATAATAGGTAATCAACATGTGCTAGCACAAAATAACTGCATGCTAATAGATAATCAATATGTGCTAATAGATAATAACGGGATGTTAATTGGTAATATGTGCTAATAGATAACTGAATGCTAATAGGTAATCAATATGAGCTAATAAATAATTGGATGCTAATAGGTAGTCATTATGTGCTAATAGATAATAACTGGATGTTAATAGATAATCAATATGTGCTAACAAATAATAACTAATGCTAATAGGTAATAAATATGTGCTAATAGATAATAACTGGATACTAATAGGTAATCAATATGTGCAAATAGATAATCAGCATGTGCAATAGATAATTGTTATGTGCTAATACATAATCAACACAAGCTAATATGTAACCAATATGTGCTAATAGATAATTTTGTGCTAATAGTTAATCACTATATGCTAACAGATAATTAATTTGTGCTGATATATAATTAGCATGTGAAGCACCTATAATTTTGTTTGCTTATTATATTTTAGATCAACTTCTTAAAGGTATTCTGTACGGTTATCATTACCAGTACTGAATATTTCAGCAGTGTGTTTATCGTTTGTATAATAATAATAATAATAATAATAATAATAATAATAATAATAATAATAATAATAATAATAATAAAAATAACAATAATAACAATAGTGATAACGATAATAATAATAATGATAATAAAAATAATAATAATAATAATAATAATAATAATAATAATAATAATAATAATAATAATAATAATAATAATAACAACTTTCTTTAACAAAAATAACACATTTCGTCATGACTGACATCTGCCATATCTGGTCCTCAATGTTTGTAATTAGTTATGATACAGTGCAAAACAGTTACAAAATCATATATATATATATATATATATATATATATATATATATATATATATATATATATATATATATATATATATATATATATAAAGATATAATTTGAAGAAGGATCGCTCAAAGACCTATATGTCATGATTCCTTTAAAATAAAGAATACGTTTTTGTATGGGTAGCTATTGCAAATGTGAAAACAAAACATTTCAGGGAGTCCTAAGAAGTTTCATTTTTATTCGGGCTCTCCCTTTTCTGTAATTTATCAATTCCGAAAAGATTTTAATCGGACGTGTTCTCTCATACGATACAGCCGTACTATATCAGTGGTAGTATTTATTCCGAAACAAAGTTCAAGTGATTGAGGAGCTTAAAATCTCGATAGCAATTTTAATAAATGTTATTCTGACTACCATTGCACATAGGTGATCGATATATGCAATCCATCTAAGATGCTGATCAATGCAGATACCAAGAAATTTTTTATTTTTGGCAATAGAGTTTAGAGTAAATCCACGTTATGTCTTAGGCTCTGCCTTGTTCCGATCGTCATACACTTCATTTCAGAGATCTTAATATGCATTTTGTTTTGTTGACACCAAACTGATATACTGAGGTCGA
>JAEAOA010001663.1:385000-810000 GCA_016746295.1 Potamilus streckersoni | reverse complement strand
AACTAAGAAATTCAAGATCACGAGCTGCCTATGCATAAAACACCAACAAAAAAAAATATCGGGTTGCAGTACATGGTAAACCTAATATTATTAGACTTGCAGATTCTAACGAATTATGGTTACCACAAAAGCCATATAATTCTCTTATCGGCACACCTTGATTTTACCTTATTAATTTTTGGAAGACCAATATTTACTAATGCAATAAAACTTTACGATATCATTCATGTCAGTGTAATAAAACTTGACGTCATCCTTCATGTCACTTTAAAATTCGTCTATCTCATGATGAATGCAAAATGAATTTACATCGGTCATCGTCAGCAGTCCCAGTTTATCACCAAATTTGCTTTTTCTTTGGTTGCAAAATTCATACATTAGTCATATTAGAAAGTTATTATTATCATTGATGTTTATGTTGCTATTAATAATAATAATAATAATAATAATAATAATAATAATAATAATAATAATAATAATAATAATGTTTATGTTGCTATTATTATTATTATTATTAATATCATTATTATTATTATTATTATTATTATCATCATCATCATCATCATCATCATCATCATCAGTTCCAACACTATAAAGCCTCCTGCAACTGGTTTTGTTAATTTAATTTTATGGTTTTTAAACAAAACAGTACTAAGTCTTCATCAGCAGTGTTTTTCGTGCAAATGATAAATATTTATGACAATTTATTTTCATCTGCAACAACCATTCTGCTACTCTATTTCTAAAATTTTACATCAGTTTAAAGGATGCTGCATTTATCTGAAGACAGAAAAGACTTCCTTGAAATTATCTCTTGCTTTTTATCTCTAAATTTATTTTAGTTCAATGCATGATTTTCACCATGGCTATTAACTAGACAAGAGAACTCTGCATTTTTTCTCAGTTTTAAACATTCATGCATTTAAAACTTCATTTTCTGTAATAAATGACATTTTTCTCTGTTGCTCAATGTTCATAGCAGTTTGGTGTTTTGTAAGTATTAACTAACTTCTATAAGAGATTCGTTATTTTTAAACCATTAGCTAATTCCCGCAGAGTTAATGGATATACAAAATAACTATGCATAGTGTAATTGAATCTCCTAAACCACTTCTAAACTGCAACCAGTATTATGGACATCTGATATTTTGAATTAATATTGGGGGTTTTTCTTTATAAAATTTTCGTCAATTGATCAACAAAAGCCTTTTCCCTCTACTTGCCAACATTTTTTTAAACATCCCCACCTGTAATTATCGACAAAGTACAAAACAAATGATCTTGAGCATGCCAGTAGGTCATCCTCATTTTCATCTTGCCATTTTTTTATCAGGTATTCGTGGTTGCAATACTACACAAACATGGAAAGGACCAAACGATCTAACCTAACTTTAACTCAAATTTTTCAAAGAAACTTCAGAGTTAAGATGCTCATCACCCCTATATTGCTATTTCTCCTATTAATATTCTTTTAAAGTTTACTAGACCTTCAATGATTTTTAAATAGAAAGAATTAAAAATTGAATGCTGTAGTTTATCTTTCTCATGGATTGGAAATTTGAAAACAATGAGAAAGGTAAACTGCAATCCTTCATTTTAACACGTAAATTTAGTGTGTTTTATTTCCAATCCATCACTTTGCAAACAAGTAAATTTACCGTTTTTAATTTAGCCGTATGCGTATCATGCTTTTCAGACCACCCATATCATGTGTGTAATATATTTATGATATTATTTAAAATATACAAGATTTTCAAATTATTGTTTTGTGTTCTTTCGCAGTTTTCTTTGTCGGTGTGAGAGTAAGTAAATTAATTTATTTGGGTTTGTAATGCGTCATTGTAATTTTATTTAATTCACTAATAGTGGTAATTAATTAATCTACAAATGCGATAGAATGAGTTATATGTGCACGAAGGCTTTGATTTGATTTTGTTTGTGTGTGTTTTATACAAGGGCGGTAGTTTCAGCACTCTTTAGGCACAAGCACGTTCACGAGCACACACACGTTTTGTGTGTGGAAAGATGCCCCGATAAAAACCGATACAACATAAAATAATAAACACTTCGTCGAATGACAGCAGGCCATTGCCAACTGCTTATAATGTTTGCACTTACTTAAACTATATACATATAGAATAAAATATTTGTCCGGATGTCAAAGAACGTAAATTATATGATATATTCTGGGCAATACCCACCAGTTTTGAAACGTAGACGTTGTCCTTTAATACCCTGGAAAGTACTTTGGCCCCGTCACCTAGGATGAAGTTGCCCTCAAAATCTATTCTTTCTATCGATGTATTCATCTGTCACAATAAAAATATATTAGTTCTCATTAGTTACATCAAAAACACATTTTGAGAAAATTAATGAACAAGTTATGCAGCGAGACATGTGTGAAATCATTTGTATCTACATACAATATGGCTCGAGCAAATAGCAAGACGTCTTGTTGCATCCTAATTTTGTTCCCACAAGGCAATAGCACCTTTCTATTCTCAAGTATTTTCCATGCTAAAATGATATTACATTCTTCATCTATAATCTGAATTTTGCACCTTGTTTTTAATTTTGTATTGACCTTTAATTCTATTTTCTAACCTAAACAAATAAATATCATGAACTTACAAATAAATGGAGGCAATACTTCCAGTAAATTACTACTCTTGCCTTTCTACGCAGGATTTTAATGTTATCCTTAAAACGAGTCATAAAATATATTTATAGTCCGATTATGTATGTGTCTCTATGTTCCTGTGTCGATCGATCGATCGATCTCAGAGAGAGAGAGAGAGAGAGAGAGAGAGAGAGAGAGAGAGAGAGAGAGAGAGAGAGAGAGAGAGAGAGAGAGAGAGAGAGAGAGAGAGAGAGTTCTTGTCAGTTAATAGTGCACATTATAATGACAACTTCGTGAATTATTTCAAGACATTTTGGCCTACATAAATTCTTCACTTTCGCCGGATATTTGTAATAGTCCCAATGCGATGACATTACTAATTTTAGTATAGTCTCAAACAATACCATATGCAGAAACCTTTTAAGACCTTGTTGCGCGTGTACAGCGTTGAGACAAAAAGAAAACATCTTTACCTGTTTTCAAGACGTATTAACAGATTTTTCGCCAGCCTACGGATTGACCCAAGATAGAATAAGTTGCTCTCCTGGGTGACATTAATAAACACACACACACACACACACACACACACACGCACACACACACATACACACTTCTTTGCAATAGTACATAGTTTGGTTTTTTATTATTATTATTATTATTATTATTATTATTATTATTATTATTATTATTATTATTATTATTATTATTATTATCTTGCAGTTATTGTTGTTGTAACGCCACGATTAATTTGAAACGAAATAATGTGTCCCTAAAACCAATATACTGAAGAAAAAAAAAATCAAAGAAAAAAGAAATGCGTGACTGCAATGTCATTACCATTTGAACCACAGCGTGAAGGAAGTATATTTGTATACTTTTTAAGTACAGTTTGTTACGTATCGGCTCGTTCAAAGTAACAAAAAAGAGTGAAGACAACAAGCTTTGAAAATTTTAACCAATTTTTTTTCCCCTAGAAAACATGAAAAAAATGTAAATATGTAAACAAGACTTATGATTTACGGAAAGATGCAAATTGTTTGTTCTAAAGATATAAAATACAAGTCCTGTGAAAAGTTCTAAATTAACATAGTCTGAAGTTCAGTTCTGGTCCAAAATGGCGGATGATGACATCAGACGAAGGCTAACAGAAAAATCCAGAATTTACACAGTAGAGCACTGTTTGTATTGTTCCGTTCCAATTTAGAATATTTTCGGCAAATGTCTTTGTCCAAACTAGTAATGTTGTTCTCCAGAAAAAAACAATTATTTAGAAAAAGGAAGTACAATTAGCTCCTTTAACAAAACACGTTTTTCTACGTAGACATACCAACAGACAATTTCTTCTAGCACAAAAATTCCTTTTTAAGATAATAGAAGTTGTGTAACTTTAAGATGTTACAATAGGTTACGACTCTGTTCTTTATTCGGGCTTTTACTCAACTAACTCTCTTACGAAATACCCTAGCATATAAGCGAAGCTAATACGTCATTTGAATTACACGCGCACGGAGGACGCGAGCAATTTCGCAATACATCTGGACATTAGGAAAGCCTGACCAAGTATCAGCCAACCGTTTTTATAGCTATTCCTGAATGTTTACTTGTAATGAATTTGCCATCATATACAGCACGTGCTCACATGAGTCACATTTACGACTTAAGTAAGCATGATGTTTCTAACAACATATTTGACCCATGCTAACATAAATCATAATAACAATTACATTTAATGAAATAAAAATGAAATTAAATGACTATACAGAATTCACTCCTTAACACACACACTTAAACTACAGGGTCGTAACAAGTTACAAATTACAGTTTTCAGGAGTGTAATAAGATGGGGTTAAAAACGGGAGTGAAGTAAGATGCGGTTAAATACGGTAAACTCTTAAATATATTTTATCCTGTTGATTAAACCTGTTAGACAGGATCAGTGTTGTCGATTTTTTTTTGAGATGTTTACTACTTTATATTCATCATGTCAAATCCCAGACAGTGGTAAAGGCTTATGGTGCCACCCTTTCAATTCGCTCTTAAATTTATTGGGGGGGGGCTGCGGTTGAGCATTTGTGTTCCATGAATACATTTATGGTTTTCTCTGAAGAATCCTATTGGTAATCTTCGTTTTAGAAAATGCACCCATTTTCTTCTCAAGTCTTCTGTCAGAGTCTTATTGTTCTTATAAAACGAAAAGATCGGCTGATAGTTGACGAGCAAAAGCACACATATTTCACAATGATAGCAATTGGACTTCGTCTTAGTGTACTCTTCAAGCCTTTACATGTATGTGTACGAGCATCAATTCATTCGTCCATTTTCTTCGGAAACAGACAAAGTTATTTTCATTTTTAACCATTACGTACAATATTTTGCAGTCGCTATACTTTCCTAGAACTGTCCTACCAAGACTGTCTATGAACTGTCGCTTTTCAGCGAATACCGGTGTACCGATCAGCCACGCATGCGTGTTTAATTGCTGCTGAATCTGTTTTTTTTTTCAAGACCATTGTAATTACGAAATATTTTAAGGAACCTATATGTCCTATTTAACCCATCAGCTGGATTAATTTTAATTAGCAGTTGATATATCCGTCCACATCTACAACTATGGTGAAATGCGAATAAGAAAATAAAATCTTCGATTATGGTTCGGTGTTTGTATTGTTATTTGTATTGTTATGTATATTTAATTTATATTGTGTACTTATATTTCGTTCATGAATGTAAATTGTAAACAGCAAGTTCAGGGTCAGTCTTATTTACAGTTAAACTAGGATTTTCCACAGGCAATCTTCACATTATACTACGTTATAGGTCAAATAAAAAGGTGTATAATTAAGGATTTAATAAATAAATCATTCATGTTCATGATCAGTCTATGGGATCCTTCATCAGAGTTTTAAGATATAATTCGAGAGGAATTATTTATTTGAAACATTCCTTGTAATTACTAATGTGTTCATTCACTTTTTGGATTTATACACACTATAGTGGGATTATTGTGAATTCATTTCAAAGACATTCTGGACTTTATCGTTGTGTTATATGAGGACAATAAGTTATTGGGATTCATTCGGAACATTCTATTTTTCGGAAAGTTCTATATGTTTGGACTTGTAATAGGGTTTGATTCACAATTCTGTGTTTTTCATGAATTGTCACTTTGTATGGTAGAGAAATAAATTGCTTGTTGATTTTACTTTGATTACTGGTTTCACTTTCTTTCTGAATTTCTTTTTAATATTTCAGAGATTTGAAAAATTATCTTTAAAATTTAAATTGACTTTGGAATTTTCATTGTCCATGGTAAAGATTTTAATTTCAAACATTCGAGAAATCTTTAGTGAAACCAGCAAGCATTCCCAATATAATCTAATGTCAAGAACGCTGTTTCAAATTGTACCTATGGTGGGCTGGAGCCCACGAAAAAGGACGAGCTGTCAGAACTTTCCTGACAATATGATCCTCCTGACGCGAAAGCATCTTTAACGAAGCAAGGATAAAGAATATATTGATGATACAGTATTGGGCTGGAAAAGAAATTCTAGATAATAGTGCATTGGGTTTGATTGGTAATTCTATATCAGTATTCGATAGGAAATTAAAGGAATTACAGCTTTAGAAAAACGATGAGAAAATAATAAAACTTTAGCTTCAAAAGGAAATAATGGAAATGCAAATTCAGAGACGGGAAATGGACAGGTTGAAATATTGAGAAAGAGAATAGAAGCAAAGATGTATACTGAGAGAGACATAGAGAAAAATGCAACTTCAAAGATAGGATAAGAAAGAAAGATGCAGAGATTGAGAGAGTAAAGGAAAAAATAGAAATGTAGATGCAGAGGGAAGAAAAGAAAATACAATGCTTATGTAAACTGAATTTTTATTCTTTGTCAGCTTTTTTTAATTATTGTATGTTCTGTATATTTATATTTTGTACTTGACCTTGTCCAAATGTAAGCTCATATTGCACCTGACCAATTAACAAAAACAACAAAACACATAGCTAGATATTTCTCTATGATTGTGGACTCAACATTCAGATTCTTAGCAATGTTAAACATGTGTATAGTCTTGATTTTGACCTGAAAAACTTCTAAAATGGAAAATCCCATTAAGTTGAGAAAGTCTTTTCAGAAAATGATAATTCAGACTTCGGTCAAGTAATCTTGTTTACCTAAGAATTCTTGCATTAACATCTTTAGCAGAATCAATCTTATTGGTGTTTATAAGTTTTCATTTAGGCAGATTTATTTATTCAAAATATTATTGACTAGACGTACAGAGTGCTCAATAATATTCTTCGACTGGAACATCAATTTGGACTTATGGTGAATTTAGAATTAGTAATTTTTCAGTCATACGATGTATGCAGTGTGGCAGTTTCAAGCGATGTCTAGTACTGGGGCATCATGCCACAGACATGTTACATGATGCCCCACCCAGGCACATTATCCTGGCACCAAGTCGACCAGTCCTAACACTAACCTCTTAATGCTGAGCGCCAAGCGAGACAGCTGTTAGTACCATTTTCATTTTTTGTAAGTCTTTGGTATGACTCGATCGGGTATCGCGCTCGTAACCTCTCGCATCTGAGGCGGACGCTCTAACCACTGGACCGGTCGAATTTAGATAAGGACCTTCTGGATTATACTATTGTCATAGATCAAAAGCCTCTTAGCACATCGATACACTCCAGGCCACTTTAGCAATTATCACTTTCGAGACTACAGGCGAGAGAGTTTTTGAGAATGATGATGAACATGAAACTATTCTTTAGCTGGCACATGTATTGGTTGGTCTTGTGATGAGCTCATATCTGTTCGTGGTATTAATCAAGCAAGATGCCAGTGATCCACATTTTACTATTCATTCTCTCTATTATAATCAAAGTGACAACAGACAATCACTCAATGTAGGACAGAAACAAGATCCTAAGATTTCTTGTTTGTTACAGGTGGCTGTTAGTGAAACTGAAGCCACACGATTTACAGCTTCTTACTTCGTGAAAAATAGTGTCCTTGTGAAAAAATGGAGACCACTCGAGGTGCCCACAGTTAATAATTAGTCAATAACACATCAGACATATCAGATGAAAATATATATAATGTTTGCAGATGCACTCTAGCCGTTTTTGAAGCGCTAATTTGCTTTGTGTATATTTTATGTCATTCATAACACACCTTTCTATGTAATTTGATATTACAGTATCACATGCATGCATGACCTCTCTATTTCTTTATGAGCCGTTATTTCATATATATTCTATATGTAAGAAAGCTTGCCAGTTGCTTCTCGTGGGTCGGTAGTACTTTCCCAGTTTCTTCCTCCACCATTAATAGCCTATCGTGTACTGAAAAATGGCGTTAAGCCCATATATATATATATATATATATATATATATATATATATATATATATATATATATATATATATATATATATATATATATATATATATATATATATATATATATATATATAGAGAGAGAGAGAGAGAGAGAGAGAGAGAGAGAGAGAGAGAGAGAGAGAGAGAGAGAGAGAGAGAGAGCTTCTTTTTACAATAAAAAAATTATTTATTTTTATAGTGATTATTCCTCATAAGACTTTACACAGCACTTCTAGCAGCAAAATTTACTCCGAACTTGGAAAAGCAGTTCCAAATTTACAAATGCTGCCTTTTCATTTATCATAACAAGATTTGGAGTGGAGTAAAATTTTGTGACAGAGATTGAATGCGGAAATTATTTCAAGATCTGGTAACAAAATGTGATGTGGAATGAGTAAAGATTTTGGTAATGAAACCTAATGTGAAGTTCTGATCATAAAACGTAATTTTGAACGATTTCTTTTTCTTGGAAACAAAAAGTAATGACGAATGATATCTAGTGTTAGAAATAAAACGTACACGTTTCTAAAGCATACTGTAACGAGGAAACCCCATGGACTTCAAATTTTCGTTTCGTTGTATAATATTTCGTTACGTTAAAGTTTATATTGTAATTTTGAATGCTTGGCGGGATTTGTAATGCCATCTATCGTCTTAGTTTTGGGTCACTTGATTCCGCCTGGGTATATATACGGACCAACCGTGGTGTGTTATGGTGGTGTGTTAGGAAACTGCGTAGATTGAAGACGTCCCCTGCAGTGTAGCAGTATAACCACCCCACAGAGCAAGCACAATTGGTCGTATTCCTTGGGTAGGAGAGAGCCAGGCCAGGAATCTTAAAAGGTTAGGGACAAGGTCTTTTGTCGACCAGCGGTCCGGAGCTACAAGGCTCATCCAAGAAACGCAGAGGTCTAGCGTTTCACACTGTCCTCTCTCTCTCTCTCTCTCTCTCTCTCTCTCTCTCTCTCTCTCTCTCTCTCTCTCTCTCTCTCTCTCTCTCTCTCTCTCTCTCTCTCTCTCTCTCTCTCGATCTCTCTCTCGATCTCGATCTCGATCTCGATCTCGAGCGGATAACGTCGCGACTCTGCGACTGATACAGCGACCCAGTCGGCGACCAGAAGAAGTCCCAGTCTACAACAGTGTGACCGGTCAACGACTGCGACATAGTCGGCGACCAGAGAGAGACCAGTCGGCGACCCTGCGAGCAAGTTGGCGACCCTGCGACAGTCGGCGACTCTGTTTGAAGTCGGCGACCCAGCGACACGGTGACGGCGTAAAGTCGACGACCCAGTCTGTGACCCAGCGACACGATGACCGCGACAAGTCTGCGACCCAGTCAGCGACTCTGTGACAAGTCGGCGACCCTGTGACTAGTCTGTGACCAAGTCGGCGACACTCAAGAAGCCAGGAATACGACGGTGTCCTGCTGAGGTAGAATCTGTCACACTCTGGAGTGCCAGTCATCAGAGAGATTCAGCGGGTTATCACTCCAACTATAGACCTATCATAAAGATCTCGAGATAGCGAAACTCAGGGCAGTGTAGCCGAGGGAGTGTTCCGCTACAATATTTTATATGTAATATTTTAAATTAATTTTTTGTATAACTTCAAATCAATTCTAATAATTTTTAAAACAGTATGGCTAATGCTCTTTGATAAATTCTAAATCTTTGTCATATATGGAAGGACGCTTAAAGAACGATTTAATTTTGTTTTATTGGAAAGAATGTGACAAAAAGCTTCAATTCCACTCAACACTTTATTATATTTCGTAGTAGAGCAAGAACTAATAAAACATTTTTTCCAAGAGTTTTTAAACACGTAATCTTCGACTTCATTAATAAACTAAAACACGCATGATTGGCTTTGCACCTGAAAACGTAACCAAACACCTTAGTCAATCGGTAACTACGGCGACGTAAATGGTAGCATCCACAACGGTCAATAGTAACTACAGAGCTCATCAAATCCACCTATCCTCTTGTCCAGACTCGGTAAAAAATTGGTCTACTAAAATTTTAATACGTATTCGTCCTTGAACTACTTCTGGTCAATGTTGTCAGTGTTGCGAAGGAAGCGACTTCGTTTATTTCCACCACTATCCGATATAAGCTCGTATTAAGATGGTAAAGTAGTATCAACATATACCGTATGTACTCGCTTATAAGTCGAGTCAATTGCAAATAACAAATTTCACGATCTTTCGAGGTATAATTACTCCCAACAAACAGCACAGACGCGTTATGCGACTGCCTATCTCGGTCTTCGCTGTTTGCAGTTGGACTCATCTTATAAGCTAGTACAGACTATGTTGCAGGTTCACACTGAATTCTTGATTTCTTATTGGCATTTACATTCAGGGCGATACTTTTCATTAGTTTAGTCGTCATTCTGGTGGAGAAAAGATTCCCTTTCAATGAACTGTCGCACGTTTTTATAAGTCGGAACTTCTAGACGTTAAGAGACAGTGAATGTCAAAATGTTTTCTACTGGTCAGACAATGTAACAGTTGCCCCAAATCACCTGTATTTTCAAGACTGAAACTTTATCGATACATTGTCATGCCAAAGGTAATATGTCAACAAATATTTCAGTATGCAGGTAATTACTTTTCACAAGTAAAATATTGCCAAATTACAATCGAAATGCGTACTTCAATCGTCTCATCCGATACCAAACAACTTATACACAAAGTGTGCAATTGTAATGTAGTCATAACGTGAGGAATTGCCAAGTTTTGGGGCCCAAGGCAAAAACCATAACCTTAAAGTAACCAGAATTACACCTCAATCTTTCATTCTCGGGTATAGAGTATTGCATTGCATTTCCATGTGCAATGTGTCATTTTGTTAAATTATTAATATAGTACTAATCTACTAAAACAACCGACACCAAAAGATTGTTTTTGGGCCGCCGTGGGGCCCCCTGCAGCGCAGAGCCATATGCACGTGCATCGCGTGCCTATGCCTTAAAACGGAACTGGGCATAATGTTCCAGTTCTTTTGACCAATCAGCAACCTTCCTTTTATTGCGTCGCGAGAAGCTCTCTAGACTCGAGGCTCGACCAAAATGGATGATTTAGTTGGTTGAAACTGAGACTGTTGAATTTTTTTTATACAAGTTACTAACATATATATATATATATATATATATATATATATATATATATATATATATATATATATATATATATATATATATATATATATATATATCCTCTTGTATCTTTACTTAGACGTTACAATGTATTAATAAACCAGCTCGAAAATACGGATGATCTATGCCAATCAAACAAAGTCTGACTAGACAAAAATCATACGATATTAGCATTAATTTCCTCATAACGTCTCCCATATGTAACTCCTAAAGATGCGATTTCTCGTTGTAACTGTCAACTATGAGAACTATATTACTAAAACGTTTCACTGCAAACTCGAATACCACTAAGAAGTCATACGGTTATGTTTGCATCTGCAATTTGTTTGCGTTACAAACCTTGTCTGTTATTACAAATTTTATATAAAAAGTTGTATATTTTAGAACATTATATTTTCATTGATTTTTGCCGTTGCGGTATAAAACTTGCATCAGGTACCTACAATTCTTAAGTGAAATCGGTGAATTGGAGATGTGTATTGTGTTAAGCATAATGAGGACAGGGACGAGTAACTCTTGCAATTCACTCATCCCCTGGGACGACTGAGTTGTAAGAGTTACTCGTCCCTGTAATCATTATGTTTAACACAGTGATAATTGACGAGTGCTTGAAATATCTGAGCTTTGGTAACGTAATACTGACTTCTACATGTCGATAGTTTCAAATATTTATTTATTAGCTTGGGCTATATGTCGGTCTTTTAAAAACTAGTATAACGAGTCTAATCGTAGTTTCTTCTTACCCTTGCCACCCCATTTTTGATATTTGGACATTTATGTTGGGGTGTAGGTTCAAAGTCCACTGCCTATGTTACGCTTTTATTCACCGACACCATGTGGTGTTGGCAAAGTGTAGCAGCTTATTAGCCGGCATAGAAATTTTATTGACCTATCATCATACCTGCATTAAATCGGTAGGAATATGATTTATTTTCTCAGAAATTGTTAGTACACCATTCGTTAAGTCTTTATGCCTTTGACAGACGAGATGAAACTTCAACGCTGATAAAATCTGACCTGAAACGCGAAATTTGCATGCCTAATCACATGACTACACAAATCTCGTAACTTATATGCCAATGACAACAGAGTTCAAATAGTCACATGATCAGCAATAAACCATTTATAATGTTGCTGTAGGAAAACAATTCTAAAATATAAATGAAAGTCACGTAATATTTATGGAAAAAAAATGAAAGAACAAACTTCTACAAACCTTTTATCTGAAGACAACGACCAGAAATCGGTAAATGTTGCAACAACTTGGACCCAAAAACCCTCAGATCCACCAAGCGGCGAGCACAGGTCAATGTAGTAGATATATGATACCAACATAAGCCATCGCTGACACGTGCTACGGACTTGATGAATTTGGTTTTCTCCACATTGCTGCGATACTAACAGTTTTCTGGTATTTTTTCTCAGAATAAATATGTATGGAATAAAGTGTACATTATATTTATATACAAATATTACGTGAATTTAATTAATATTTTTGAATTCTATGTACAACTTTGGAAGTGGTTTATTGTTGATAGAACATAGAATTTATGTGAAAATCAGCGATATAAAAATGTCTGCATTTTATGAAGAACGGATGTTATTTAAATAAATATTTTGCCTTAAGGACTACAGCAAGACGAAATAATCGTAACGATAACTATCGGTTCTCTAATGTGCCTTGGTTTCTGTAAGGGATATAGCTTTTACTCCGTTGTCCGTACCCGTTTCAGGCATTAAATCAAGCTATGAAAATTAAGATAATTTTAAACCGGTCTCTCTCCTTTCGTTTACTGTCCTAAAATCAGATCATGTTTAAATGGGAGATCCTACGCTAGCGGAGTGTAACAGTGCACGGTCTTATTTTGTCTTATGACCGTCTTAATGGATCTTAACAACTGGCTTAATAGGTCTAAACACCGCCGCGCAGCAAAGTCATAAAATATCTTAACAAGTGATCTTAAATGGTCTTAACTGGGCATTGAGGCATTTCACGACCATTTAAGCTACCAAGAAGGACTGTTTAAAACCATACTTGAGTTAAAAGTGTTCCAGTTATCGTACAATGCTACATGAGAAATCTCAAGCATCATCCTACAATGTAAGACGTATCACATGTTATTTATGCTTTAGTGCTATGTCGAATTGCCCAAATAATGGCCTTGTGTCAACTGACATCGGAACGAGTAGTCAAAGTTTCAGGAATATCTCACTCACTTGTCAGTCCATATCGACACTCTTCCACAAATTTATGCAGTTAATATGCTTACTGTGCAGTCTTTATCCTGGTGGAATCAAAATCGGACACTACCAAATGAACGCATTTTTATTTTCCGTTGACATACATCTAAATTTGTTGAAATGCGACGTTAGTCGATATATGCCTAAGTATGTTCAAGTAGGTTCATGTTTTGGTATTTTTCTTACGACGCTTACTGTTCCAATAAGCACTATAGACATACTACATTTTTTTTTTCGTTTCGTTAAAGTATAATCCTTCAATTTAACCCGATTTCGGCATTCACGGCTTCCATGACTTTTCAGCTAAATGAAATGTAGGCCATAGAAACTTGAAAACAAGTCCATTTGCTTGTGTGAGAATGTGAATTTATTAGTAAAAGGGCATCAAAGTAAGAAGTCTGACTAATACATTATAGTTTTAATTTGTACAAAAGCGCCGAGACGAGCTGCCAACTGTGTGAGATACTTCTGCAATTTTACTTTCGTTACGATGTCAATCAACATCAAGACATGCTACAAAGAGCAGCCATTTAGGCTGTAAGACCTCGAGGCAAAAAGCATAAATATCAAGGCCGAAGTCTTACATTTCCAGCATCTCCAGCAGTGATACGATACCTCTATTATAACATCGCTGGGCAATTCATCTTTATATTGTGAAAGATTAAATTGACTGTTTTAAATCAGACTAAGTCCTGACTCATAATAGTTCGTAAGTCCGTCTAGTGGTCTTAATTGGAAGGTTTCACAGCAGATGTTTCTACCTTAAACAAAAATGAAAGCAATCGCGAATAACAGAACATTGATCAGCTTAAAATCATCCAGTTCGCTAGAACGATCACTTTTCCCATTGCTTTAAACAACAAACAATTAAATTTATGTACAATGAACAGAAAACAGAAGTTAATAAAGAGCATGTACTTCACGAAGATCGTTATACTGACCTCGAGAGGTTCTGACATGGCCCTGACTCCATTGGCTCCTATTCCATGGTATTTCATGACAAGCTCCTGGTCCTGGAGATGCTTGATGAAGTACGTGACTGGCTGGACTCCATAGATCTCGCATGCACGCTCGTACGCAGCTATACCAGTAGTGTCCTTATCAAATTTCTCAGGATGGATCCATTCTATGGAAAGGGGGAGGAGATATTTAATTGGATTTTAAAACCAAGAGATATCTTGTAGAATAACACAAAAGCGGATCGTAAAAGGATAACTATAACTGTGCAAAACACTAGCACACTAACAGGATAAAGAAGATATTTTCCATTACACAGAGATTTACAGTGTAATTTTTAGCGTATTCCATTGTGTTCGTTTGGATTAGGTTCTCCACGGTAACGCGAAGGGACAGTTCTCGTAAAGGTACTTAGTCCATAAACATGGTGTTTATAACGCAGTTTGCGCATATAGCGCGACAAGCAATATGAATCTCCTCACAGCAAACAGCAATCATGCGGACTACAGATTTAATAAGAAGAAATATATATTACTTTCTGCATCTGCGACATCCATTTCCAGGTCTGTATCATACTCCTCGTCTGTATCTGGCTGATCTAAAGATGAAACATCGGAAGCTGCACTTCTATCAAACGTTTCGTCCAAATCGTCCTGTTCAGAATACTGGTCATTTGTCTCCACATGTAAATCCTCGTAACCCTCTTCCTCTTCATAGACTGCGTCCAGGTCATCGTGCGGTCCTTCCGTTAGAAAGGTCTGAAATAAATTTGATTGAAGTTTGAGTCGTCATAACTCCGTTTAAATAAAGAAATCTGTCCATAAAATATATATTTTTGAGAAGACATATTCATTTCTTTAGTAACAAGAATTGCAATAAATCTACAGCAAGAATTTGAAGATGCCATGGTTAAAACTAGACTTGTTCATATTAATAAAGATTCCATTGTCTCCTATAACGTACAAAAATACGTTCGTGAGAAAAGGTAATTCTGAGTAGAAATATTCATTTCTTCATTAGAAATTTAATGAATCTATGACAAGAAGTTCGTACTCGACGGATTCTTCTCGGGTGACGCTCTACAGTTTCGTATTTGCATTCGGTTAATGCGTGAAGTGGAAACGTTGCGTTTTCACTAGTAACAAAGACACGAGTGTCAATACAAATGTCCCACTTAACTCGTATCTTTTTTTTTCAACTTGTTATTTTTAAACGCAAAAAAAACCACCTTGATTTTCATGGATTTGTTCTTCATTCTGTAACAATGCGATTAACCGCTGCATTACTATATCAATAAAAAGAAGTTTTAAAATTAACTAATACTTTTAAGAAAGCGATATTTTTAAATAAATTTGGTTCCAACACACAATACTTCAAACTGGTATTTATCAAATTAATGACTTTTTTGTACGAAAATAGGTTGATACAGTGAACATTGTTGCAATGGAGAAACTATAAACACGGCACATAGCGGTCATATCCAGCAAAATGCATCAGAAATTAACAGCCTGAAACCGAAGATCTTCGTTATTCATAATTTATCTATAACTATTTGGGTTCTTATTTTGTTTCTTTCTGCCTTCAAACATAAACTGTGTGGCCTTGGAAAGTTTTCAGTCTTGTTCGGTAATAAGTGATACAGCCGAATTTCGGTTCTCACTTAATTTAAATTTACAGTCAACTCTCATATATCCCCAATTTCACGGTCGTATTTAAAACATGATTATAATTGTCATGGGAGCTAAAACTGCTTCTTAAACAATTTTCTCTCCATATTTCATCAAGATGTTTTCCATAAAAAATAAAAATTACACTGTTTGTCATAGTGTGTAACCGGCATATTATACCATATGACTGACACTGAATATCGAACAAGTCATGTAAGTTCAGTCAATGCAAAAATGTATAGGGTCCATGTGGAAAGCATAGTGTTTGTTATTTTGCATTTTCCTTCATCACACCTTATCGCTGAATACAACAATATTTACTAGAGTGTATGCAGTCTTGACATATTTTAAGATCTGTTCATCCTGATGAAGAATGGGTGGGATAACAGTGAGAGAGAGAGAGAGAGAGAGAGAGAGAGAGAGAGAGAGAGAGAGAGAGAGAGAGAGAGAGAGAGAGAGAGAGAGAGAGAGCGAGAGAGAGAGAAATGAAATATTATAGTCCTAAATATCACAATAAAAGCTGGAATAACATACGAAGAGCACACACACACACTCACACACACACACACACACACACACACACACACACACACACATACATACATACATACATACATACATACATACATACATACATACATACATACATACATACATACATACATACATACATACATACATACATACATACATACATACATACATATATATATATATATATATATATATATATATATATATATATATATATATATATATATACA
Source organism: Potamilus streckersoni (assembly GCA_016746295.1). Taxonomy (NCBI): domain Eukaryota; kingdom Metazoa; phylum Mollusca; class Bivalvia; order Unionida; family Unionidae; genus Potamilus; species Potamilus streckersoni. The sequence goes on along the minus strand of JAEAOA010001663.1, from coordinate 793,204 downwards.
TGTATGTATATCTGTCTGTGTATGTGGATGGGTGTGAATAGAACGTTAGATCTAAAAGTGATATCGCCGCTGGGACGATAGACGTGACATTATTGCTTTAGAAGCATCAAGTTTCTCCCACTAATACATTACAATATCTCATTTTTAAATACTGATTTTATGCTGTTCGTGAATTACTTGATTTTCCGAGTAAAATGATTGCGATAATTTACTAGATGGAATTACGATAAATATTTTCACTGCAACGCCAAATAAATAATAACCGCAAAATTCGAAGTTATTCTCATAAACTTTGATGGCCCATTGGTGTACGGCCGCCTCCCATTAAAGACTACCAGAGTTCAAATCCAACAATAAGACGCGAATTACTTTTTTTCTTTATGTGCTATTTTACTTTAAATTGGGAAGAAAAATTATGTAACTGTTAATATTTTATCTGCATATAATCACAAAACACAGCACAACATAAATGGTAAACCGCCGAGATGACGCGGAATCCATAAAAAAATCAGTACTTCAATTTCTTATAGAGAACGTCTTGCTAGCCGTTATCTGAGCATAATATTTTTATAAAAAAAATTGTTTGATACGAGTGAATAAAAAATATGTCATATCGTGGGTTAAAAACTTAAGTATTTTGATGAGTGGATTGGTGGGTGAAAAACTTTAATATTTTCACGAGTGGTTTCGTCACTTGTGAAGCAGTGCCGTTTAAAGGCATAGGTACGCGAGGCACGGTTGTGTTAGCAGTTTGTGCTCTGTGCCCCCAAACTTCTTAAAACGGCTCTGTTGTGAAGATGTTGAGTTTTTCAAAAACTGGATGAAATATATCCGCTATTATCTCGTTTCAAGGAAATACCCTCTGGATAAATAATGCATTTCACAGAATTTTTAATACAAGTGCCTCAAAGTGGACGGTCGATATCCAGAGAGTACAACTAAGGTAAACGCAAATGATGAAAGTGGACAGAGACCGCAAGAATTGCAAGTTCGTAAATAGTCACACAGTCAGTGTATAAAATGGATTCATTATGCAGGGTCGATTCCTGTTGAAACAATTTCAAACAATATTTTGCAACTACAACTGTGACTTTTTAGTTTTAAGTTATATTTCTCCTCTGCATATCTTCTGAAAATGTAGAAAATGTAACAATGAACTTTATTTACGGTACAATTTATAGCTTCGTGTATTTTGCTCTCTGTCTCTACGTATTTTTTCTTACCTCTTTATGTTTGTGAATCTCCGATATGTGCAATTTTCTCTTCCTTGTATCTCCGTATTAAATCATAATAAGAGAAATATTAATATTTTCTATTCCTTTCTTGTTTTCTATATCTTCATCTTTCTCCATGCTATGTGTACAAATTAACCTCCCCCTCACCTGTTCAGGTGCAAGCTCATATTCCTCGATGTCCGTTGGTTCCTCTTCCTCTTGTATCACATCCTCCCTAACCCTCAGTGTGATCAACCCTCTCTCATCATCCTGCATCAGGGAGGAGGAATCATGAGACACCTGTTGGGAAGCCCTTTTGAGCGGAGAAGTCAGGATAGTACCTTTAACTGGAGAACTCCTTGGGGATCCATCAGTGTCGGTCGGCATCGTGCCCACTCTGATTCTTTTTCCTGCATGTATAGCGCAGCTAAATATTTATAATCAATATAATATATTGCTCAGTTTTATTTGCTACTTAAAAAGAATCCAAAGCAAACACTGATATAATAAACAAGCCTTGTTATAAAAACTAGTGAATCACAGTATTCATTATACCATTAAGGGAAGGGAGACAGATGTAATAAGCACCTGACTGGAGTGTGCACTAATTTACTCTTAGTGTTTTAAAAACAAACAAAACCTGTACTAAAATAAACTATTTGTGTAATATATAACTTTTAAATTACTTCTTTTACGAGGTAGCATAATTGTATGATCAGTTTTCTTCATATGCCAGTAATAAATGGTTTTTTTTAGCTTTATGACTTAACTGAACGAGGAAATATTTTTCAAGTGTAATATAAATTTTTGGGTAACTTTGACCTTTGACCCATGGATCTTGGTGGATTAATCAAGTATAGTCACGATAACTTTGCATCGTGAATTTCCATCTATCTGAATTAATCGAAATGAAGAGACATATGGACGGACATAAGAAGAGATCACAATATTCCCGACACTAAAACATAAAGATAAACAAACAAAAGTCGGAAAACGTTGAGTAGAAAATAACAATAGCAGTATTTCTCCACTGGCTTGACGGAAACTACAAATAAGAAGTAAAGGTTTGTCTTTAAAATAGACATTTCGTATACTATAAAAAGATGGCAAATGTGAACGTTGGACAAGACAGAAGGAAGAAAGAGAGTTCTAGAACCAAATAGCCCTACATAAAGGGGGGCAACTGTGGCTTTATGGTAGGTGAAAGTATTACTTTTACTCTTAGATATACATAACCGTCAAACGATGACATCCTCACGAATCAGTTTATTTGTTGTTTTTTTTTAACATTCTAGTAATGTTTAATGTTCCAATGTGCTGGGTGTGCAACCTGTCATAGCCGATGTCGAAACAGCTCTCAAGTCTTATGCCATTATAGTCACTTACTTGGGAACATTTTGCGCCATCTACTAATCGCATCGTCTCATCTCCTAGCAACAAGCGAGAAGAAGTTACAGAATACATTAACATGTCACCTCTATCGACCTCGACTCTGACACCAGACGTGTAGTTATTAACTACTGTCCTTTCATTTTCAGCTGAAGAAATATACAATCAAGAGCACAACTCTGTGTCGTTGGAACAAGGCTTGCATATACTTGTATTATATACTCCTTGCGAAGTCTTGATCTGGTTTCGTAAAATCATATATGCACCACCAATTCTGAGCCAGTGTTTACCAGGAAGCATATTCTTTTATAATACAAATTAGTTTCGTAAAATCACAAGTTGTGAGCCAGTGTCTACCAGGAAACATCTGCTTTTATAGTACATGTTGTCGATCACGAGCGGGAAAATAATTATTATCGGGAGGGGGTAGCATTTTCGGGAGAGGGTAGCAAGCATGTAGCCGTCAGCTATTAAGTTTCACGGATGTAGGCTAAACCTTGTTTACAGGTTAACTCCGGGGAGTTGTAGGGAGAAAGTGCCAAAGTGCTACCTTCACCCCTTCCCTATGTGCAGGCATTCTCTCTCTCTCTCTCTCTCTCTCTCTCTCTCTCTCTCTCTCTCTCTCTCTCTCTCTCTCTCTCTCTCTCTCTCTCTCTCTCTCTCTCTCTCTCTCTCTCTCATCATATAGAGTGACTTTTATCAAGCAGTTAAATTGATAAAAAGTTTCTAATTTTTTAACACTGAAAAACACCATAAGAACCTATTCAATATTGAAGAAGCTAAAATTAAAAAATATTTTACAAATTTGCATAAATAACAGAACGAAAAGATAAACTCTTTATTCGTCCGCGTCTCTGAGGTTATACAGAAAGTCGATATCGATCATTAAAAAGTCTGCAAGTTGCAAAATAAGGTCATAATCCAAGAATGTAAAATTATATATATATATATATATATATATATATATATATATATATATATATATATATATATATATATATACACACACACACACACACACACACACACACACACTTGATAAGAGGAAGTGCACGTGCAACATTTCATTTTATATTAATGTCACGAATTTCATTAAGAATCACCGCAGGTGTTATCGCAATCTAAAGAATAGGGTATTAATCTATACAGCTGAACACTAAGTAGCTGAATAAAGATATCAAGCGTGTATTAGGATTTCATGGTACGTCAGTTCAACAAAGGTTATATGGTGCAGATTTGAAATCATGTTCTAAAATTATAAATATAAAAAACTGTATGCAAAACTTTAGGAAGATAAAACCATCAAAATAAAAGTCAACATGAAGTATTTACAAGATATAGACTAGAGAAAAATATTTTAACATTTTTTTGCAAAGTGTACAGAAAGTAAAAGATTTAGGTCAGTATAATAAACTATGATTCTAAGAATATAAGGTCACAATTTGTTATATAACCAGATTCCCTGAAACGTCAAAGAATTTCTCAGGAGGTACACCAACATAAAGTTCCGTTATTCCTCCCCCTCCCGTATGTTCTTACAAGATGGAGATCACTACACTCGATAAAGATATCTACCCTACTCTCAGTGGAGACTGGCAGGGTGTGCTCGTGGTTTACACTTTTGATATATATTTGAATCAATTACGGTATCGTGTCCTGTAGGCGATGGGCACAATACCATGACCTCGTCTCTGCGGTTTTGTTCGATGTGAAAGACGGCTTTGATGTTCTGAAGCTTGTTTGTCGAGCTTTCATTCCATATATTTTGCCAAATGTATAGAACTTGCCGATTTGTATCTTATTTTCAATCAGTATATGAATCTCCCAGTCGAAAACGGGTGTCAAAGGGGAAGCTTTGGCTTCTTTATCTGCCTTTTCATAACTTGTAATACCAGCATGACTAGACAGTCAACATGACAGAATAATTTCTTCCAAGATCATACGAGCAAAGCGTGTTTCTTTAAGATTAAGGATATTTACGAGTACTCAAATTTATGATTTTTTTTTCATAGATTTCAATGTTGACAGAGAATCAGAAAAGATGATAAAATGGGGAAGGATTGGAGGGGGAGGGGTCAGCGCAGTTTCACGATTTGTGTATGACTGAGTTCTGCAGTAAATAGAAAGGGTTCGTTTATGAAGAAAACAGAAACAGTCATTTGGATCGTGCTGTCATTCTTGGAAAAAGTCTGTTTTCTCGGACAATATAGTAATAGTAACAACAAAACAAAAATTTAAAAAAACACAAAAGAATCAGTGAACCCTTAATATCTGACTCTTACTTTCTTTATAGTCTGTAAATTGTACAAAATCATTGGGCATGCCCATTTAGCAATAAAATAACTGGGCCAATATGTAAATTTAGAAGAAGATTCGACTATTTAATTTACAGAGTAATTATGGCATTTTACAAAAGGAGACCAGTCTGTCCAATTTGTTTGAAAATCACATACGAGAAACATACAAACTTTTATTTTGTTTAACCCATTGATATACAAATATAGACTATACAAATTATGCTTTTTGATATGCTATTACAAACTATAAAACTATGCATTATGATTTGTTTCCTCATTTTCTTAAAATTAAAAAAAAAACAAATTTGAGTATAGTGTTTTCTACAAATTGTTCGAAATATAGGCTGATTTTTTGCGATATTGTGATATAATAATTTCGAAAAACAAACGGCAATTTTCTTTCATGTTCTTTTCCATGAGTAATTCAAGATTATTATTAGGTTCCGCATTAATTTGATAACAAAAATAAGAGAAAAAAATAAGAGAAAAGATTTTAGAGATTTTGGAATCACAAATGTTTCACCGCGATGCCTTGGTAACTTAAATACTTGCGTAAAGATCATAGAAACGATGGGAACATAGGTATTTCACCACGGTACTTTGATATTTGTGTGAAACGAGGGAACGATTCATTGAGATGTTAGGATCACAAGTGTTTACGGCCATGCACTGTCAACTGAAATTTTATTCTGTGTAATATGAGAGATAGGATCATAGAGCTGTTGGGAACATAGGTGTTTCGCAGCGATTCTATGTTAACCTACATGTGTGGAATGTTAAGGAAAGTTTATTTCATTAAGCTACAGCAAGTACGATATAATCATTATAATATGCATAGAACTGGCCATGGCAGGTACAAAATGCACATTATAGTATACACGGAATTGGAACAGGAAATTATAATATGTACATGGAACGAATATGTAATTAAATTGCTTGTGTGTTAGTTTCAAATTCTTTTTTTTAATTATAATTAACAGTAGTGATAATTTTCACTAGATTTGAAAATCCAATTCACATGGTTTTTTTTAATTATTCATTTCTAGCATGAAAATATGATTGTTTAGATAGGGCTATTATAGCCTACGTTATAAATGGTATTTATTTATTGCCTTGTTTAAATTAGTGACAACATAGTCCGTCACGTGAGCCACCATGTGATCTAAAATCGCGGCTTAAAACCACCATGTTCTGGTAGATTGTCCGGTCGTATTGCTACACCTTAGAGCTCAAGGTGTTTTTTAATTGTTGATGCCAGTATGTTCTGAAGTTCATCTATTTTTAGGATTTAATAATTCATATTCTCTGGAAAACAAAACAAGTGCTTTCTTTATAAAAAAATATCTGGGACAAAAACATTAGGTAGAAATTTATTCTGTAATTCTAGCAAAACATTAAAAAAAAATTCAACAAGGAAATGTTGTCATCAGTAAAACAACTTCATCTGACGTCATCACCTTTCATATTGAAACTTTATCGAGATTCGAACCTGGATTCATATTAGAACTTTTAGTGATAGTACTTATATTTTTAGATTCTATGACTAATTTTGTATTATATACACAAACCGTAAGTCTTATTTCTTACTTTTATCTTGTTTTCTTGGTAAATAAATTATTTTGTTAAAATTTACAAAGCTTGTTGGCTTCAATCACACACACACACACACACACATATATATATATATATATATATATATATATATATATATATATATATATATATATATATATATATATATATATATATATATATATATATATATATATATATATACAGAAAGAAAGACAGACAGATGCATACATACATACATACATACATACATACATACATACATACATACATACATACATACATACATACATACATACATACATACATACATACATACATACATACATACATACATACATACATACATACATACATACATACATACATACATACATACATACATACATACATACATACATACATACATACATACATACATTTCTTGCAGATTCACTAAGCAATTATTAATTTTAATTTCGATAGAAATTGACATAATTCAATTATATATATATATATATATATATATATATATATATATATATATATATATATATATATATATATATATATATATATATATATATATATATATATATTGTATTAGTTGTTACATTGCCAAACACTCACTAAATAAAATCTAAAGATAACTGATCCCTATTACAAAATTACGCAGAAGGTTAAAAATTATCCAGATTTCTGATAAGACCACTATACTGGTGATTCAATAATTGCACGAATTCATACATACCTGGTCTGAGCCAAAATTTACGATATATGTATTCAGTCCAAAGCAGAGCATAACATTCCCAATAGATGAAACGTGCTATTCGTCTTGGAGTACATTACCAATAAGACACAATACATGACCAATACAAGTAGGATATGGTCTGTTCTATCTGCAAATTATGTGAGAATATTTACTAGAGGGTCTACAGTCTTGGCATATTTTAAGATTTGAGAGAGAGAGAGAGAGAGAGAGAGAGAGAGAGAGAGAGAGAGAGAGAGAGAGAGAGAGAGAGAGAGAGAGAGCATTGTTTCATACATTGGATTATGTGAGCTTTCTCAAAGTGCTATCATAATTATCATTCAATATCTCATTTTAAAATATATTAAATTTTCTTGTGGCTGATATTGAGTACGGATTATTATATTCTTGCCTCACATGTATTTGAGAATAATGAGTTATTCATGTAGATCTTTAATCACTCTTTCAACAGGGGATGGGGAAAACAAATCAGCCCATTAGCATACTCTGCAATCGGTACTTACATCTCAGATGGCGACATGTATATGCTGTTAAAGGTGGCCACGTGTAGTGCACAGTCGGTGCATTTTGTACCCGTTGCGAATATAGAGACGGGTGCAACAGAATTACGGGGATTTTTTTTACATAAATGAAATTACATTGCCGAACTTATAATTCCTTTGGAATTACTGCGCGCACACACACACACACACACACACACACACACACACAACCACACACACACACACACAACCACACACACACACAAACACACACACGTACACACACAAAATAATTTTGAAAGTTGATAGATATTTCAATTATTTTATTTCTACCAATATTTTATATATTATATCCATGCTTGCATACAAGTGTTATATATTGTCTAAGATTAAAAAGTAACAGATTTATTGCCAGGCTGTATTTCTTTACTGTTTGTCGCTGGACTGAAATTAGATTTGTTGCATAATTTGTGTGGACACCCTCATTGATCCTTAATTTCTACATATTCCAGATCGCGAGAGAGAGAGAGAGAGAGAGAGAGAGAGAGAGAGAGAGAGAGAGAGAGAGAGAGAGAGAGAGAGAGAGAGAGAGAGAGAGAGAGAGAGAGAGAGGAGGGGTTCCGTGTATCAATTTCGATGTAGGTATTTTTGTATGAAAAGCTAAGTATGAGAGCGCCTTTGATCTTCAAATACCTTTTGAATCAAATTAAATCCTTTCTACATGTATATAATAGTGCTTATTATGTTGAGTGTTCATTTAAGAAAAGCTGAAAACGATTCCAGTTGGTAAAAGTATTAAATTTATGTGCATTTACAATAACCTTCCAATGCATATTTATGAGAGAACTCAATTTCACAGTTAGCAATTTTCCTTAATTCATGTCCTTCTTTAACTGTCTACAGGTTCGAAGAGATCTTTAAGTTGTAAATGTTTGTTGCCACCCAATGATCTGGTTCTCAATGGCAAGGACATTTGACTCGCGTTCGCAGTGACTAGTTCTCAATGGCAAGGACATTTGACTCGCGTTCGCAGTGACTAGTTCTCAATGGCAAGGACATTTGACTTGCGTTCGCAGTGACTGGTTAATCAGGTTTATGCATAGTCATGAGCAACGAGGAAATCTCCACAAACAGCCACGTGTCACAAAGGAACGTAATGGATTGTCGCTCGTGGCTTGCAACTACCTGTACTTCCTGAATTATGCAATTTGTGAGCGTCTAGGGTTTCACTAATTTTTTATTTTCCTGCTTGAAAAAAGCAGCCGCTGATATGCTCGATACTATACAATATTAATAAATTATGTGGCTAGATAACTATATATTGTTCATATAGCGTCTTTCGACCAAACCAAATATACACATAACAAATCTGACCGACGAGACAATGTACATTATCCAGTAGCACTTGATGGCCACCAGTGACAACTAAATGAGTTATAGCTTGATTTTGATCAGTTTTGACTGAATCATTTAGATATATTCAAAATCTTTTCATTACATTATTGTAATCATATATGTCTATCTAAACATGAATATATATATATATATATATATCTATATATATATATATATCTATATATATATATATATATATATATATATATATATATATATATATATATATATATCTGTGTGTGTCTCGCACAACAAAAATAGCAGAATTGCTAAAGAGACAGGCTTTTTTCAGAGAATGATTTAATTATTTCCTCCATAATTTCATAAGAGGAATAATAACCCTGATACGTATATTGGAGTAATAATAACCCTGATACGTATATTGGAGTTATAATAACCCTGATACGTATATTGGAGTAATAATAACCCTGATACGTATATTGGAGTAATAATAACCCTGATACGTATATTGGAGTAATAATAACCCTGATACGTATATTGGAGTAATAATAACCCTGATACGTATATTGGAGTAATAATAAACCCTGATACGTATATTGGAGTAATAATAACCCTGATGCTTATATTGGGGTAATAATAACCCTGATACGTATATTGGAGTAATAATAACCCTGATACGTAAATTGGAGTAATAATAACCCTGATACGTATATTGGAGTAATAATAGCCCTGATACGTATATTGGAGTAAAATAAAAGGCAGTCATAAGTACGCTTCAATTTCAGCTGCTCAGAGCCTTACTTTTAGCACCTTGATACACTTCCATCACCCCCCCCCCCGTCAAACCTTCTGCTTTATTTCTTCGCAAGGCCAAAAAATAACACACAAAGTCACATTATATAAACACATGGGGGTATGGAGAGGTAACGCCGCCATAATTCGCGGGGGGGGGGTTGTTGTAAATAAATAACCCAAAGCAAAATACTTATTTAAGACAGACAAATATATAAGTAAACAGTTCAATCTATTTTAAAAAGTATATTTTTTACAAAGGAAAGTATTTGCATTTCTTAATTTTAATGTGTTGTGTCACTCCAATCGCGGCCTGATTAACGTCATTAGAGACCTACAGATGCTTGGAGGGATAGTCGCTAACTGTGATACACTATTTAAGCCATAAAGTCAGACGCAAAAGTTGTATTATTTAAATACTGAGCCCCACAATTTCCTAGATGACCAACACAAATACTCACAGTAAAAGGGAATCAAACACCAACACAAGTACTTACAGTAAAAGGCAATCAATGACTAACAGAAATACTTCCAGAAATAGGCAAACATCAACACGAATACTCACAGTAAACGGCATTCAAACACCAACACAAATACTCACAGTAAAAGGCAAACACCAACACAAATACTCACAGTAAAAGGCAAAGACCAACACAAATACTTACAGAAAAAGGCAAAGACCAACACAAATACTTACAGAAAAAAGGCAAACATCAACACGAATACTCACAGTAAAAGGCAGTCAAACATCAACACGAATACTCACAGTAAAAGGCATTCAAACACCAACACAAATACTCACAGTATAAAGTTATCCAACTGAATCTTTCCTTGTCAGTTAGAACTGTGTATGCAAAATGTCTGGCATCTTATCCCTAATATAATATTATAAAGAGTCTCCATAACACGGAGGGCAGTGAGGTACTTAATGTTTCTCTAATGACACGCATCATGATGGAATATACCGTAATCATTCCATTAGTTTCGTATGATCTGAATCCAATAGTTTTCTATGAGCCTATGCAGCGGTATTACGAACATTGTCTTGAATCGTCCAGAACGTTGATGGGCAATGCACACGAGTACTCGCACATAGGGGCAACTTGTTCCCTCCCCCATTCCTCCATTTCACCTCAAAAATGATTTGGCCTACACGGGTAAAATTGAGTAGCTGAGCACTACATGTTTGCCGGCTTATCTCTTCCACTGAAAATATTTTTGCTGCGCCCCTGGCAATGGAACATAACCAATGGTAATAGTTAGCTTCATCTATGACTTAATTAATGTCAAGAATTCAATAAGGTCACTAGGAGACGACATCTGACCATTCTGCCTGGACGGGGGACAGCCTAACATCTGACCATTCTGCCTGGACGGGGGACAGCCTAACATTTTCTCCTATACGGGGCCACCATATTTTTCCATTTTCAACAAGGCATACTGAGGCAAAATCAACACATGTATTACGTCTATAGACACTGATAAAAACTTGTGTTATGTTTCTTATATTTACAGAAAAGTTCGCGAAATTGATTTGTTCATCTGATCTGGTTTTGCCAAGTACTTTGAAGCGTGTATTACAATATATACAAAATAACCACCTACCCTAATTTTAAAACAAGTGCAAAAGGAAATACGAGGGAGGAGGGGCTTTACAAGCAGTTACTATATGTAATTGTGTCTTTGGTAGTTTTACGGTGTTATTTGCAGCAGTAGCGTTTCAGCTTGAATAAACATTATTTCAAGACCGTTACGCGATACCACAAATCGTACTGTTAATAACCCTAATCCTTTTGTCTCCAATCTTAGATAATGGTCTGACTGATGTATTATCACAGTATATTCTTCTTATTTATAATTTGATTAAATGAACTAAAGAACAATTCATCTATTCAGTTAAACCTACTACCACACAATAATGTATCGTACACTATTCAACTATGCCTAGGACATGGGATGAGTTTTTATTATATCCAAAACAATTAAACATGCAAAAATTATTGATTAAAAGCACCGGCATCAACGATTTCCAACATTGGCATTTACGCAGACTGATATCAAGGTTATACGCATGTTCAGTCCTAAATTCTCTGAATTGAAGTCAGCACACTATACAATAAAACGAGAGAGAGAGAGAGAGAGAGAGAGAGAGAGAGAGAGAGAGAGAGAGAGAGAGAGAGAGAGAGAGAGAGAGAGAGAGAGAGAGAGAGAGAGAGAGAGAGAGAGAGTTTTAAAGTTAAAGAGACTAGAAAAATTTGAGAAAATTAAAAATCTTGCATGGCCAACTATTACGTGTGACCATCATCGGTGCCATGTCAGACGATAGATGCGAAAAGGCTCTGAAACCCCAGCTCAATCATATCTAGATTTGATTTATTGATGAAGGTGGACATGCTTTGCGTTAATTAAGACATATATTGCAGTAATACTAAGTTTACTTTGGAATTCATATTGCTGATTTGCTATATACTCCTTTTTTCTCCGTTAACTTTACAATGTCATAATTGTTCAGTATTTTACCATACTGAACACTTTGATATTGCATGTACGTTCACTACAGGTGTCCCTAAATAGTATAGTGCATTAGGAATTGACTTGTAAATAATCCATGTACACCGATGTAGTAGCTTGATTAGATTTGTTTCTGGATGCACTAAAAGCAGCCGTTTCGTCTGTTTGAAAGTAGAGATGATATAGTGAACACTGTGGACGAATTTACTAAGTCACAAATGAAACTTTCATACAAGCAAATGAATGAACGTGATATTAGTAATATTCGTAATATCCACAACAAATGTGAGAAACTCGGTATTGTTGTTGTTGTTGTTGTTGGACTTAACGCTATTTTTCAGCACACGATATGCTATTCATGGCGGCCAGTATTAATGGTGGAGGAAGAAACCGGGAAATCACCGGAAAGAACCACCGATCCACGAGAAGCTACTAGCAAGCTTTCTCACATATCCACATTCGTCTAATCCTAGACTCGAACTCACGCAGACGGAGGTGAGATGGCAGTGATCCGTAACGGACAGCGCTTTAGACCACTCAGCCACTCGGGGCCCCTAAACTCGGTATTGAAAATACCCTTCTCATCATAAAAACAGTTATTGAGGAAAAATGTTCATAATTTTTCGTTAATATAATGGTTCAGAAAGTGATCATTGCTCTCTGGGGTATAAAAAAAATATAGAAAAGTATATATTCCAGTGATACTGAGTTTACCTTGAAGTTCATGTTGCTAATTTCTACTGAATGAAATTTCAAATATACTTCTCATTTGGATACAACACGCACCCAAGAACATGCAGCACAGAACGTGCACAGCTCACGGTCGGTGCCTTTTTATTTACCTGTGGTTTCAGGTCAACCGCGTACACACAGTTGAATAGGTGCATTATGTGACTATATGTGGTTTCCAGCGAACTGTGCAAACCTTGATGTGTCGGCGCATTATGCATTATGGGTGGGGTGTGTGGGTGTGGTGTGTGGGTGTGGTGTGGTGTGGGTGGTGGTGTGGAGGGGTGTATGGGGACCACCGACATTAGGAGGATATCCTCCTAATCCTTCCTCCTAATGCATGTGATAAAACACCGATAGGTATACTAAGATCAGTGCTTTATTGACGAATAAAATTTGCAGACCAAGCGCAAAATAACCATTGTAAGCCTGTTATTTTCATTCATTTGTATATATCCATGATAAAACACGGTTTAGACTAATTTCTCGTATCTGGTCAAAAGTAAACGTTTTTTTAAAAAATAAAAATTTCAAGACCTGTTTCGAAAAAACATTCTGAACTACGCTGACCAAACCGAGGAAACAAACGTGTTTATTTTATACAGTAGAAAGAACAAGGTTAAACTACATGGAAATAAAATACATTACCACTTTCACTGCAGCCAATGAAGGCCAAGCAAACATTTACCTGGTATATTTCTGTTTATTAAGTATAACTAAATCAATAATATTCTTGAAATGTCAAAGTTTAGCTTCAAGTAAATGCTATCAAATTCCAAAGACTCATGTCTAAAATCTAAATATCAATGTTCGGCATTGATGTGTGACCCGTTAGTGTAGTCCTTGAAATTTTATGAGAAAAGCATTAATTCATATGACTAAATTATGTTTGTATTATATATACCTCATAAAATAAACTTAAGAATATGCAAGTTAGTACAAATAATGACGTATTGAGCTTCTCCATGTTAATAACTTTAAATGATAAAGTGTTTCTCCAGTTTTCTACCTTGTAAAAGAGAATAATACCCAACATTTGATTTTAGCCCACTGAAATGTTTATTAGCCAACAACTCCGCGTTGCAATGTGTTAATACAGTAAAGTCTTAGAGAAAAAATTGTGAAATATCACCTTTTTACCCAATAATAGTATTGAGTATATTATGTTACGGTATTTAATTTGATATCATCTAAATATACTGTTATTCTTCGACACATCAGAAATTATCTCGATATTATATAAAGATTTTAGAAACTTAGTCTGTTTCATATTTATCTAAATTGCTTGAATAAATGGCATTTTCACTATACCAAGAAAACGAATATTGTTGAATTCCTAGAGTCACAGTACAATATGTACTGTAATATTTCTTGTTATTATAGCATAAGGAGACACATTGTTTTGGTACCTTAAAATTCTACAAACTTCATTACCGGTACGTCATCAATAGAACATATTCGATTTTCAGGGTGTTATAGAAACATTTGATTCCACCTTGTTTTGACATATTTGTTGTTCCATTTTTGACCAAAACTTTATTGCCACGACTTAAAGAAAACCACCCGAGGAAGCAATGCAAATTTAGAGGTATACTGGTATTTAAATCTGCACGAGCTGCTTAGATGTTTAGCTCATTACGGCATTTTCTTTTACTTTTTGTGATAAGTGATATGACAGGTTTAAATATTTGGCAGTATCTTTAGAGTTATTGAAAAAAGATAAGTTCGACACGAAATCTTTCATGTGCATTTGTATGCAGATGTAGACGATTTGATTACATTGTGCGGCAATGATACAAAATTATCAGTTTTGGATACATTTGCATGGCTTGGACAAATATTTCTATGCTCTGTAGTTTCATGCTTTTGTAAGCACACATCATGTATATTAGCTACAGTGCTGAAAACGATAACGTCACAAGATGAAAATTAGGTTCATTTTGTTACAAATGCTCTTTTTAAGATTTCTTGTTACAAGCACATTCTTTCTTCACTTGAAAAATAAGATTTTGCCAGCCTCTACCAGCCAACAGAGGAAATTTTCTCATAGCATCCTGGCTCTCTCTCTCTCTCTCTCTCTCTCTCTCTCTCTCTCTCTCTCTCTCTCTCTCTCTCTCTCTCTCTCATTAACATATTATGACACTGAAAACAAAAAAGTGTTTCTGGTATAGATTTAATTTTATTGTCATGTTTGTTTTTATAATGTTGTACAGAGAAGTGGAGGACAAATATACATATATCTTCACCTGTATACAAAAAGCAGCTATTTAAAAAAAAAATTATATAAAGTATTTGTAATGAATCTGATCTTTGTATGAGAAACATGAATATATCAAACATAACTCCTAAACAAATCATTATTTTGTAACAAATACTGCTGACATTGTATTTAATTAAACACAATTCATCCTAATTTATTTTGTTCATATAAAGTTGCAGTGGAAAAGTACATAACCTTGTGTACGTAAATAAAAAGCCACCATTCAATATTTGTTATGTTAAGTAACTGACACAAATCTATTCTCTGTGTGAGAAACGTGTAAATAAATTGCATAGTTAATTCACAAACATTTTTTATTACAATTTCTCATAGAAACTGCTGATACTTTACTTATTGACCATACATTTGAAAATAAAACAGATAATACTGAAAATTAATTGTAATTTCTTTATGGTTCTGATTTGAAAAGAATTTGTTTGGCTGGGGTTGGGTGGGTCAAATACCATGAAGATGTAATTAAATATTGAAAATTTAATTTGAACTATCATTCTTAGAATGAGATATAAAAATGATGTAATGCACAGAACTAAAACATATTTGGTAGATGTGGTTAGCCCGTTAATTATAAATGAATGTAGAACTAACTTTGTCATCTAATTTCTAGGTAGTGAAAATTACTTAATCATAATCATAATTAATCTATACTTTTAAAAAAATGAGATAAATGGCACAGTATAGTGAATGCTAATTTCATAAAAATGTAATGTATTTTGCGTCATTTTATTACAAGAATTTTTTTTTATATAATGTCAGCTTCTGATACATTCTAAATTGCACCATTGTTCAGTCTCATAAAGTAATTACATTTACCTGACTCAGCTACAGTCTATCTCAGTCTTGTAATTACATGTATCTGACTCAAAAAGTCTATCTCAGTATCAAAGTAATTACATGCACCTGACTCAATTACAGTCTCAGTCTCATAAAGTAATTACATGTACCTGACTCAATTACCATATATCTCTGAACAATTTAATCCCATCAAATTATGCTTATTTCAAAGCACATCTTCCTCCATCCATGCATAAATATCAGAAATCTGGCAGAGTGTAATCATCAATGGCAATGTTAATTCCATTCTAATTTTACTGAATAGAAAAACCTAATGTACATGATGAGGTACAGGGTGAGACATATACTCTCATGTAGGTAAAAAAGAAAAAAAAATGGCTGCTACATATCACATCCATATTGTACTTACTTTATTACTATAATGGCTAGCTGGCCTTAATTAAAATATAATGAAGATGACTCCTTGGTGACAAATGTCATAAAAATGTCCTGCAGTTAACATCTTTTCATTTTTTAATGTCAGGTTTGTGAAGCAAAAAATATTGTGTTCAAATAATGTTTTTCTTTATTCAGTAACAGTCATTATAACCTTCACCTTGGAAACCAAACTCTGTGGGCTTGTGCCTTGCTCCAAATGCACCCAATATTGATTATATTTTTCCTAACTGTAAATGTTTGCATAGATGTAGCAGTGAAGAGACTAAATAAGGATTAAATAATCTCAGCTAGAATGTAGTTGTGCCAAGTAAATACCTTTTGAGATTAGAAGTAGGGTACTATTTATAATGGACTGGAAGCTGATTATTATAATAAGTAGTTATTGTTGTGGGTTTAACAACATTATTCAGAAAGCAACATGCTATACATGGTGGTCAGTACAACTGCTTGATCAAGAACCTGGGATAAACCTGGTATGAACCATTAACCCAATGAAAACTACTGGCAGACTTTCACAAATACCCACAGTGGCTGAGCCCAAGACTTGGACCTATGTAGACTGATGAGAGATGGCACTTAATAGTAAAGTCAAGCACTTTGGGCTAATTGGCAACCCTGACCTCCTTATAATAATTAAGTACATCATCTAAACATCTGAACAGGATAAACTGCAAAAAGATATCATTTCTGGACTTAACAATTATTTAATTCAGAACTGGCATTTAGGCATGACAATGATATAAAAACAACATATAAAAAAGAAATGAAAAAAAACCTACAAAATAATCTCTTATGTATAAAAATATCAAAAGAAAAAATGAAAAGATAACATAAAAACATCATTGAAAAGGACCAGCTGATAATATATCCCCCAAAAGAATGAATATCTGACTAGGTAAAGTACATTTTGATATCAAGAATGAAAAATCATTACAGTTATTGACTGAACTCATCTCAGATGAGACAGAAATGGTGGGCTGTATACATACTTAATGACAGAAATGAGTATAATAAAATGCATGAGATAAACTGTCAGCTGTTAAAGAAAACAAAAGGCTAACTCAATTTTTTGTCCACTTTGATAGTGAGGAGATGGCTGATAAATCAAGGGGTGGAAAATGGACGATAAAATAAGACATAGGAAGTTGAGAAAATATTCAGAAGAAATTACACCATATTATTTTTATGTCCATGAAAATTTTAAAATTTTAAACAAAGTTTGGAAGCCAGCCAATAAAAATGAGTAAAATTGAATTTGAATGCAACATAAATTAAATTCAATGACTCAAAATTCTAACCTGATCCAATCCGTTTAATGTCATACAAAAAATTCTGGGATGTCAGCTGTACACAAACACAAATACTGCTTAAAATATCCCTACCTTTGAAGACTTGTGGCCTTTAATTTCATTATTCAAGAATAAGGATTATACAGGGTTTTGTTATATGCAATATTTTGCCACTAAAATCCCTTAACGCCCCAAATCCATGGGAACATACTTTTCACTCAAGCAAAGTTTTGCACACGGTAAACCTTGCATGATTCTGATACCACTTCCTTTCTGCAAAGATCTTTTGATATGCATGATTAAGTCAAAAAAAAAAAAAATTTAATAACACCTTTCAAAGGAATGCATGAAAAATTTTTTATTAAAAATGCAAACAAGAGGCTCATGTGGAACTGAAATCACTCATCTGACTTCTGAATAATGCTCACAAGGAGCGGTTGGCCAAGAAATCTGGGTAACATAATTTGTATAGAAATTTACAAAGCTGTTGATTAAATAAATTACGTGTCAAGATTAATCTATAGGATTCATCCATATCTGATGGCACATTGTCATCATTTGTCCAATATTGAAAGGACTTTATCTGAGTATGCTCTGTCAAATTTGGAAAAATTAGGGTGAGTGATTTTTTATATAAAGATTAAATGTTTTCTCATTTTAGTCAAGCTTGCTATATTCAATGGTAGATCAGCATCATTTATTTGAAAGGCATAAAAACTTGGATGCTTATGTCAAGTTTGGTCAAATTCTTTCAAGTAGATTCTGAGAAGTTGTAAGATATTTATATTTTTAGTAACAGAAGCAACACATGATTGTAACTCAGATTCATTTTTACAGATTTTGAAAACAATTCACGTCATGATTCTTTCTGTCAAATTTGGTCTTATTCTAAAGAGTGGTTTTTGTGAATTTGTTTAATATTTCTTATTTTTTGCAACGGCTGCTGTATTAGCAAATCAATCTGATTTCTAGAATCCAAAATACCTGGATGATTGCCATCCAATTAAGTCAAATATGTTGGGTTGTATTTGTGAAGTCCTTTAAATGGTTTCATACTCTTAGTAACAGTGGTCATATGTGAAGGCAGGTCAGCATCATGCTGTGAAATTTGTTTAAATTTTGTTTAGCAATTGTTTAAATGCTTTTCTACATTAATAATCATTGAATGGTTGTTGTTGTAGGTTTACAATACAGCCAGCATAACTGGTGGAGGAAGAACCCAGGAAAACCCCAGTAAAAACCACTGATCAAACTTTCACACATACCCAGATAGGCTGAGCCAGAGACTTAAACCCACATGGATAGAGGTAAAATTACTGAAATGTTAAAGGCAAGCTCTTTAGATGACTTGGCCACACAAGGCCCCAACTGTGACTTGGCACAATGAATAAAGCTCTGAAAGCCCCTCATACCTGAATGCCTTGTGTCACATTTGGAAAAAACCCTATGAACTCTTTTTGAGTAGATTTTATTCAAACTCTGTTCTAAGAAATTTGAAGATTTATTTAAGAGTAACAATATTTTAACTACAGATTGGCAACATTTCCAAAAGTCTGTCCTGTGATTTTTAATGCACAATCGTAGATACATCAAAGACAACACAAAGACTCCAGGCCAAACCATAACCTCAAATGGCTTTACAGCCAGGTATTACTAAAGAAGCATAAAAAACTGATGTGATCAAAACTTAAATATTGTTGATATTTTTTAGCATGCATATACAAGTTAGGGCCTAATGAAGCAAACCAAGATACACCAAAAGCCTAAAAATCATATTATTATATGCTCATTTTTTCTCTGTTAACTTTACATTGTCAGAATCATTAAATATTCCCCGATATTAAACACTTTCATATTGCACTCCTTGCACTTGAAGCACATGAGCGTGTGGTACGCTATGAAGTTAAAAGGTAGGTGGGAGGAGCTATATTCGCATGAATACTATTGTGTATTGAAGGAATCTATATTGTGAACTCTATTATTTTTATAATAAAATAATAAATTTTATTAATAATTTTTTGGTTGTGAATTTATTAAGTCTGTTAATGAAATAAAAATGAGCATATAATAAAAAGGGTACTGAATTTAATGGAAAAATATGAACTCATTTTTTCCAGATGAATATACTGCACTCCCAAGGTCATGCAGTATAGCCATCCTTAAAACTCGTTCATATTTTCCCATACAAATACAGTAACCTATAATTACTATATTTGAGAATTATGTTATGACCAATAAAAAATTGCATATATAACAAACATTGGAACCATTCATGTGCTTTATAATGACCAATATTCTGATACATCCAATCTCATTTCAAAGTATTTACTACATGTAAAAAAAAAAGCTTTTGATTAGAAAAGCACTTGTAATTGGGTCCTGAAACATTGCATAGGCAAAATATAAAATTAAAGTGACAATACAGAACTTACTTTATAACATGCAAAATGCTTAATATCAACATACTGTATGACTAGATACTGTACACAATAAATAATTATCATCTTTAGTCATATGTTACATCCTTGAACATTTTAAAGTCACTATCTTTTTTACGTGTCAACGAGAAAACAAACATTTTAAAGGAAAAACAAAATTTCATTTTGTTGAATTGAAAGAGCATATAAAGTTTTTCAAAACAATTAATGCTAAATGTTACAATGTACCAGAAGTTGAGCAATACTTACATGAATTAAGCACTGAAAATAAGTGTAAGGTGAAAATATCTTGTTTGAACTTTTGATGATTTTATGATGTACATTTTCTTTGCATATCTCATGTTTCATATATACTAAGCATTTAATTTTCAACCAATCATCTGTTTTAGTTTTATTGACTCCATTGCTAAAGTTCTTGTGCATTATATAGCAATCATCTACTCTCAGATGATTTCAAATTTTGACACATATTGTATGACTGCTACCTTCACTCCCTTTATGCATAGGTTTGTGTAGCTAGTATTTTGGGATATAAATCAATTAGTCTTCACTAATACATAACTTGAGAGTACTTTATAAGTTTCAAATTCTTCATGATAATACATAAAATGACAAACATGAATGCCTGAAGGTTCAAGTCCTATTTTCTCTCAAATTCTTATATAAACAGAAACAATAACACAATAATTCTTTTCTCTAAACTGAACTCTTGGTTTAGTGCAGTGCCGGTCAATCAGCAATTATATGACAGAAATTTCAATCACTCAATGACCAATTTAACTACCCTGCTAAGTAACATAATCATAGTGGGTTTTTTTTGTTTTAAATCCATGTTGGATTAGTCAAGCATCTGGTACAGAGAACAGTGTGCCAGTTATGCAGCTCATACTGTGTGTAAAAGTTACATCTCTTGAACACAAATGCTTCTTGGGAAGAAAATACCAGATTTAACGAAATAAACATGATCAGCAGGCAGAGTATTTTGTTTTTCACATGATGTCTGATGCGATGCTGCCAAACTGATCTGTTATTCAATGTTGATGTTCTAAATCAAGCTAGAATTTGAAAATCAATGTCATCCAGATGCTTGGATCATGAATGCCTGGATTTCCTAAGTCAATGAACCACTACTTTATGCAGTAAATGCTAACAATATGTAATTTGGCATGAAGCTGGAAAACTAAATCCTTATGAGTACAACAGAGTTCCAAACCAGACAGTAGCTAAAATATGTCCAGAGGAAATGGTTGTCATCATCAAAGACTTTTAATAATTACTTCCATTGAAGTACTTGTATACCCATCTTTTAGGGTCATCCTCTCATGCAACTTTTGTAGGAGATGCCAACTCCCATCAAAAATGTTATATTTGTAATTATTCTTAAATTTTGAGGAAATAAACATTCGAAGAGTATAGACAATTATATGCAACTAAAAGAAAAGATTTTCTGAGGCTACATAATACAAAATGCTAGAAAAGGCCAACTAAAAAGATGGCAGAGGTAAATGTGATTGGACCTAAAATCTATCAACTTAACTTTATCAATATTGGATATTGTATTAATGTCTAGATGTGTGTGTATGTGTATGTATTGTATGTATTGTCATGCAACTCTGGATCACAATGTCTAATAGTATGTACATCTATAGGTCATGATCATGATATCTAACAAGTATCAGATCACAATCAATTAAAATCCCCAAGAGTAGTTACAATTTGCCACTGGCAGGCTGGCTATAGCAAAAGAAGGATGAATTGAAGAAAAGATAAAGGCCAAGGCAGACATAACTAATACAATATGTTTCCAAGTGAAATTCATGATGGAGGCAAAAACCAATGAATATCTGCACCATAACATCAGACCATCAAATTTTATGCCACGGAAAAAAGAATGATTCTTATCAAAAAGGCCATGTTACGTATAACGGTTTATTTTTAAAAACCATTTATGCTGAACAAAGCTGGGGCAATAAAATGGTGGTATATATAAATCTTTATCTCAATACGACTTTTACAATTTATTAGACATGCTGATATTGCATATGATGCAACTGAAGGGCAAAGTTCTAAGTAAAACAGGGGACATAACTTTGCTAAATCTGTCAGAAAATAGTGGGAATCAAACATAACTTGCATCTTCTTAAAGGCCTTTTTTATACAAACTTCTGGTTTAAACTCAAGCCATTTATAAAAATCTGCTTTTGATTCATGCAGTCCTTCTACAGTTATTGAGCAGAAACAAAATTGGTAGCATGATATGATTGGCAAAATTATATAGCTCCTCCACAAATATGGTGGACACAAAAAAACCCCATCTGACAATAGAGGTGCAATAGATGAAATAACACTAATTATTTGACGAATTAAGACAGATAAATTTATATACATATCTCTCAATGGATACTGAAAGACATGGGATATGTTGGAATGATTTTAGACCTATAATTCTATCAGAAAAGATACTAATATTAACAGTGACATGAACAAGACCAGACTAATTTACGACCAATGACAAGATAGTCATATAGTAGATCAACCTCCATATAGATGAGAAAAGTCAGAACATGTCATTGATCTCTGGTCTGTCCACAAGAACAAATCATGCATACATAACATGCAATCTCCAAAATCTTATAAATTATACTGAATTTTTTTAATGTAATTAAAATAAATAGATAAGTATTGTTAAGGGTGAGATTCAATCTCCATTAATCAAGATTAGTTTAAATTTGGTAAATGGAAAGCTAACAAGACATAACATGATCATCTTCTTTGAAAGTAAGTAATAAACAGGGCAATATTGTCCTTTTTCAATTTCTAAAGCTTTGAAGCTAATTCCCTTTCAAAATATAATTTTTTCCTGAAAATTAAAGACATCAATTGAGGTATAAACATACCTGTATAAGGCAGATCTTGAACAAGCTGTGGAAGTTCATGCCAACTCCTTCCATAATTAAATGGATCACAAATTTATTTTGCATTATCACGGTATTGAAACCTGTGTACTTGTGCCATATTTTTTGGTATTACATGTACATAGTTATTCAGTGACTACATACCTTGCCTCACAAAACAATGCAGACTATGAGATCTTTTTTCTCATGATGAAAAAAATACAGATTGCAAGAAGTCTCTGAATACTGACACACTAACATCATTTTTATTGTGTGAAATAAACATTGACACCTGCTGCATAGACTTTAAAACCCCTGATTACATTTTTAAAAGTGCAAAGGGTGCATGTGTTGCATGTAATATGTGTGTGTCTGTTATGACACTCTGAAAATCAAAAGAATAAAATTAAATAGTTTCAGGGATGTAAATAATTATGTAAAATTAGTTAATTTATGGCATATATTATTTTAAAACATTTAATTGTTTGTAATAAATGAATACATTTCTTCATAGTCTATATAAGGGATTTTTTGGTGTGGTCTACAGGTTTTCATCTCAACTGGTTGACAGGTATGCTTTCTTAGGATACTGTATACCTCATTTATCTTATTTCCATTCACTGTTTGTGAATTTTTATAATTCTTTATCCAAAAGATGGTCATTAACACCATATAAAAACAATTTACTCATCTACTAGAAATAAATAAATCCAGCAGCACAGGTTTTGATACCGTGATTAGGCATAAA
The DNA here is from genome assembly GCA_016746295.1 of Potamilus streckersoni. Classification (NCBI taxonomy): domain Eukaryota; kingdom Metazoa; phylum Mollusca; class Bivalvia; order Unionida; family Unionidae; genus Potamilus; species Potamilus streckersoni. The sequence goes on along the minus strand of JAEAOA010001663.1, from coordinate 769,234 downwards.
GGATCAGGCATCTTTTTTATACTACCTCTACAATTTAATTTTGGCTTTTCTAAGGAAACACCATTCAAAATGGTCCCTAATTTGTGTATAAACATAATGATATCTTTTAATAACTCGGATCAAATTTTCTTGCTTACTTCTCTCTGCTAAATAAATAGTTTAAGCAAAATCACACATATGCCAGCATGGATACCATTATGTCATCATCTTCATCTTCAATGAAGACAGTTGAGCATCGAGAGATACGGTTAGCAAATGCTGCACTGTCCGCACTTAGTGGTTTGAGTATAGAGCGTGCCTTAAGTTCTTCCATGTAGTCCTTAATAAGATGTGCTATCTGTGAGGCCTGAAAATTGAAAATCAAATATCTTAGAACAAACAATATCTTCTGAATGTCTGAAACTGATTATATCTGAGAAAGAAAATGTACATGAGCAAACATATATAAGAAAATGTCTGTGTTTATTAATTTTTCTTTAGTTTCAGCTTCATATTATCAAGTCTTGATGATAGGTAGACAAACCCCTGACCACAAATCAAAATCAGATTAAAATTTGATCATGAACAAAATTTAAAAGTGAACCTTTTTTGGAGTCCATTATCTTTTAGATTTTATCTAACTTGTAACATGGTATTTTCATGCTGACCATAATAATCCAATTATATATTTAACATGGTGTTTTCATGCTGACTATAATAATCCAGTTATATATTTAACATGGTGTTTTCATGCTGACCATAATAATCCAATTATATATTTAACATGGTGTTTTCATGCTGACCATTATAATCCAATTATATATTTAACATGGTGTCTTCATGCTGACCATAATAATCCAATTATATATTTAACATGGTGTTTTCATGCTGACCATAATAATCCAATTATATATTTAACATGGTGTTTTCATGCTGACCATTATAATCCAATTATATATTTAACATGGTGTCTTCATGCTGACCATAATAATCCAATTATATATTTAATATGGTGTTTTCATGCTGACCATAATAATAATCCAGTTATATATTTAACATGGTGTTTTCATGCTGACCATTATAATCCAATTATTCTGATCTACAATCCTTCCTATTAGCTACGCTATTGCATTTTTAAACAATCTAGTGGTTAGTGTATTATTTATGAAAATAAAGAAATATTGTTTCATCTTTATGTTCACACTGCTGTAGCCCTAGTGCACTACTCAATGGCTCCAGTGAGTTAACGTTTGACCATCTGCACACTTATGGCTAGGAATGTTTCATCTCCTCTGTTAAACTTGCATTCCAAATCTGATAATGATGCCTTTATGAAAACATTAGATAAACCTACTTCATAAAACTTTCAAAAACTGACTAATACCTCAAGGTTAAAAATCAATTCACCTTTTCATCTTGACCTTTGATCCTCCGATCTACTGTATTAAATTAACCATCCACATAATAAATCTGTTTCAAAGATATGATGCCATCCCATAGACAAATACCTTTTTGTACATCCTTAAGTAACTGACCAATGTGACCTTGACCTTAAATATTTTGACATCTAAAAATTCCTTTGAGTTATTCATTACCCCATGATCAAATTTGTCTGCAAATTCTGGTAAGAATTAACCAATGGCAACAACAGAAAAGTGACTGATTCAAAAACGTTAACCAATAACCCAAAATTTAAATGTCTGACCCTGGTCTTGTTGACCTACAATCTTTAGGGATATTTTGTTATCCACGTCACATTTCAAGGAAATATACAATTATATTTCACTAATACAAATGTAAGATATTGATCTCTAATAAAAAAAAATTGCAGGACAGACAGATGGACACATGACCACAACCACTTTCTATAACATTTGTTCCCTATCAGACATGAAAAAACCTTGCAGATATGAGATGTATTAATCTAATAAATCTGGAGTCTGAAGGAAAACAAGGAATGTAGTTCCTCTCTTATTATTCAAAAAGATTCATTTGCCATGTATACTTGCTAATAAGTCAAGTTAAGTCAAACTGCAAACAACAAAGATCCTGATCTGCTGTAGCATTATGTGCCTGTAGTTCTGGATCTATGTTGTTTGTTCTATTTATTTCTCCTAACTATTTATTTCTCCTAACTATTGCGCAAACCCAGATTGCCCGGGCATTTTGTGATGGCAGATAGGGGTCTGTGCAGTTTTATTAGAAATGAAGTGATAAGGTATTTTCATTCTTCACTAATTAATTTATGACTGAAACATTTTTAAAGCTATGTTAAAAATCATAATCACCCACACTCACACTAATTAGACAAAACATGTGATCTTTCAAAAAAGACTCCCACTCAATTCACTATTCTTCCATAGATCTGTTAATATCATGAATTGTAAACAACAAGACTTTAATGTTAAATCATTGGATATATTACCTGAGTGGTGCTGAACATGAATTTGGTGCCTTTGGCAACATCTCCTACAATCATCATTACACTTTTGATGGCTGGACTAGTGTGGAGAACATCTGTATACACATGTGACTGAAGTACTTTCTGAAAAAAAGGATTCAAGTTTTATTAATTGCATGCTGGAAAGCTTACATTTATTTGGGTCCCCCCCTCCCAGTGTCACATCTAAATAAAATTAAGGTAATATCTCTGCCTGAGGAAAAGGAATAAAAAAATTTTTTTATTAGTTACCATAGCCTAAAGAAATTGTATATGTATGTATAGGGTTTAATGGCTCATTAGCACAAGCATGACTATATATTGACTGAGTAATTTTATGTATCCCCATAAAGCACACAAACAAAAAGAAACTCCTTAAAATAATTCCTTAAAATAAAAAGTACATTAACTTTTAAAATGTTCAAGACTATTTCAAATGAAACACCATCAGAGGGAAAAATCCCAGGGTAAAATAGTTGATTCCATTAGCTGAATTTTATGACATATGGCAGGACAAATTGGGCCCATTTTGTAATCCCTGGCATAATGGAGGATTGAACTCTTGACAGTCACACATAAGGAGCCATCCAATTAAGAAGCATAAATGTACCATATTTCAACCATACCACTCAAATAACTTTATGGTATGAAGCATTAAAAAGGAAACATTAAAATATTGGCATGTGACCTTGATACTGAACCCCAAGACAGCTCACAAATCTTCTAAAGCTCACACACACACACACACACACACACACACACACACACACACACACACACACACACACACACACACAATAATGTATAAACATACCAAATTTTGTTCCTGAATCACAAATGCCTTAAAGCTAAAAATTGAAAACATAAAGCATGGGTAATGATCTCCTGGTTTTATGTTAGAGGGTGGGGGACAAGAGGGTGGGAGACAAGAGAAGGAATAATCCATCATTAGGTATACATGCAAGAAGGAAAGCTTCAGATATTTTATGACCTTAATAAGAAATATACCAGTTTAAAGCAGGTTAGAATGCATAGATAGGACAGTCAATTAAATTAAAAATTGAAAAATTTTACCTTTCTACTGGCATAATTATTGATTTGAAATTTTCTTAATTACAACTGATTTGTCATTTTTGAAAATATCTCTAGATTAATGACAGGAAAGAAACCTAAAAAAAATCGTACACTATTTATAAGGGATAGTTACCAATAACTTTCCTTTATCTTCCTTTATGTGTGCTTTTATATTTTTAAAAATTAAATTACCAATAAATAAATCTGATAGTTATTTACCAGTATATTTCATCAGTTTTTTAAAGAAAGCTCTTCAAATTTAATAACTTTGTAGCTAACATGATCTTCTATGATCAATATTTTTTTTCTTCAATTATGAAAAAGAAGTTTTCTTTGTGCAGTTATCTTGAATCCACATTCATTCTTTATCATGGGGATGAAATTTCAATTTTGGGACTAAATGGACTAAATTATGGGACTACATGGACCATTTTCTGGCAATAAAATTCATGGGATCACACTGTGTATCTTAAACACTAATTGGTACTATTTCATGGTGGATTTAGTGTCATGGATATTTTCTTACAATATAATCTAACCTGAAATTTGCCACAAAATATTTTAAGATTTTCTACTATGCTGATAAATATCTAATGCTAAAGAATTATATAAATAGAAAAAGAAATATCATACAAAGGTCATTTGTTCAAGAAGATGGACTCCTCTCTCATGGACTGCCAGTAACAGTGTCTTGGGGAGAGATGAAGTATAGTTTTGCTGCAATAGATTATGTATAGGATTAAAATGTTACATAATTTAGAAGATCATGACAGTATTTGGAAATAATGTCAAAGAAATCGTATCTCCAAAAGAGTGTTTAGAAGTAAATGTATATTTCTGCTGTAGAGGTCATTTAACTCTTATTCATGATGGAAAGATAGTGTATGACCAAATTCAATGGATTTACAGGTTGTAATATATATCACCTTTTAAAATGACACACCCTTAACTAAAATTATATTTTCTATCTAAAATAAGTCAACAAATTGGGAAACCTTTGAAAAATCATTTCTGTTATAAGTATATATTAGAGACTGAACACATTAAACAACTGCTATTGTTCAAAAATGAAGAAAAAAAAATCATTAAAAGATGATTGCTGTATACATTTTCTTACAAGCCGAGCAGACCCATATTTGAGATCTGCTTAGACCCAGATCTGAGAGTGCATAATGCAGTGGTATATATATGTCTGTGCAGTCTGCTCTTGGGCTCAACTTATAAGTATATATGATAAAGTAACATCCAAATCATACTATACAATAGCTGTAATGTAGAGAAGTTACGTGGAAAAAAAATGTAGATAACTGAACTTGGTGAATCAATTTTCTTACCGAAACTTCAAAGATGGTAGCACCAAAAAGTGGCCATGTCTTGAGGATCTCTATAAACTGCAGGATTGCCTGGCTTGACATCAAGTCCACCATGGATTTGTGCATGAGTGCAACATCCTCCAACTTTACAGAAGAACGCATATCTCGTGGCAAGATGCGTATCACAGAACTAAGCAAACAGATAAAAAAAATTTTTACAATGGGTTTAAAAATGAGTGATTCTTCATTGCTAAATACTTTTCCTGACAATTATTTTGTGTCAATAATAAATAAGTTTTAACAACTTTTGAACATACTCTTGATGGCATAGGTGTGATGTGATGCTTGAAGTGAAAAGAGTCCATTGGATACTCTCCTGTCCAAAAAGAATGTCAAGAATTCAAGAAAAGATCATTTCTTCCTTTTAGCTGCCCAGTGTTGAAACTATCTCCAATATTCTTCAGCAATAACAAGATTTTTCAAATCAACTGCTGTGGTAGTTATACTGGATGTCAAATCAGCATCATTTTAATTTCAGAACAACAAGACATTGTAACATGTCTTCTTGTGGAAGAACTAATTTCTCTTTCATAGGCATAATGATAACAAAAATTGTAAATATAGCCAATATGGTGGCCATATTTGATATTAGACTGGAACCATTTCCATTTAGGTCCAACTAGACTTTAGGTGACAGCACAATATATGTCCATCCATCTAGGAGCAGCAATAACAAGAGTTTTGAAGATGGGGCAGCTATACTGGAAATCAGATCAGTCCCATTTTCATTTATTAGAAAACCAAACATCATAGTCATCTTTCAAATAAACCCCATGCTAAAATGACCATCCATTCAGGAGTAGCAGTGATAAGATTTTCAAGATGGCCACTGTGGTGGCCATATTGGATGTCAAAGTTGTACCATTTCCATCAGAACTTGCTAGAGATTAAAAGTAATTTAGTAAGAAAAAACAACCGGCTTTTGTTTATACAAAAATAATAAAAAATTGACAGTCAATAATTTCTCATGTAGCAATAATTTTGGCATATGTGGAGGTTTTAACTGTTATCCTTATTTGATGTCATCCTCAGAAGGTTAAATTAAAACATCTACCTACTGAAATGGTCCAAGCAAACAATACTTTTAACATATGAGATATGCTGGGCTAAAAACCTATTTATGGTAGGTGTTATTTGGATTTTAAGCATATCACTCAAAATTTTTCAGTCATATTGTTACGATGTCTGCAGTGTGGCAGCTTATAGCCATGTCTAGCACTGGGGCACCGTACCACAGTCATGTAGCACGATGTCTCACCCAGTCACATTATCCTGACACCAGGCTGACCAGTCCTAACTCTAACCTCTTAATGCTTAACACCTAGTGAGGCAGTTGTTAGTACCATTTTTGAAAACCTTTGTTTACATGTCACTAACCTTCTCCTTACGTTAATGCTCTCAAATACCATCACAATTTCTCCAAATGAATCTTGGAAAATCTTTGATTTATTTAATTCTCAAAATAACCCCCAACAAACTACTATATCTGATACACCACATAAACTCAAATACAAGTCTAGTCCAACTGCAAACAATGTCAACAATGATTTGCTTTTGCTGTTGTGTTGCAAAATGCACTGTCAGATCAGAGTCTATGATGTCTGCAGTAGGACCTCACTTGTACACAGATATATACATAAATTAGCATATGTGTTAAAAGATCTAATTTTAGACTAAAAGGTCTAATTTTAAACTTTTACAATGAAGCCATATTTCTTATAGAAATTAACATCCAATGCATGCCTTCCCATTCTCCAGACACAGTCAGACTTGTGTTCAATTACAACATAACTGGTTTAATTGAATAATTAATTGCAATTATACTGTAATTGTAACTGAACACCACCAATCATGTATAACTGTAATTGTAATTGAAGGCCTAGATTTGCATAACTGCTCAATTACAACTCAATTACAAAAGCAAAAATAAATGTTTTTTAATACCAAAGAAATTATAAAAATTGAGAAAATATACATGTTTATTTTAATGGCCAGTTGTCAGGTTATTAATATAGGAATTAATATAGAATAAGTAAAAAAGCTAACTTTTTTAATAAGAAAACTATATAAATGATTTGAATTAGTCTACTGTGTGATACAAACTTGGGTTCAATTAAAATGTAATTGGTGAAATCAAGTAATTAATTACAATTACATGTAATTGTAATTGAACATCACCAATATGGTGTAACTGTAATTGTCATTAATCAATCACAATGCAGAGTAATTGAAACTGGACTTGAAATCTGCAAGCACATCCTAATTATAATTGAAAAAAGTACCTATCAAAAGTCTAAGCCTATAGTACTAATTACAAGTTACACCTGCTTAAAAAAAACAAAACTGTACTTACCTATAATCGATTTCACTCTTCGTCTCTGTCATTTCAGATTGTATTTTTAAGGCACATAACCTCACCTGAATGAAATTTCAAGTTAACTTCATTAATTCATGAAGCATTTTAGACTTTATATATATATAAAAGACTGATGATTGTTCAGTAACTATATGAAATTTGTGACTGAATAGAAAATGTGAATGACTGTTTTGTGACTACATAAAAGACTGATGATTGTTCAGTAACTATATGAAATTTGTGACTGAATAGAAAATGTGAATGACTGTTTTGTGACTACATAAAAGACTGATGATTGTTCAGTAACTATATGAAATTTGTGACTGAATAGAAAATGTGAATGACTGTTTTGTGACTACATAAAAGACTGATGATTGTTCAGTAACTATATGAAATTTGTGACTGAATAGAAAATGTGAATGACTGTTTTGTGACTACATAAAAGACTGATGATTGTTCAGTAACTATATGAAATTTGTGACTGAATAGAAAATGTGAATGACTGTTTTGTGACTACATAAAAGACTGATGATTGTTCAGTAACTATATGAAATTTGTGACTGAATAGAAAATGTGAATGACTGTTTTGTGACTACATAAAAGACTGATGATTGTTCAGTAACTATATGAAATTTGTGACTGAATAGAAAATGTGAATGACTGTTTTGTGACTACATAAAAGACTGATGATTGTTCAGTAACTATATGAAATTTGTGACTGAATAGAAAATGTGAATGACTGTTTTGTGACTACATAAAAGACTGATGATTGTTCAGTAACTATATGAAATTTGTGACTGAATAGAAAATGTGAATGACTGTTTTGTGACTACATAAAAGACTGATGATTGTTCAGTAACTATATGAAATTAGTGACTGAATAGAAAATGTGAATGACTGTTTTGTGACTACATAAAAGACTGATGATTGTTCAGTAACTATATGAAATTTGTGACTGAATAGAAAATGTGAATGACTGTTTTGTGACTACATAAAAGACTGATGATTGTTCAGTAACTATATGAAATTTGTGACTGAATAGAAAATGTGAATGACTGTTTTGTGACTACATAAAAGACTGATGATTGTTCAGTAACTATATGAAATTTGTGACTGAATAGAAAATGTGAATGACTGTTTTGTGACTACATAAAAGACTGATGATTGTTCAGTAACTATATGAAATTTGTGACTGAATAGAAAATGTGAATGACTGTTTTGTGACTACATAAAAGACTGATGATTGTTCAGTAACTATATGAAATTTGTGACTGAATAGAAAATGTGAATGACTGTTTTGTGACTACATAAAAGACTGATGATTGTTCAGTAACTATATGAAATTTGTGACTGAATAGAAAATGTGAATGACTGTTTTGTGACTACATAAAAGACTGATGATTGTTCAGTAACTATATGAAATTTGTGACTGAATAGAAAATGTGAATGACTGTTTTGTGACTACATAAAAGACTGATGATTGTTCAGTAACTATATGAAATTTGTGACTGAATAGAAAATGTGAATGACTGTTTTGTGACTACATAAAAGACTGATGATTGACAGTAACTATATGAAATTTGTGACTGAATAGAAAATGTGAATGACTGTTTTGTGACTACATAAAAGACTGATGATTGTTCAGTAACTATATGAAATTTGTGACTGAATAGAAAATGTGAATGACTGTTTTGTGACTACATAAAAGACTGATGATTGTTCAGTAACTATATGAAATTTGTGACTGAATAGAAAATGTGAATGACTGTTTTGTGACTACATAAAAGACTGATGATTGTTCAGTAACTATATGAAATTTGTGACTGAATAGAAAATGTGAATGACTGTTTTGTGACTACATAAAAGACTGATGATTGTTCAGTAACTATATGAAATTTGTGACTGAATAGAAAATGTGAATGACTGTTTTGTGACTACATAAAAGACTGATGATTGTTCAGTAACTATATGAAATTTGTGACTGAATAGAAAATGTGAATGACTGTTTTGTGACTACATAAAAGACTGATGATTGTTCAGTAACTATATGAAATTTGTGACTGAATAGAAAATGTGAATGACTGTTTTGTGACTACATAAAAGACTGATGATTGTTCAGTAACTATATGAAATTTGTGACTGAATAGAAAATGTGAATGACTGTTTTGTGACTACATAAAAGACTGATGATTGACAGTAACTATATGAAATTTGTGACTGAATAGAAAATGTGAATGACTGTTTTGTGACTACATAAAAGACTGATGATTGTTCAGTAACTATATGAAATTTGTGACTGAATAGAAAATGTGAATGACTGTTTTGTGACTACATAAAAGACTGATGATTGTTCAGTAACTATATGAAATTTGTGACTGAATAGAAAATGTGAATGACTGTTTTGTGACTACATAAAAGACTGATGATTGCTCAGTAACTATATGAAATTTGTGACTGAATAGAAAATGTGAATGACTGTTTTGTGACTACATAAAAGACTGATGATTGTTCAGTAACTATATGAAATTTGTGACTGAATAGAAAATGTGAATGACTGTTTTGTGACTACATAAAAGTCTGACGATTGTTCAGTAACTATATGAAATTTGTGACTGAATAGAAAATGTGAATGACTGTTTTGTGACTACATAAAAGACTGATGATTGTTCAGTAACTATATGAAATTTGTGACTGAATAGAAAATGTGAATGACTGTTTTGTGACTACATAAAAGACTGATGATTGTTCAGTAACTATATGAAATTTGTGACTGAATAGAAAATGTGAATGACTGTTTTGTGACTACATAAAAGACTGATGATTGTTCAGTAACTATATGAAATTTGTGACTGAATAGAAAATGTGAATGACTGTTTTGTGACTACATAAAAGACTGATGATTGACAGTAACTATATGAAATTTGTGACTGAATAGAAAATGTGAATGACTGTTTTTTGACTACATAAAAGACTGATGATTGTTCAGTAACTATATGAAATTTGTGACTGAATAGAAAATGTGAATGACTGTTTTGTTACTACATAAGAAGACTGATGATTGTTCAGTAACTATATGAAATTTGTGACTGAATAGAAAATGTGAATGACTGTTTTGTGACTACATAAAAGACTGATGATTGTTCAGTAACTATATGAAATTTGTGACTGAATAGAAAATGTGAATGACTGTTTTGTGACTACATAAAAGACTGATGATTGTTCAGTAACTATATGAAATTTGTGACTGAATAGAAAATGTGAATGACTGTTTTGTGACTACATAAAAGACTGATGATTGTTCAGTAACTATATGAAATTTATGACTGAATAGAAAATGTGAATGACTGTTTTGTGACTACATAAAAGACTGATGATTGTTCAGTAACTATATGAAATTTGTGACTGAATAGAAAATGTGAATGACTGTTTTGTGACTACATAAAAGACTGATGATTGTTCAGTAACTATATGAAATTTGTGACTGAATAGAAAATGTGAATGACTGTTTTGTGACTACATAAAAGACTGATGATTGTTCAGTAACTATATGAAATTTGTGACTGAATAGAAAATGTGAATGACTGTTTTGTGACTACATAAAAGACTGATGATTGTTCAGTAACTATATGAAATTTGTGACTGAATAGAAAATGTGAATGATTGTTTAGTCAATGAAATTCAATAAAATCAAGCTTGCCACCTGTTAAAAGTTTCAGATGACCATTGTGGATTTAGGATGGTTACTTGTATGAGCTAAGATTATTTAAGTTTTGAAATAATATTTTTACATTGTGCAAAAGTTGAAGCAATCCAAAATCACATAAAAATGTACAGCTTGGTGGTGCATTTATTTGGTATTGTTCTTAGCCAAGTATATACGCTCTCAAGTAAGCATAGAAAAATGTAAGCTGTAACTTACTGTCCCTAAAAGAATTGCTGAATGCGCATTAAAATATGCATCAAATTTTAACAGTTTTAAGATCAAGTAATCCTTTTATGAAAATAAAAAGTAATTAAATACTATAATGTATATTTTTCAGTATGACAAATATTGTGGATACTTCTGTCTCCCACTACAGAAATCTGGCAAATCCGAATATTGGCAGGTTATAATTCATTACTTATTTCTTTTTTTAATAAAACTATTTCTTTCACAGACTAATTACTATTATCAACAAAATAAGCATGTTTTTTTTCATTATTTTATAAGGTACAGAAGTTGAAAATACATTATTTTACATCCAATTTTTCCTTCATTTACAATACTGTAATACAATTAGGCAACAAGTAATATCATATTGATGATGTCATAATGTACATAACAAGTGATGTCATATCAATGATGTCATAATGTATGTAACAAGTGATGTCAAATCAATGTCATAATGTATGTAACAAGTGATGTCATAATATAGGAACAAGTGATGTCACATCAATAATGTCATAATGTATGTAACAAGTGATGTCAAATCAATGTCATAATGTATGTAATAAGTGATGTCATATCAATGATATCATAATGTATGTAATAAATGATGTCATATCAATAATGTCATAGTGTATGTAACAAGTGATGTCAAATCAATGTCATAATGTATGTAATAAGTGATGTCATATCAATGATATCATAATGTATGTAATAAATGATGTCATATCAATGATGTCATAGTGTATGTAACAAGTGATGTCAAATCAATGTCATAATGTATGTAACAAGTTACAACATACTAATAAAGCTATAACATAATGATCACATCATTTCAAGCCGTTGTCTTAAACATTTATTTCACAAAAGTTAACATCCTTACGATACTGTATGTTTCAGAATGGTATAGTACATAGCCTTTATATGATCCTTATCAGCTCAAAGTTACAGTCATGATTGAGTAAATGATTTTAGGGTCATTTTTGTGCAGCGGAAATCACTTCAAATCATCAGTCTGTATGAAGGGGTTGGTCTGAGTTCCTGCGTTGTAATCCAATACTTAAGGAAATAACTGGTTCTTTAGGTATTCCTATTGTAATACAAGACAGTGAAGGCCATGACTAGAATGATGTCAGATGCAGAATGTTTCTCACTGTATGAGGTAGCTGGAAACTCAGGTAAACTGTTTTGTATCATCTTTGAGTTCATTGTGCATTCTTTTCCAGACATGTTCTCACTAGGCCTCTGAATATGTTTTTAACAGACATGTTGAGTGGGTCTTAAAGTCACATTACACTTATGACCCCTTTAGGAGTACTGATCACAAGATTTTCAAGATGGCTGCAATGGTGGCCATATTGATGTCAGCTTGGCACCATTTTAATTTAGGACCAATTGAATAGCATGTTTTTTAGTGAAAATCCAGTGTTGATATGGCCATTTATTCAGTGATAGTAAAATGGTCATGATACACAAGACGTCTCAATATCACTGTTATTAGTTTTGCCCAACTAGGCATCATAAGGTGTCTTGCAGAGGAAAACTAAATGTTTACATAATTTTCTGTTCAGGAGGACTAGATGGCTTTAATGGTGGCCATACTGGATGCTCACGGCAACATTTTTATCTAGGACCAATTTGATGTCATAAAAACGCCTGTAATGAAAACCACATCAGAAGGATATTTTCTCAATGTGTCTGCAATACTGGATGTTCGAGTGGCACAGCTGTCATTTAGGATCAGCTGGACAATGTAATGAATGCATGCATGTGTAAAGTTTCAAGCTATCACAAAACTTGTGCTTAATGAAAAGGTGGACAATCGATGATGGACAGTACACCATCCCATAAACTCTTGTTCTATGACAGTGCTGAGAATCATTTAACTCTTTTTTATTTAGAAACTTACAGCATCCTGTGGATTGAGAGGTATACGTCTTTCAAACAATTCCTCCAGTAGTTGATGGAAGACCATATCACACTCCACTGGATCTATAGGATTCAGGTATGGATCAATGAACAGGCGTTTCTGTGGATAAAATTATGAAAGTTTTGTAATACATACCAATAAAGAAAGTAATTCTGTAACTATTTCCAATTTTATCATGAAAATTACAGAAAATTAAAATACATGCATTCAGATACTTTACATTGCTGCTATATATTCATCAACCATTATACTTTATGTTGCTACCATACATTCATTAACATGACACTTTACACTGCTATCATATATTCATTAATCATGATACTTTACACTGCTATCATATATTCATTAACCAAAATACTTTACACTGCTACTATATATTTTACACTGCTACCATATATTCATGAATGATGATACGTTATACTCCTACATTAACCATGATACTTTATACTGCTATCATATATTCGGTAACTGTCATACTTAATACTGCTGTCATATATTCAGTAACTCATACTTTATACTGCTGTCATATATTCAGTAACTGTCATACTTAATACTTCTGTCACATATTCGTTAACCATGATACTTTATACTGCTATCAAGTATTCAGTAACTGTCATACTTAATACTGCTGTCATATATTCAGTAACTGTCATACTTAATACTTCTGTCACATATTCGTTAACCATGATACTTTATACTGCTATCAAGTATTCAGTAACTGTCATACTTAATACTGCTGTCATATATTCAGTAACTGTCATACAAAATACTTCTGTCACATATTCGTTAACAATGATACTTTATACTGCTATCATGTATTCAGTAACTGTCATACTTAATACTGCTGTCATATATTCAGTAACTGTCATACTTAATACTGCTGTCATATGTTCATTAACCATGATACTTTATACTGCTATCATGTATTCAGCAACTGTCATACTTTATACTGCTGTCATATATTCATTAACTGTGATACTTTACACTGCCACTGTATAATCATTTTGACACACAGAAGATAGTTGGATAGATTAATGGACTGATGGAATGAAGAATGAATGAACAGCTGGATTCAGATTTGGAGAAAAATGATAGAAATAAGAGAGGTAAGGAGATATTAAGAATCCTTTCTAACATCCACTTTATTAATCAATCAGCTGTTATTAACAAACTCTTTCAATGAAATTATAAAATATATGAAGGGGTTAACTTTCTCTAAAAGCTACTTTTTTCACTTTCAGAACTGAGATATAGATATTTTGATGTTGCCTGTAAGACAAAGAATAAGATCCACTTTTTGAATATGCCTGGTTATTATCTGTTTTGTCTGACAACTTATGGATATGTAGACTGGTTTTATAACCAATATCTTACCTTGAAGACCAGTCTCATATCCTTCTGTCCACACCCCTTGGCAAGCCTCTCCCATTTACTGATAGTGTCCGAGATTCTCTCATCTAAGGTCATACTCCTTTCTGTTAACAATAAAAAGACTGATGATCAGAAATCTTGCCGCGTGGAAAGGAATCATAAATTTATTCTTATAGCCAGTGAATGATGGCTGGAATGATGTACTATTTTTTAAACAATGTGAAATATCTTTCTTTTTACATGATGAATGAGAAAAGCTTGTAAAACCTGGCATGGAGTATAAAAAAAAACGATTTTGTGTTAAAACCTGAACTCAATCCAAAGTGTTAAAACACTGTCTCAATCCCAAATGTAAAATGCAGACTCAAATCAAAGTGTTAAAAAAAACCCCAACTTTGTGCAAAGTTTCCAAACACAGACTTGATCCAAAATGTTAAAACAGACACAATCAAAAAATTCTCATGCCATGGCTGATTGGCCATTGCTAAAGAACTGACCTATAATACATCAGCTGAATTTTGAGTCTGAATATGGCAATGACTGAATAATCTACAGGACTTTTTAAAGGGCTGGAAGTAAGACCCAAGATTTACTGCTCAATGACCTGTGAGTCCTTGATAATGGCATGTCCTGGACTTATTGTGGCAGGTCCTCAAACAGTAGTGACTGGCCCTGTAATTGTACTTCCCCATTTTCTAATAAGTAAAGTCAGACGGGCAAAATTTTCATGTTGGCTCAATGTCATAGAAAGTCTTTATATGAGAACATGTCTGTAAAACATGGTTCACACAATTTTATGAAAATATTAGGTAAGGAATTTATAAACCATGATGTCTTGAATGTGAGAAACATCAAATTAAACATGACCATAAATTAAAAAGAAAGGGTAAATTAATACAAAAAGGTAAAGTAATACAAAATGGCTTGTTAAACTCACAATAATGAAATATTCAATAAAAACTTAATGTAGTAAATTATTAATAAATATGCAATACACTATTCAAACATACACAAAAAGTGTCTTTCTGTGAAACAACTTTCACATAATTAAAATCAGCAATATTTAATTTATGAAATCAGTTCAGAGCTGTCAGATTACTTCATTGCCGATAAAAAATACACTCTGAATCTGATGGTGTTTTATTTGGCAAATAATTTTTGAAAGGTAAAAAGATGATTTATTTAGCAAATAATTTTTTGAAAGGTAGAGAGATAATTTATTTGGCAAATAATTTTTGAAAGGTAAAGAGATATGCATGTTTTACATTAGAACTTATTTCACTTTGTTTGCTAATTTTCTCAAAAGTTAAATTTGCCCTAAACTTAAGAGAAGGATATGTCTCAGACATTTTATCCAAAAAAAACACAACATGACAACCAGTCAATTCATTTGTTCATATTTACCGCATTTCAACTGACTGTAACCAAGATTGTCATTCCTGTTTTTCTAGCCATAAAAAAAACTAAAAAAACTACAAGAATGTGACATTTTTACAAATACAGCAACATTAAACTGACTTTATGTCTAAAACAAATATTCCCACAAAGACGACCAAGACTAATACACACTGACAGTATACATGATTAAACGACCTCTGATCTTGCAAATTATATTGCATTAATTTGTGATGTTAATACTGTACAATTATCCATCATCACAACTCTGCAGAGTACCTCCATACTGAAAGAATATATGGATTCTTTCCTAGTGTGCCTACTAATATGATTTCCATTTCATGTGTCCCGTGAGTTCTTCATTTACTGTTTGATTAACACAAAAAATATGTTAGTAACTAAGCTGATATTACTGATGAAAAATTAGAAAAATAAAAATTAATGACTTTCAAATGAATTTTCCACTATTTTTATTAAAGTAAGCACTTTTTCTGGCCTCACTATGGTTCAATAAAATGTAGGATATTTCCAATTTATAAGGATCTGTATGAACCATGACTATGAACTCAATGTTGGTCAAAAACAATTTACCTGAGATTCCAACAACTTCATACAATGCAAAACATTCAGCATCTGACCTCATCCCAATCTTGGCCTTCACTGTCTTGATCACCTGCGAAATCATATTGAAAAATAAAAATTAGAATCAGACATCCAGTATGGATACATAACAACTAAAAACTTATAGGTATGCATTTTCTATAGTGAACCACTCACTCTGTGCATTTCAAATATTCTTTTTTCATAATACAAATATGGATATTTTTTATTGTCTTCAACGATATCACCAAATATACTAACCAAGTGACAATTTCAATTTTACTTTCATGACATATTACACCAGTTGTGTTCAAACTTTTTGAATTTGTGAACCCTATAGCATTTCATGGTCAGATGGCAGACCTCTATTAGCCTATACAATAAATTTGGCAGATCTACATTCAGGGTTCCTGCAGACTTAACAAAAACAAATTCCATGACTTTTCCAAAACTTTTCCAGGGCCATTCCATAAAACTCAAGGACTGCACTATCTTGCATTGTCAAGTAAATGAACATAAAGAATGACATCTTTCAATCCAAAATAACAAATAAGTTAACAACAAATATTTTTAATATGTACATTTTAAATTTACCTGGGCTAGCACACTTTGACTTTATGTTGTAATTCATGTCATAATCCAATGATCAATGTAATCTTTGTATGTGTTCCTATTTACAATATTAACAAAACACATTACTTTCCAATTGCTTTCTTTTATTTAGCGAACTATAATGGAATTCACATGATACTTCCATTAAGGGAACTTACTCTTGTTATATGAATTGAAACCATTTATTGATTGTAATTTTACCATTTCATTTAATCGGTTCATGGTGCTCTATGAAATTTGAAGTAATAAATTTGTTCAACTCCACTGTCTCAAATTCCATGACTTTTCCAAAACTTTGTAAGGTTTTGACAAATTCCATAGCTTTTCAAGGCCCTTGAAATTTATTTTTTAAATTCCAAAACTTTTCCTGGATTCCATGACCTGCAGGAACCCTGTACATTATTTTTTTTATGTAATCCACTGGTGTCATTCAACACAATTTAACCGTGCAGCAGATAAGCAAAATATAATTAAAAAAACCCACATAGTATGTCACCGAAAACATTTACTAAAATAAACAATGGTCTTTGCTTTAGTGTGAAGGGTGCACCTGTTTTGTGCTGCACAGTTTATCCAAATGTACTATTTTTATTCTTTTTTGGGACCTGCTTGCGAACCCCTTGGCAACATGCAATGCACCCCAAGAGGTCAGCAGACCACAGTTTGAAAACCCCTGTATTACACCCTGGCAAAAAGCTATAGGATTTACATACAAGCTAAACATAACCTAGAACAATTTTCTTATATTACATATAAGCTAAACATAACCAGAAAAATTTTCTTATATTACATACAAGCGAAAATGACTAAACAATTTTCTTATATTACATACAAGCTTGTCATACAATTCATTTTATACAATTTGTGATGAAGTCATCTCAAATATAACCGTTCTTTCAAGGAAATGATGTTCTCCTGACTAAAAGGAATTTTGAGGAATTCAAGTTAAGGCCATTTCTTCCTTTTAACTTGAGAATGCAAAAACCATGGCTGATATTCTAAAATGATAACACAATTTTTAAATTAGCTGCTGTTGTGACAAACTGGAAGTCAGATTGGCACCATTTTAATTTAGAACCAACTAAATATTGTATATAATCTTGCAGTGAGAACCCCATGCAGGTATGACCATCCATTTAAGAGTAGTAGTAATAATACAATTTTCTAGATGGCCACTGTGGCAACCATATGTGATGCGACCAACTAGACATCACAAGAAGCATTTCAAAGAAAACCTCATGTAGGATATTATTGTCCATTTAGGCAAAGTAGCAATACAATTTTTTCCAGATGACCAATGCTGCAGTTATATTGGTTGTGTGAGCTGCACCATTTTCATTTAGGCTAAACTAGGCATCAAAAGAAGTCTTTTGTCAAAAACCGTATGTTAATATGACTCATGAGGAATCATGTCAAGAGTTTTAATATGGTTGCTATTGTGACCATATTGGACATTAGACCAGCACTTTTTCATTTAGGCCCAAGAAGACTTCATTATTTAGTGAAAATCCCTTGATGGTTTTGAAGGAGTAGTGACAAGAATCTTAAGAAGCCCAATTGAGGTGGACATACTGGACATCAATTCGGCACCATTTCTTTTACCAACAACTATACATTATAAGAAGTCTTAAAGTATAACTCCATGTTGAAGTGACCCTTCATTCATTACCAATAGTGAGAACCAGATTTTCAAGATTGCCACTGTGGCTGTATTTCTAAAAGTCTGAATACCACCATTTTCATCTAGGATCAACTATGGCATGAGATGAATGTACTTGTGTAGTTTCCAGGTGACTGCCATGAGATGAATGTGCTTGTGTAATTTCCAGGTGACTGCCATGAGATGAATGTGCTTGTGTAATTTCCAGGTGACTGCCATGAGATGTGCTTGTGTAATTTCCAGGTGACTGCCATGAGATGAATGTGCTTGTGTAGTTTCCAGGCGACTGCCATGAGATAAATGTGCTTGTGTAGTTTCCAGGCGACTGCCATGAGATAAATGTGCTTGTGTAGTTTCCAGGTGACTGCCATGAGATGAATGTACTTGTGTAATTTCCAGGCGACTGCCATGAGATGAATGTGCTTGTGTAGTTTCCAGGCGACTGCCATGAGATGAATGTGCTTGTGTAGTTTCCAGGTGACTGCCATGAGATGAATGTACTTGTGTAATTTCCAGGTGACTGCCATGAGATGAATGTGCTTGTGTAATTTCCAGGTGACTGCCATGAGATGAATGTACTTGTGTAGTTTCCAGGTGACTGCCATGAGATGAATATACTTGTGTAGTTTCCAAGTGACTGCCATGAGATGAATGTGCTTGTGTAGTTTCCAGGTGACTGCCATGAGATGAATGTGCTTGTGTAGTTTCCAGGCGACTGCCATGAGATGAATGTGCTTGTGTAGTTTCCAGGTGACTGCCATGAGATGAATGTGCTTGTGTAGTTTCCAGGTGACTGCCATGAGATGAATGTGCTTGTGTAATTTCCAGGCGACTGCCATGAGATGAATGTACTTGTGTAGTTTCCAGGTGACTGCCATGAGATAAATGTGCTTGTGTAGTTTCCAGGCGACTGCCATGAGATGAATGTACTTGTGTAGTTTCCAGGTGACTGCCATGAGATGAATGTACTTGTGTAATTTCCAGGCGACTGCCATGAGATGAATGTGCTTGTGTAGTTTCCAGGCGACTGCCATGAGATGAATGTGCTTGTGTAGTTTCCAGGTGACTGCCATGAGATGAATGTACTTGTGTAATTTCCAGGTGACTGCCATGAGATGAATGTGCTT
Organism: Potamilus streckersoni; assembly: GCA_016746295.1. Classification (NCBI taxonomy): domain Eukaryota; kingdom Metazoa; phylum Mollusca; class Bivalvia; order Unionida; family Unionidae; genus Potamilus; species Potamilus streckersoni. Next base: position 749,392 of record JAEAOA010001663.1, on the reverse strand, counting down.
GTGTAATTTCCAGGTGACTGCCATGAGATGAATGTACTTGTGTAGTTTCCAGGTGACTGCCATGAGATGAATATACTTGTGTAGTTTCCAAGTGACTGCCATGAGATGAATGTGCTTGTGTAGTTTCCAGGTGACTGCCATGAGATGAATGTGCTTGTGTAGTTTCCAGGCGACTGCCATGAGATGAATGTGCTTGTGTAGTTTCCAGGTGACTGCCATGAGATGAATGTGCTTGTGTAATTTCCAGGCGACTGCCATGAGATGAATGTACTTGTGTAGTTTCCAGGTGACTGCCATGAGATAAATGTGCTTGTGTAGTTTCCAGGCGACTGCCATGAGATGAATGTGCTTGTGTAGTTTCCAGGTGACTGCCATGAGATTAATGTGCTTGTGTAGTTTCCAGGTGACTGCCATGAGATGAATGTGCTTGTGTAGTTTCCAGGCGATCCCTCCAAGTAGTTTTGGAGAAGCAGTGGTAACAAATTTGTGAAGAAAGGCATATGGACAACTGGATATCCCATAAGCTCATATAAGCTTGCCTGGTCTATGATCAGAAGAACTAACAATACCTGCACTGATTTTGTTCCCACTCTCACTCCCCAGGGCTGCATTCTGCACTGAAAACCATTGTTGTCTGATCATCCCCACTACTAACTATGATTACTATCTCAGTTAGTGTAGAGGGAAAAACACATAAATCATACTTGCTTGTAAGTCAAGTCAAAGAGCAAACAAAATTCTGAAATACAGGCAGAACCTGATCTGCTGGTTCATTATCTGATGACAGATCTGGGTCTATGTAGTTTGCTGCTAGAATCAACTTATGACTATGTATATTTAGTAGTGATGGATGGATGCAAACGATGATATATCTAGACATAATAAACTGATACATAAAAACTTGGTATTATTGTGAACATGATTTCTTAATTTTCCAAAAATTTGCTTTTATAATGCCGATAAGTTTCTGAATCTCTCACCTCTCCACAGGTTGCTGCCGAGTCAAATTCGATAATTCTATATTCCCCATTAGGAAGGTAAATCTTCTGGTTGATGGGTTTTCTGCAAAATAAGAGATTCTGAATTAAGGATCCAAGTGCATTCATATTATAGTGTTTACAGTGAAAATTCAAGGCATATTTTGTTTTGTTTTCCTGAGCATGTTTAGACTGAGAAACTTTCTATGATCTTTGATATATCATGTCTTTGAATAAATCTGCTCTGTTAAGAATAAGCTCACCATACTGCATTTTCATTGGAAACTGATGTTCCTTTAAAGAGAAAAATAAAAGGTGGAAAAAGGTGGATTTGTTTTCAAGAAATATATTAAAATATTGAAGGATGATAAAACAATGCTCTAAATCACACAACAATCCATTCTTTAACTATTAAAGTTTTACATGTTATGAGGTTTTGAACTAGCTTTCTAACTTTAATTTCTAACATATATACACTGCACTGAAATGGTAACATAATTAAATTTTATAATGAACTAAATATTAAAGCAGAACAAACAAAACATAAAATTATTTGTTTACCTTATTAAAGTGAATTCAATCTCTTGGAAAGATGGAGGAAATTTTCTCTTCTTTTTCTCTTGAGATCTTGCAAGACACTACAACAAAGACAGAGTTTATAATATACAACACCAAAAATAATGTAGTCGCTGCTTCTTGTAGAAAAATACATAGGCATAGGTTTCTGTCACATTTATCTCCGTCAGTAAATGCCTGTCATATATGGTTATAGCATCAATTAAATAAATGGTCAGACAATCAATAGGTGTGCTTAAAATAATTATCAATAAAAAAAGAGTTTCATAATCAATATTTTAGGAAGACATTTGACCTCCATTAGAAGTGAGCATTATACTGAATTTGTTATTGCTTGACTCTGGCTGAATTCAATTGAAGCAGTGGTGAAGAGTTGGATGGTTGAATGTGATGAGGATGTAGCTGAAAATGGTGAGATTTCCTAGCAAATACATAGAAAAGTGATTAAACATAGTGATAGTAAATTTGATGTGGACCATTATGATGATGTACCAAGGCTAAAAAATTATAATAAACTATATATATACTTGCTTACAAGTTGACTCCAAATGCAAACTGCACAGACCCAGATCTGATGTCACTTAATGTGCTGGCAGATCTGGGTCTATGAAGTTTGTAAGGAGTAATCAGCAGACCAAACATCATAGAAACCGATCTGCCTGCACATCATGTAATGGCAGATCAGAGTTGATATAATTTGAAGTTGGACTCAACTTATACATAAGGTATGTGATTCTCAGTCTGACGAAGAGCATTACAGATATAATGGTAATGTGACTGAGTTTTATAGCATTACAGATATAATGGCAATGTGAATGAGTTTTAGAGCATTACAGATATAATGGCAATGTGAATGAGTTTTAGAGCATTACAGATATAATGGTAATGTGAATGAGTTTTAGAGCATTACATATATAATGGCAATGTGAATGAGTTTTAGAGCATTACAGATATAATGGCAATGTGAATGAGTTTTAGAGCATTACAGATATAATGGCAATGTTAATGAGTTTTAGAGCATTACAGATATAATGGCAATGTGACTGAGTTTCAGAGCATTACAGATATAATGGCAATGTGACTGAGTTTTATAGCATTACAGATATAATGGCAATGTGAATGAGTTTAGAGCATTACATATATAATGGCAATGTGACTGAGTTTTATAGCATTACAGATATAATGGCAATGTGAATGAGTTTAGAGCATTACAGATATAATGGCAATGTGACTGAGTTTTAGAGCATTACAGATATAATGGCAATGTGACTGAGTTTTATAGCATTACAGATATAATGGCAATGTGAATGAGTTTAGAGCATTACATATATAATGGCAATGTGAATGAGTTTAGAGCATTACAGATATAATGGCAATGTGAATGAGTTTAGAGCATTACAGATATAATGGCAATGTTGTTGTTGTTGTTGTTGTTGGGCTTAACGCCATTTTTCAGCACACGATAGGCTATTCATGGCGGCCAGTATAAATGGTGGAGGAAGAAACCGGGAAATCACCGGAAAGAACCACCGACCCACGAGAAGCTACTGGCAAGCTTTCTCACATATCCACATTCACCGAATCCTAGACTCGAACTCACGCAGACAGAGGTGAAATGGCAGTGATCTGTAACGTACAGCGCTTTAGACCACTCGGCCACTCGGGGCCCCTTAATGGCAATGTGAATGAGTTTTAGAGCATTACAGATATAATGGCAATGTGAATGAGTTTTAGAGCATTACAGATTTAGTGGTAATGTGAATGAGTTTTAGAGCATAACAGATATAATGGCAATGTGAATGAGTTTTATAGCATTACAGATATAATGGCAATGTGAATGAGTTTTAGAGCATTACAGATATAATAGCAATGTGAATGAGTTTTAGAGAATTACAGATATAATGGCAATGTGACTGAGTTTTAGAGCATTACAGATATAATGGCAATGTGAATGAGTTTAGAGCATTACAGATATAATGGCAATGTTAATGAGTTTTAGATCTACATTTGAATACAAACAATAGGCTGAGAAAAAAAAGTCCCAGTGCAAAGAAATGTGCTGGACAAGACAATTAAGGAATAACTACCACCATATTTACACAAAGATATTTACTTCACATCCATACCCTTATTAGAGACCTTGTTAGAAAAGATATGGTGCATGTGGTACAATATATGTACATCAAAATGGAATATCAGTACTAATTAGACATGTAGCTGAAAGGAAAAGGGAAATAAGTTATTCAGTTGAAGCAACAGATAATGGCAGAGGGATAAACAGAAGGTGTATGTCCTGTTAACAAATTTCAACCTTTTGAACAAATCAAAAGGATGGCTCTGCCAATGATGTTAATTGCCCTGCTGTAATTAGATGCCTGCACACTTAAAACATGAATAGCGTCAACAGAACTGATCTGGTTAGAGTGATGGACTCCATAGGACAAAAACGCTTAGAGTGGGGAAAATTTTTTTCGCTTTCCTCACAGGTACTGCCATAACAAGATCCTACATTCTGATGACGGAGTCACTAAACTATCGATTAAAGTTCAGAATAAAATGAAAAAGCAATGTTTTAAATACAGATATAATCTTGACCATCAGTAGATTGGAAGTATGATAGATCAGCTGGTAGAGTTTGAGACTTTTAAACCAAGTAGGTCAGCTGGGAGTGGCTTCCTTGGTCTGTATTAGGAAAAAGTTACTCCCAATTCTTAAGCATGATACAGCCAAGAATGTTATGAGAGCGCTGATATAAACAGACAAGGAAAACAACATTTCATTAGAAACTATCAGCAAGAAAAAGGTATTTGAATTATCAGCACCAATGGATTAGCATGGAAAAGAATGAGATGTAATCCTATCAGTAATTCATACTTATTCTAGACCTAGATAAAATACACTGGTAATCCATGTATAATATGCTTCTAGCCCTACCATTATCATCACAGAAGTTACAACTGTACTGTATTTTAATATGATATGGGCAGTGTTGCTGCGTACAACTTTACCACTGATGTATATTTTAGTTCTGACATTATCATTTTACTCATTTGGTTGACTGACTTATTGTGTCATGTGCAATGTTCTGGTGGTTGGAGCTCACTTCATGTTTTCCATTTCTGTTTGTAGTTTTTGTCACATACTCATATACAGAGTTGTACTGTTGTGTATAGTCACATTGCTTGATGCCTTGGCAGTATAGTCACATTGCTTGATGCCTGGCAGTATAGTCACATAGGCCATTTGTCAGTAAGGTGTAGTGAAATATCATATACTGCTATTATCAGCCTGAAAACCATGCAGTGGAAAAGTTAACAAGTATGACCTGATGCAGCATAATACTCACTTAGTCTATAATGACCTCCAATTGTTTCAGAAACACAGTACCAAATGTTATGGAGGTCAATGGCTTCTTACTAGACCTATCAACTTGATGTAATCTTTATGGTAGTTTTTTTTTTCATGTAATGACAACATCTCTCCTGCCATAACAATGCAAATGTGAACTGCAAGCTTTGTATCCCCCTCAATGGGCAGCATATAAAACATGACCTGACACCAACATACCTTGGTATGACTCTGGACAGATCACTTACATTCTACAACTGCAGCAAAACATAGCACTAAAAACAACCTACTCTGCAAACTGGTTGGCTCAACCTGGTATGCTAGTGTTCAAACACTCAAGGCATCAGCGCTGGACCTGTTATTTGACAGCCAAGTACTTCACTTCTGTCTGGGCTCAATCATCCCAACTAAGTTAACTATGTCCAGCTCAACACAACAATGTGTATAATCTCTTGAACACTATGTCCTACTCAGCAACATTGCTCCTCCACAGAAAGCAACCACAAAAGTGTTGGCTATGGTCTATGCCAGTGAGAAATGTCCACTGTACATGGACATCATCTCATATTCAGCAGTCTGCTTGATTTTGAGATGCCCAATCTGGTTAGCTCTGTTGTTGGAGGATATGATAGATATTTTGGCATGGAGTGTTGAGTGGTCTTCAACAGATGTTGTAAACCGCTCCCTCATAGCTGAACCATCTGTCTGCCATCCTAGCTTCAACCTTCCACATCATGTGGACCACACTGAACCACTTTCGGACAGGACAGGGGCATTGTGCAATCAACGTTGTTAAATGGGGCCAGGCTACTGACTTCCTGTTGCTATGGAATTCTTCAGACCATGTCACACATAGTAAACAACTCTCCACTGAAAAAAGTTCCCTGGTGGACTGCAGGATTTGCTTGTCCCTGATGACGACTCTGTTAAATGGCTGAGCACAAACTACACACAATAATAATAATAATAATAATAATAATAATAATAATAATAATAATAATAATAATAATAATAATAATAATAACAATAATAATAATCTCTCCTGCCATAGGAAATACTCAAATAGACACATAGTGTCCATTCAGTTGCTGCATTTCCTGCTTTTTTTAATCAAAAGCATGGCCAAGGGTTCTTTTTACTTCAGTCACTTTATCCTTTTTATAGTTCAGTGAATATATCCTATTATTGGACAGTGTATACATCCTTTGTATACTTCAGTGAAAATATCCTTTTTATACTTCAAAGAATATATCATATTTATGCTTCAGTGGTATATATGGTACATCATTCACTCGTGTTTCATAAAAAATGTTTGGTAACTGGTTCCTGGGGGTTACTCATTTTGAAGGACTGAAAATCATATTGTGACTGATCAGTTTTTGACATTTCTCTAGTAAAATATATCTTAGCTGATTACCCCCACCCACCACTTGTTATGACAAGCATATGAGTTGAGTTTTTAAGCTCTAAATTGGACAAGCAACTTTTTTCAAGCCCTTAAAAAGGACAGCATTACAAATGTCTCAGTTCTTACCTTGTTGCAGTATCGAGCGAATTTGCCCTCCTCTGTAGTGGTGTCTAGGGAACACTTTTTCAGATGGCACTGTAGGTATCTTAGCACTCGGGTGTTCGGTGGCATAATGTTGCTTGTGGCAACAGCCATAAGTTGCCAGTTTCGCTTGTTCACCTGACTGTTTGGTTCTATTGAAAAAAATAACAATAATTATGCAAAGATTGAAATGGCCATCTCTAAACACTGATACTTAAAAACTGCAGGTAAATAATCCATGACTGGTAAATAATCCATGATAGTTATGTTCCTTGGCGATTTGTTTTTATAACAAGCATGACATTTTGTACCATATATACCCACTTATAAAATGAGTCCAACTGCAAAATTATACAGACCCAGATCTGACATAACATAATGTGCTGTCAGATATGGGTCTGTGTAGATTAATCAGTAAAATAAACAGCATAGACCCTGATCGGCATTTGCAATATGCTACGGCAGATCAGAATCTTTGTTGTCTGCAGTTTGGCTTGACTTATAAGCAAATATATACAGTACATTAATAAAATCAGCTACAGTCTGTAAAGTAACAATTTGGAAATGCTAACTTTTAGACAGTTATGATACACTGTCAATGGTCAGTGAGAAATTTGACAGGCTGCATCCATAACAATGATACATTGCCAATTGTCTGTAAGAAAAACTATAATGACAAACTGCATTCATAATTAAGATACACTGTCAATAGTCTGTGAGAAATTTGACTGACTACATTCATAAAAATGATACATTGCCTACGGTCCGTCAGAAAAACCATATTGACAAACTGCATCCATAATTAAGATACACTGTCAATGGTCTGTGAGAAAAAACTGACAGATCACATCCATGTTGTCTGATGCTCAAATCAATAAGCAACTGGGTGTTTTGACTGCATGCATGTTATAGGGTGTTGCTCTATCTCTCAACCTACTGGACAATTCTTTGTTTTTGGACATCAATCTCTCGGAAATGTATGTCAATTTTGTACCCAACTCCAATGAAAATATGTGAGTACCATTTTGCAGACTGGAATTACTCTAATTATATTGGAGAAAGAAAAGCTGATGGCATGTACAACTAAATTCAATAAAAAAAACTATTTTTGACAAAAATAGCAAACTTGCAAGCAAAAGCATAAACTGTAATTATTTGCATCTTTGATTAGGCTTTAAATTATTTCAAGAGTTTTATAAATTTCATTTGATGTGAGCACAAGTTTAACATTATATTAATCAAATATAAAATGCACAATATATCAAACCAAACCAAACCACAAAATAATGAAGTGAAATGACTTTCTAATACACCTGAATATCGTAAACATTTTTGCTTTGCTTTAGAGCATCTGCCTTTATTGCGGTAGGTTGCAGGTTTGAACCCTGGCTGAGCCATACTGATAAAAGTGGTACTAGCAGCTTCCTTGCCAGGCAATCGGCATTAAAAGATCAGTGTTAGTCAGCCCTGTGTCAGGATAATTTTACTTGGTGAAACATGATGCTACATGTCTGTGGCATGATGCCCTCAGTGCTAGATATCACTATAAAACTACAGACATCATAGCAATATGACTGAAAAATTGTTAAAACTACATTAAAAATCCAAATCACATTCACACAAGCACAAAAACACTTGCTTTACATGATATAATGACAATATCTGTGATAACATGAGGTGTTGTTGTTGTGCTGTTTTGGGTTAACGATATTTCTCAGTGCAAGATAGGCTTTACATGGTGGCCAGTATAACTGGTGGAGGAAGAATCAAGGAAAATCCTTGAAGTGCCACTGACCCATGGGAAGCTACTGGCAGCTGTCTCAATTACCCACATTGGCATCATGAGGTGTTTCACAACATAATGACATATATGTAATATGAACAGATGTTATATGTGTATGTGTGTAATTTGAAATTTGAAAATAGCTCTAAAAGCATTCTCTTCATACTTGATCCACACACTAAATTAGAACATCTAATAAGTACAGGTGCCTGAAAAATTACATGTAATTTCAAAAGATCAAAATAAAAACTTTTATCATATTCTTTTCACTAAAATCTGTAATAAAAATTAGTAAAAACTGCATTAAACAGAAAATATTAATGTCTCCATAGAGTACAGCTCATGTGATTTTTTGTTTCTCCGTGCATTGCAGTGGGGGTGTGTGAAAAAAATGTAGGACTTATTTAGTTTTGAAGAATTGTTTTCCTTCTTCAAATCCTGGTGACATTGACCTTTGGACTAAAACTTTAAATATGCATCTTCATTGAAAAAAAAATCTAGCCATGATAAAGCACTTTGATCTTTCACATTTTCAAAATTAATAGGTGACTTTATTATCTCTGATGCAAGCTGTTTACAAAGTTTGGTTAAGGTCTCAATATGCAATAAAAGTGACCTAGACTTTCCACCAACTGAACCTGAAATCAATAGTTGTCTCCCTTTATCCCAAATGCAAACTACACAAGTCGGATAATGGCAGGTGGTAAAGAAACCAAGTTTTCATGTAGAACATGGAACACATGGATGCAGGGATTATATAATATGATACTCATTGCCACAAGCCATGTATATAACAAATTCAATTTCAATAAAATTGTGTAAAAACTTATCAACAGTTTCAACCTTATACAATTAACACACAGAAGTAAAACTTAAATTTGCAGTTCTTGCCTGTAAGTCTTAATGAAAGGCTGAAACACAAACTTTAACCTGCTGTCTACACAAGAAAAATGTTAAACTGTTCTTTCCTATTAGTCATAAAAAATCTTGGAACACAAACTTTAACCTGCTGTCAACACAGAGAAAATGTTAAACTGTTCTTTCCTATTAGTCATAAAAAACCTTGGAACACAAACTTTAACCTGCTGTCAACAAAGAGGAAATGTTAAATATAAATGTTAAATAAAATATTTCCAGAAAAATTTACAAAATATTGATTAAATTAGATGACAAATATCATATAAGGTCAAGCATCTGCTACTGAACATACATCAGTGAAACTGAAATGCACATTTCCTAAATATGAGACATAATTAAAGCACCAATGAAAACTTTAATCGTCTATATTGTATTCTACAGATGCCGATGTTTCTGGATTTCTGGCATATGCTCTCCTGTGTTGCCTTTGTACAGGACAGATAAAATGAAGCACTTTATTGGCATACTGATGATGTTGATGATACTAGTAGGAAATGCTGATGTAACTAGTATGAAATGCTGATGTAAACTAGTATGAAATGCTGATGATACTAGTATGAAATGCTGATGTAACTAGTATGAAATGCTGATGATACTAGTATGAAATGCTGATGTAACTAGTATGAAATGCTGATGACAATAGTATAAAATGCTGATGATACTAGTATGAAATGCTGATGATACTAGTATGAAATGCTGATGTAACTAGTATGAAATGCTGATGATACTAGTATGAAATGCTGATGATACTAGTATGAAATGCTGATGTAACTAGTATGAAATGCTGATGATACTAGTATAAAATGCTGATGATACTAGTATGAAATGCTGATGTAACTAGTATGAAATGCTGATGAAGCTAGTATGTAATGATGTAACTAGTATGAAATGCTGATGATACCAGTATGAAATGCTGATGATACTAGTATGAAATGCTGATGAAGCTAGTATGTAATGATGTAACTAGTATGAAATGCTGATGATACTAGTATGAAATGCTGATGATACTAGTATGAAATGCTGATGTAACGAGTATGAAATGATGATACTAGTATAAAATCCTAATATTACTATCATGAAATGATGATATAAATGATTGTTCTCACAACATAACACTTCTTTAAAAATGATATAATGGATTACAAATTCAGACTGTGCATTGATATTTACTACTTGTATATTACCTGGATGGTCTGTGGTTTGTTTGATGAGCTGCAGGTAAAATTCATTAGTCAAGCAGTCATTCTCCATACATTTCTCTATCACTGTCTGAATCATTTCCTTGTGGTCAATGTTTTCATACTCCCCTGAAATTAGTAGCAAAAGCAGACTGTACAAGCCATACCAGAAGTGTATATATGCACTTATTTTTGCATAAATCTTAAGATATATACTTCTTAATGTGAAAATCTGCATACACCTCTCCCTCAATTACTCATACACAATGAGGTCCAAAAACATAGACAACAATACTACAAGAGAGGCACTAATTACTGATGGACCTCAAAATAGTTCAGAAGGGGATGCCATTCCCACCTGTTATTAATAAAACTGGGAAAGTGTGTATTGGGGTTATTAATGACTGAATACTTGTCTTATAATCATGCTGGGAATAATTGTCAATAAAGAGTTTATTTCTAACGAAGCTGTTAAATTTTTTTTTAATAAAATGTCTTTATTTAAACAATACCCAACCTCTGACAGATTGTTAACAACATTATTCTCCAAGATTTCAACAACTCTCATTTGTATTATGTCACAATTTTTAGTGATTAATTCACAACAATATTTCTTTTTAAAAAAACTAGGGTCATATATTTTGTGAAACAAGCTTCAGCATCAAAATTTTTTTCTTTTTTCTTATTGTTCAATTAGTGAAATATTGATGTGATTTCACTGCAAGAAATAGTAAAACTTCTCATCATTGTGGAAATCTTTCAATTCAGGAATTTTAAGTTCAGCATAAAAGTCTGAAACTCACTTCTCCATAATGAACCATAACCGAAACATAGCCTTTTATTCTCCAACTCCTATTTTCGCTCGACAGCCTTGCAATCTTTGATTCACAGTGTGAATAAGTAATCAACCTGAAGGTAGTTTTATTATATTATTTGCAGAATAAAATATATAATAATGTTTAATTGATCAATTGAAACAAGTTGACCTGACATATGACTGTGACCACTAGCTCTTGGGGAGTTGGGATTTGCATGCTTTTTTTTACTTTTCTCTTTTTCCAGACCCATTTGTGATATTTTTCACACTTGGATACAAGAGGGCATATTGATTTTAAGATGATTATATTGAAACTGATTAAAAGATAAAACCAAAACACACATTTCACTTGATCAAAACAAGATTTAATCATTATTTTTTTTACTTAAGTTTTGCTACCAGTAGGTATTGGTGATGTTTTCATTAATATAAATTTCACTGAATTTTGTTATTTGCAGTGTACTTAGAATGTCATTAGGAAAGAAAAGTTTATAAATATAACTTCTTATTCAAAGTCTGTAATGTCATGATGCTAATTCAAATATCCTGGTACTAACTACTGTTTTTGTTAATAAAATGAGTGATACATTAAGGTTTCACTTACCGATTTTGGTCATGTTTTTCTTCATGTTCAACAAATAGGGGCCAATTGGGAGAGGGGGGGGCATGTGTATTTTCTAATAAAAAAAAATGGGGATCCATGCCTTACCCTGCATTATAAGTGGGTTCGCAAATTATCTACATGCAAGTTACAGAGGGAGTGGTGTCACTTTAATTGTACATGTCATGCTAAATGTCATTAACATTTTATACTACACAGGTTTATATAATGCTTTCAATGCTTTAAACAACATTTTCAAAAATGTTCAACAATTAAAAAATTTAGCACAATATTTATATGCTATCAATGATAACGTTCAGCTAAAAAGAGACACATATATCATACCATATCTATATATACCAAGTTTTTTTCTATAAAAGAAGTCATATTTAGCCCTTAAACACTTACTTTGTACTTATATATGCACCTATAATTCAGATTATACTGTATTATGCAAATGTGTGTCTATTAGGAATTAAATAAATTACTCCAATTATTAAATGTATTTTAAGTTAAGGAATTTCTCATGAGTGCAGTGAACAAGGACAATAATTATAGCAACTTCCCTGGCTTGCAATAGCAAATTTCCACTCTTTTTATTATATCTTCCCCATCCAACATCCCACCTTGACCATTACACTAGGGCAGGGCTCGGCAACCTATGGCATACATGCCAAAAAGTGGTATGTTAAAAAGCTTTGTGTAGCACATGAAGGGCAGCCAAATATCTCGATTTCAAGTGTTACTCCTCTTAATGGTGGTATGTGCTCATTCATTTTGCAATTAATCCAGAAAAAAGTGGCATGCTATGTAAAATAGGTTGCCGACCCCTGCCCTATTGACATAATCTGTTGCAAGTTATATCCTTGTTTTTATTCACATCTAAAGTTTGGTAAGAAAAAAAACATTCAAAATATTGATGTAACTTCAATTTTTGTATATTTTGCTATAGACCCTCCAAGGGAAGCAGTGTACAAATTATCCACTTTTTACAGTCGGTTATCATATGGTCTACTTATGTACAAAGTTTGGTGAATTTACATAATGGAGGAGATAATGCTATGGTCAGATGACTAATGGATGGACAGACAAATGGAGAGACAGGGGTATCCCACTTACCCAAGACAAAGTATAGAGTTAATCACATCTTTGTTAACTTGTACAAAATATCATGAAAGCCCATTATCTACTAAGACATTAAAAGTTAGTACACAGTTTCGAAAGCAGATTTAATAAGCAACAGGGAATTAAATGAGACATTGTAAATATATGTAAATAAAGAAAATCAATCATTCTGATGATAATGAATGTAAAACTATTAATGGTTTAAGACTTCAACAACTTCCAATATCATTTGCAACTAGAAATATGTTTTTGAAATATGAACGCTGCATTGCAGTGGCTGAAACGGAACTAAATGCAAAACTTAGACCAATTACAGATTGACCAGTTTAATACTATAAACCTCTATCACTTTCATTGTAAATATAAAAAAAATCCCATTTTCATAACATTATGTTAACTTTCTTCAAAGGTTTCCAACCAGGTTGTCAGTGTCCTTGCTGATGTTATTAATGATAACAATTGCACAAAGCAAACTGTATGTCAAGAGAAAAAATGAGACAATACCTTCAGTTCAGCCCATCTTGCAGTTTAAGTAGAAATTAAGAAATTTTAAACCTGAGCTTAATGTAAAAAAACCTCTAATTGTGTCCTTAGTTTAGAATATGGATGGATGTTAGGAAATGGACACCAAACATGATTATGTGGAGCAAGACTCCACTAAGGTAAGCTCAGCAAAAACTGAACAGAAAGAAAATCTTACAATTTTGTAGCAGATTTATACATTTTGTCCATCTGGGAATCAAATGTAGCATGACTGCTGATGTTAATATTAAACATTAATATATTAATCCAAGAAAAGAAAGCATGAGCTGCATAAATGTGAGTGAAAGAAAAGACATCCAACAAATCCATTATGTCCAATTATACTAAATACTGGGGACAAATGAATGTTCCTTTCATCAGCTGATTTTATGCTTGATTGTTTTTATAAGCACTGACACCTAAATGTCTGCCCAGTTATGAACAACCACCTTGGTAAATAACTTACCATTCTAACATGTTTAAACTGACAAAATGTATAAATCTGCTATAAAATTGCACGATTTGTTTTCTGTTCACCTGCTGTCCAGGTTGAAACTTCTTAATGTAAAATTTCAGGAACATTATTTAAATGATTCAAACAGCACTGAAGACATTATTTTCAAGGAATTTATATTATTAAGGGAGAATTTTCCTTGAATAAAATACAAACATTCCAAGCTATGTCACTGACTTGCTTGAAATAGTTTGTCTATAATATTTTTGGTTTTTAAACATCCTTTTTTAACAGTTAGCAATAATGTCTGAAGGTAGAACAATCACTGATGAGGGTACAATTATCAATAATGTCTGAAGGCAAAACAATCCCTGATGATTGCATAATTATCAATAATGCCTGAAGGCAGAACAATTACTGATGAGGGCAAAATTATCAATAATGCCTGAAGGAAGAACAATTGCTGATGGCAGTGGTTTATCTGTGGTCATACAATCCATTATGGTACCAAGTTATGTCCATATTCATCTTACACTGATCAGCATATTAACAATGACTAGCTGTATTTTCCATGTTTTTATTTAAGAATCTCTTAAAATGTAACTTACACTTGGAAATAAAAGTTAGTTTACAGACTATACCTGTGCACTGAAAGGTTAAATCTTAAAAAATGCTGAATGATCAACAATTTTTTTGCTATTAGAAATATAAAGTCTGCATTCTAAGAATTAACCAGTTTCACTCCTCCACATTAATTGGGCAGAATTAAAACACTTCAGGGGGAGATAACCTTTCACCACGCTGAAGAGTAGCAGAAAGATTACAAGCTGCAGCAGAAAAATATGTTAATCACATTATACCTGATCTCCTGTTACGTGACATGCCAAAACAACCTGGATCATAAAGTACATAATTCATGTAGTTACCTCTGATTAAATGTTAAATTTTTAAGTGGCATGCAACTTTTGACTTTATTCTTGAAAAACACACCTGTGTTGATATTTGGAAAGGTAATTATTTCTAGAAAATTTATAATTTAAAATTACAAAGACCTACTTTCAGATCTGACATAAGGCATCATCCATTTGTTCTAGATACAAACTATGACTAAGAATGCAAAGGGAGACAAATTACATTAATATCGACTCAAAACAAGATTCTTACAGATAATTTCCTCAACGAAGATTACAATGTCTTTAACCAAGTATTGGTTAGAAGGGAGACATTACATATACTAAGTTTGCTGAGTGTCATTCAAGAACAGTACTCTGTTTTTAAAAAAATGTCATATCAACTCCAATTTATTATGCTTGTTTTATCATCAAAATAATTAAGGTCCTTTGTGCATCTTATTGCCAATGTGTCATTGAAAAATCCAATGCAAGGGTGTGCAGTTAAACACTGCTTATATTCCATTGCAATGCTAAAATTTCACTTGATTCCTAATTCAGTCTTTAAATGCAGAATCATTGGGTTAAAAAAAATGACTACAATCTACCACATCATTATCATCACCATCATCATTGTCAATATTATCATAATTATTTTCATCATCATCATCATCATCTTTATTTTTGCAAGCCACCAACATTATAGCATCAAATGAACATCATTATTTTCATTACTACCGCAATGTTAAAATTGGATTATCTGGGATTATATAACAAAATCAAATAAAGATAAAAAAACCCACCACAAAACAGCATGTAGTGTGTTGACAGATGTACAGACATATGAATATGGATGCCAGAATGATTTCCATGTCAAGCTAGCTTCACTAAGATGGCTCGACAAAAACTGAACAGAAAAATGTGATTATTCAAGCAGATTTATACTTTTCATCAATTTGTGAATTTATGTAAGGAATACTTCTGATGTTAACTTCAAGATTATTATTATTATTATTATTATTATTATTATTATTATTACTATAATTATTATTATTATTATTATAATAATTATTATTATTTTTATTATTATTATTATTATTATTATTACTGTTGTTGTTAATTTTCAGAAGCTGATTTTAATAAATTAATCCAAGAAAATAATACATGAACTGTAAGATTGCAAGTGAAAGAAAATTTGTTTATAAAAATAACTATTATGTCTATGTCTACTTTGTGACATAAATGATGCTCTAATTATGTGGTTCAACATACTTTTGTTAAAATAATCTTTTGGTGACAGAAAGTGAGTGAGAACTTAAACTTGCTTTCTTCCATTTCTTATGTACTGATATAAATTGTGTTATCAAGCTCTTTTCAGAACGTGACCATCTTACTAAGGCAGTTGATATTTTTTACATAAGTTTTACCACTTTTCAGTAAGGTATAACAAAATATCATTGCAAAGTTGGACATGTATTTAAAAAGTTTGGTATTCAAAACTGATGCAGTGATAGTAAATATTTTGTTCAAAACATGAAGTG
The DNA here is from genome assembly GCA_016746295.1 of Potamilus streckersoni. Classification (NCBI taxonomy): domain Eukaryota; kingdom Metazoa; phylum Mollusca; class Bivalvia; order Unionida; family Unionidae; genus Potamilus; species Potamilus streckersoni. Next base: position 733,113 of record JAEAOA010001663.1, on the reverse strand, counting down.
TCTGTGAAGTAAATGAAGACCTTATTTATCTCTAGCCCAATTGCGCAGATTTCAGTTCCATACCCTATGCAGCTTAATGACTTGATGCTATTTACTCAACTTGACATAATTCTTGGAATTTTGTTTAAATTTCACACAAAATGGGTGTCCTGAGACATACTCGAATCAACATGTGATAGCAATAAATGTAACTGTTGCCAGTCAAACATGTTTAAACTAACTGTCTGGATTTTATTATAACAATCATATTTCTATAGTTTCTGTTTTATCCTAAGTCCATATTTTAAGGGTCATTTTTGTAAGACTTATGTCAAAATCATAAGGGTTGGCAAGTTTGGCTTTTCAGCTGATGTGGTTCCTTTAATTGTAATTTGCTGTTAATTATTTACATATTTATATTTCTCACATGAAATTTAGCATCCAAGTCTGATCAATATGTGTTTTACTTTAAATAACTACATGTAATTTGAAACATTTTGTAGCCTATTCGTATGAACAGGCAATAGTTTTCATAGCCTGTTCAGCTCATTTGTTATACTGATAATAAATTCAGAACAAAGAAGAACTTACATGTGTTTGTAGTGTTTAATGGTGACTCAGCACAATTATGGCTATAAGGTACCAAAACCAAATAAAAGTAAAATTGGAAAAATGTCATGAAAAACCTGTGGACAATATAACACCTGGCAAATAACAAACAGCATCCAGGTATTTACTCTACCTGATACTGGTACACCTTGAAGTATTTACTCAACCTGATGATGGTACACCTTGAAGTATTTACTCAACCTAATGCTACTACACCTTGAAGCATTTATTCAACCTGATACTAGTATGCCTTGAAGTATTTACTCAACCTAATGTTGGTACACTTTTTAGTATTTACTCTACCAAATAATGGTACACCTTTAAGTATTTACTCAACCTGATACTAGTATGCCTTGAAGTATTTACTCAACCTGATACTAGTATGCCTTGAAGTATTTACTCAACCTAATGCTGGTAGATCTTGGAGTATTTACTCAACATGATGATGCTACACCTTGAAATATTTACTCAACCTAATTCTGGTACACCTTGAAGCATTTACTCAATCTGATGATGGTACACATCGAAATATTTACTCAACCTGATACTAGTATGCCTTGAAGCATTTACTCAACTTAATGCTGGTACTTCTTGAAGTATTTACTCAACCTAATACTGGTACACCTTGAAGCATTTACTCAATCTGATGATGGTACACCTTGAAATATTTACTCAACCTGATACTAGTATGCCTTGAAGTATTTACTCAACCTAATACTGGTACATCTTAAAGTATTTACTCTACTAAAAATGGTTCATCTTGAAATATTTACTCAACCTGATGATGGTACACCTCAAAGTATTTACTCAACCTGATACTAGTATGCCTTGAAGTATTTACTCAACCTAATACTGGTACACCTTGAAGTATTTACTCAACCTGATACTAGTATGCCTTGAAATATTTACTTAACCTAATGCTGGTTACATCTTAAAGTATTTACTCAACCTAATGCTGGTACACTTTTTAGTATTTACTCTAACAAATAATGGTACACCTTGAAGTATTTACTCAACCTAATACTTGTACACCTTGAATTATTTACTCTACCACATATTGGTACACCTTCAAATTATTTACTCAACCTGATACTAGTACACCTTGGAAGTATTTACTCTACTTGATACTGGTATTTAAAGTGATGAAACCTAAACTGATATTTTTATAGTGGTTCTTGTGATGTGATACTTCCAAATATTTCTTTCCAAACCAGAAATGTATTTCATCAGAAGATATCAAAAAGGTAATGAATGCCAAGTGCTTCCTCTTTACTTAAATTTTAAGCAAACACACCCTCTAATCTTCACTAATGTACACAGCAATGCCATAAAAGCGGTGTAAAGTTTCATATGTCACAGCATCTATACTGGTTATCTCCCTTTAACACCAACCTCTCATAAACAGCCAGCTTCTTTATTTCCTTTCTATGTCTACAAATTTAAGTCCCTTTACATGTTCCATGACAGCACAAGCTATCCCATACTTCTGCAGGTTGGATATAAGATGCTGAACTGTAATTATTTAACCCATAAACATGATATAATTACTCACTGTTTTCCAACTATCTTTCATGTTTTTGAAGATTCATTTGACTAACTTTACACTTGCAAATACAAGTTTAATTTTTTTAATACTATATTTGTGTACTGAAAAGTTAAACTGCCCTAGATCAAACTTCCTGAAGGAAAAACAATTCTTTAAGATTAGAATCATAAAGTCTGCATTCTAAGAAATAATAAATTTTTTTTTTCTATCCAGTGTTTGTATGACGACATCACCACATCAAAGGCAACCTAAACACGTCAAGGGAGATAACCCTTCACCATATAAATAAGCCAAAGCAGAGATTAGATTTATTCTAATTGTATTCTACCTGATTTCCTGTTACGTGACTTGTTCACAAAACCTGGATCATAAAGTACATAATTCATGTGGTTACCTCTCATTGAATGCTAAATATCTTTATTTCTGTGTCAGTTTTTATTATCTTATTCTTGATTAAAAAAAACCCACCTGGGTTGATATTTGGAAAGGAAATTATTTCTAGAAACTTTACAGTTTAAAGTTACAATGGCCTACTTACAGATCTGACATAAAGTATCCATCCATTTGTTCTAGATACAAACTATGACTAAGAATGTATTTAAAGGGAGACAAATTACATTAATATGGACTCAAAACTAAGATTCTTACAGATAATTTCCTCCCAAAGATTACAAAGTCTTTATCGATGTATTAGTAAGAAAGATGATATTACATAAAAGAAGTTATTTGAGTGTGACCAAAAAACAGTACTCTATTTAAAAAAATGTCTAACTCATTTACAGATGCCTGTTTAATCATTTAAATAATTAAGGTCCCTTGCACATCTCAAAAGTAAGGTTGCCGTAAGAGTGTCATTTAAATATAATGCAAAAGTATGCAATTAAACACTGCTAACATTTAATTTCACTGTTAAAATTTTCATTAAATTCTTTATTCAGTTTGTACATACAGTTTTATTTGATTAAAAGACAAGCCTATACTCTGCTTCATCATTATCATCACCATCCTTGTCATCATCACTTTTGGTCACTCTCATCATACTTGTTCTCATGATCATCATCTTCATCATGATATCAGAATCATCACTATCATCATTTTTTTAAAATCACTATCATTATCACATCAAATCATCATTATTTTCATCACCACATTAAATCAACTTCATATCACTTAATCAAGTAAAATGAAAAAGGAAATCAATGTGCAGATATCAATGAGTCCAATTTTTGTAGCCTTACCTCCGGAGTCTACAACTCCTGAGTAAATCAGAATGGAGTTGAACATTTTTATGGCCAAGTCCTCCATGGCATGGTCAGACATAGAGGTCAAGGACTGTTTTATCCCAACCTTAGTGTACGACCAGTAACTGACTTCAAACTGACCAATACTGTTTGATGTGAATGAGCTTCTTAGCCGCTCCATCTTTGACTTTGTTAACCTGTAAAAAATTAACATTGACATATCTGGACTTTGTTAATGTGTATAAAATTGCCACTGATAAATTTTCATTGTGGTATGATACATTTTCATTATGGCATGATATATTTTCATTATGGTAATGTATCTCAATGAAGTCAATAAATACTATTATGCAGAAAAAATGTATACCTATAACATGATTCTAATAGACAGTTCCCGAAGTCATCAACTGCTATATTTGTGGTATGTTGGCAGATATACTGTTGAGTTTTGATGATGTTTAGAAGTTGAAATAAATTCACTGAATCTCAAGATACTGTTACAAAAAAACACAGCTTTCAGTTAGTATCCATATTTGTAATTTATAAGTTGATTTTGCTTCAGTGTGCCTTGTTCAAAATGGTCAATTTTGGTGGTAGGAAAAACTTCAACGTTGTCCATCCAGGTAAAATGTGCAGAATATCATCTACTAGTGACCTTATCGGGAAGCATCTATATATTAAAAAGCTTGCATTATATTTTTACAAATTAGTCTAAGCACACAAGTTAACAAATTTCAAGTTAAAACTTGACCTGCAACTATATCATGCCCCTTTGTATGCCAACATTCCACCACAAGTGATCCTTATCTTTGACCTCTGACTTCCCTGATCAATGTAGATGTTTTATTTCCTTACCTTGTGGAGGAAATCTGAGGAGATTGATGCAAAAAAAAAGGTCCAGCCAGAAGATAATAGATACTAGATGGACAGACAAATGGACATTATTTTGTGTGAATGCTTTGCCTTGCCATTGCATTTTTGGTTCTAAAAAAATGGCCTAATTGGACAAGAGATTGCTTATCTTGAGTCAACTGTCCTTAAAAATATCATATTATTGACTCGTGCATCAGATAAAACAAAAGAATGAAGTACATATTATCCGAATTTGCTAGCCTTTGGAAAAAGTGTGTTAAAATTTAGTCACAATTGAGACTATTAAGAAGCTGGGGTTTTTTTGAGTGACTTCAAGACAAAAAATTTTAAAGATTATATTCTGTACAAAAATATGATACATTTCTGCTTCAATCTTCCTTCTGAAACCCCAAATATTTATGTAACTTGCTAATGGCTTTAACATGAAAACTATAAGGTATCTTAAATTAGTCTCAAAACAACTTGGATTTTACATGTACTAAATGCTCTTGTAGAACTGGGAAAGTATTTTGAATGATGAAATATGGACTTCAATAAAGAATACCATCTACCCAGGGTAAACACATTTTATTGCTTGAAGCTGAAAGCACAGAAAATCAAACAATGCCAAGCAAATTCTCTGATACCCAATGTGCAACCAAGTCACTACAGAAAACCCCTGCAAATGCAGACTGTGCTATGATGCATGGGTATGTATGATTTAGTGTATTACAGCACAGCAACACAAATAGGCTAATTAGTGCAGAGGCAAATAGAGCAAAATGCCTTCATGTAGGTTTATGACCTATATTTGACTTTCATAAACATATATTAACATCAGTGTAAATATTAGACTAGAAATGTATCCATATAACATGGAAGCTCATTCCAATATGACAAAATTAAACAATAAAATTCTTAATCAAACAAGGGCCATAACTCAGTATCATTCTGTTGAAAAATGGTGAAAACTGACCCAGATCTAGGCCTTCTTGAAGTATAATCTCTTATCTATCCTGGTTTCAATCCAGAAATTTTTCTGATGTTATTGAGCAGAAACTGAAATCTGTGACAGATGTGTGTAGCACTATATACCTCTTCCTCACATATAGCAGAGGCACAACCTGTATACTATGAACGGCACATTATACAAACCCCTTGCTTAACAGTCCTCGACAGGTGCACCATTATACAAACCCCTTGCTTAACAGTCCTTCACAGGTGCACCATTATACAAACCCCTTGCTTAACAGTCCTTCACAGGTGCACCATTATACAAACCCCTTGCTTAACAGTCCTTCACAGGTGCACCATTATACAAACCCCTTGCTTAACAGTCCTTCACAGGTGCACCATTATACAAACCCCTTGCTTAACAGTCCTTCACAGGTGCACCATTATACAAACCCCTTGCTTAACAGTCCTTCACAGGTGCACCATTATACAAACCCCTTGCTTAACAGTCCTTCACAGGTGCACCATTATACAAACCCCTTGCTTAACAGTCCTTCACAGGTGCATCATTATACAAACCCCTTGCTTAACAGTCCTTCACAGGTGCACCATTATACAAACCCCTTGCTTAACAGTCCTTCACAGGTGCACCATTATACAAACCCCTTGCTTAACAGTCCTTCACAGGTGCACCATTATACAAACCCCTTGCTTAACAGTCCTTCACAGGTGCACCATTATACAAACCCCTTGCTTAACAGTCCTTCACAGGTGCACCATTATACAAACCCCTTGCTTAACAGTCCTTCACAGGTGCACCATTATACAAACCCCTTGCTTAACAGTCCTCGACAGGTGCACCAGTAGGGCATGGTTGACTCTGGACACATTGATCTCAACCTTTGCTCAAGGTATGCAGTCTTACACTAAACTCACTGTTCCGAAACCATTATTTTCTAATCAGACTTATCGTGACTGTGTCATCTGGCCTTTAGACAACAAAATCTAAAATCTATCTAGATTCAACAAATTAAATGGATATGTTCTATTATTCCAAACTTATGGACAGCACAGTTAACAAAAAGAACAAATCATCTTTTCAGTAAGTTTACATATTATATATTATATTGTTATTTCTTTATAACAGGAGGGGCTCTGGGAGGCTGAGAGATCAAAGACACTGACTTTACTGACAACCCACCTCTATCCGACAGAGATTAGGTCTCAGCTCAGCCAGCGTGCGCAAATGAAAAAATCTGCTAGCATCTTATTTGGGTCAGTAAATCTTCCTAGGATTTTCCAAATATATATAACATACATGCTAAAAAAGCGTTATACCCACAAAACCACAAACCTGATAACTGGAAGTGTGATAATCCATTTTTACTGTGCTTGCTTACCTCCTGAGTGTGGACCTGAAGAAGTTGGCATTCTGTTCCTGTACAGGCCGGTGTAACAAACGACTTTCTGAGAGAGTTCGTCTAGCACGGACCAGGTCCTCATATAATTTCAACTTCTCTTCATCTGTCATCTTCACCTGCAGAAGTGGCAGAAAACAAAATATGTAATAAGAGCAATGCTGTTTTTGGATATGAACATAAAAAAACAGAAATAATAGCATCATAAAACACATGACATTATCTGTCAATCAATTTATTGTACATGCTTACATGTCATAAGCAACTGCAAAAGGCAAAAACACAAATATGCCGTCATATAATGCAACAATCTGGGACTGTGATAGGATTAATCAGTAGAACATGCAATGTGGAACCTGCTTGTGCCCTATGTGAAAGTAGATCAGGTCTATATTGTCTGCAGTAAGATTTGACTTATATGGCAGTATATGTGGTATTATGTACAACAAGATATACAAACTTATGTAATGCTTCTCACAAGTCTCAATCACTTTTCAAATAAATAATCTGAGTCATTTCCAGCCTTCCCCCCCGGATGAAATTTATTTTTTTAAGGATCATTTATGATGCTTACTGAGCAGAATCTTTAGTTTAGTAAAAAAAAAATTAAATTTGAAAATCAAAAACCATTTTAATATTGAGACTCTCCCATAACATCTGAATTAAATCTATAAGCACATACCAAAACCAATAATAGAAACAAATATAACTATCAAAATTCATATAAATTTGCATGGAACGCAATAAAATTTTACAATTGTCAATTTCACTTTGTTTAACTGCATATGTTAGCATAAAAAAGGCTCTTAGGAAAAAGATATTTTAAATTTGGACACTCAAACCTGCCCTTAAAAATCATATTCCTTTGTACAAAAAAAACTTATTTTTGTTAAAAATCCATTTATGTCTAGTTGGTGAAACAACATCTACTATCAATGTAAGCTGACAATGGACTGTATATTTAATGCAGTCATCATCATGTACACTCAGAAATAACAAGTAGTGGGTAGATTTCTAACGATGGGAATGATTCTACCCCAGGAGTGGGTAGATTTCTAACTATGGGAATGATTCTACCATTATGCTTAGCAGATCTGGAATGTTTGTTTAGAAATTAAATCTTACTAAGTCTTGATAGCCATAGCTCATTCTGATCATATCCTGAACATGTTTAAACTAGACTGGAACCATAATTTTATATTTTCCCTCACCAGAAGTTATATTAATCATGCAAAAGCTAGGGACCAATTTCAAGTGCACTTAATGAGTCAATCAAGATCCTATCTGGAATATTTAGGGAAAATAAACGTATCTCTAGCCATCCAGGTCCTATCTGGACTTCAATATTTGGGCAAAATAATGTATCTCCAGCTAGAAAAAGGCAAAGTTGGTGAAACTATGGAGAAGCAGGTGTACAAAGTTGAATAGTTACCTGACACTACCATTTTTATACACTACTGTTTTTATGTCAGGCAATTAAAATGCATAATTTCAAATCAAAAAGCAAATGAAGTACTATTAAAAATATTTAAGGAGTAGGCAGTTTTTTTATATTGCTTCACTGCAGTTGTTCTATAACATAAAACACATCACAAACAGGCTGCAATTGAAGATCAGCAACTGTTTTGTTTTTTTTATGGATCATGTGTGAGTTTCTGCAAGACTTACAAAGCTGTGGAATATTCAGTATTTACGATCATCATTTTTTACGATCATCATCAAAATTGACTACTGAACACAGAACTTCCTTTAACCACTGTCATCTTTGATGGAAAAATGCATAAAAAGTCAACATTTTACTTTGATTAATATTGTACTGAAACTAAAAGGGGTGAGGGGAATGTTGTGAAATCAATTCAAGGTGAAGTGAACTTTCCTTGTTGGAACAGTTTTGGTAAAATCACAGACCATATCACCTGAAGAAAAGATTTATTATTTTTCTCTTCCACTCACCATGATCACCTGACAGTCATGATGGCATATTATGATGGCTTAATGTTCTTCATACCATCCATATACATAAAACAAAATACAAACATGATACAGAGAATGAGATAATAAGTCTACTTTTTGACCAATCCAGTCACCTTTGTACTTGGATTGTCTAAACAAATGTTTAGGGCAAGCACCTAAATGACTCATACAGAAATTGTACCTCAATTGACAGAAGAGTTCTGCTGCCAGCCAAAATTTTGGTAAAAATTATAAATTTTACTCAAGATCTGTTCAATTACAACTCAATTTTACATACTTTTTAAATATCTGGTGGCAGTTGAAAATCAATAAAGCCTATTCTTTCTCCTGACCTTTTCCTGATTTTCTGGTAATGCTGAAATCCTGTTCAAAAAGACTCTGATAATGTCATCAAGCGATCTATAATGTCAATATAGATGTAAGATTGGAGAAACTACTGATTCTGATGAAAGAACCCTGGTGAAACAACTCACCTTGATGAAAGGACCCTTGAGAAATCACACAGATTTTGATGAAGGATCCATGGTGAAACCACTGTTTTAGATGAATAAACCCTGGAGAAATCTCTGACCTTGATGAATGAACCCAAGAGAAATTACTGACCAAGCTGAATAAACAAAAAAAAACACTGACCTTGATGACATTATAGAAAAAACCCTTGGACTTCAGCATTTGAAGACTGAATGCACTATTGCTGCACTATCAAAGTACCCAAGATCTACTTCTTCTTATCAATTCACAGAAAAAAACATTATCTCTAACACATCAAGAAATAACAGTTCTGTAACTATTTGCTGCAAGAGAACTGTCTCTCTTATACTATCATCAATACAAAAAAAATACCAATCCAAATACTGATTATCTGAATTATTCCCTTCTACTGACTCCAAAACCTTCTCCCCTTTTTAAAATTCTCAATCAATTAAAATCAATTAGCTTGGATTTTGATTGAAATCAAGGTCTCCCAATAGCCATGGATAACCAGGGCTTCACTTCATGTTAAAGTATGCTCATGCTGTCAAACTGCCCTGCTTTGATCTTTGTGTATAAAATGATGTCTAAAATTAAGATCCTTTCTTCTATTACCTTTTTCAAACTGTCAGTATCTGTCTTGAGCCAAGTCGCATGTGCTGGAGAGTAGCTTGAAATAAGATTCCCAACATCTTCTTTCTGATGAGTTTCGAACATGAAGCAGCGCTGTGGGCAATTGGTGGCAACATCATTTTTTAGCTCCAATGTGATATAATTATCATTGGGATCCAGGGAAATTGACTCTATTTCACCATACTTGAAGTCATAGATCACAGATTTATCCTTAGTTCGGACAAATTTGATTCCATCCATATTAATGGCAAGAAGAGCATCACTGGAGTGGGACCACAGACCCTTGTGTACAATGGGAAACAGGGTACATCCATACAGTGGGAACTGTCTTACACAAGTCAGATACCAAACCTTGGCCTCCAGCTCTGTCTTTCCTTTTCCATAATGCTGAAAAGGAAAACAAACATATATTGTGGATCCATAATTATTTTTTGGTATACGATTGTCAAAAGATAACCTAACTGTACCTGATGCCTAATAGTTTTTTCTTTGTTGATATAGGTTTCCAGCCATTTTTCTGCATATAACAGGCTATATATGGCAGCCTGTATAACTGGTGAAAGAAGAACCTTGAAAACCCCAGTAAGAACTAATGATCCATGAGAAGCTACTAGCTACTGGCAAGCTTTCTCACATGCTGACCTGGCCATGCCCCAGACTTGATCACACATGGACAATAGTGAGATGGCAGCAACTGGTAAAGGTGAGCATTTTAGACACTAGGTTACCTGGGGTCACCTTTCTTCTCTTAGTAATCCTATCATTAAAATTTCTTATAAAGAAAAAACATATAATAATATGCAAGACTAAGCTTGCAAGAAAAATTGTTTTCATTGAGAGATGAGGGTGGGGTAAAACTTATTTTAAAAATACTTACCTTCTATTATTGCATTGCTACATCTTTTCCTGGTTACAGACTCCAGTCCAAGGAAACCAGTCTTTCCTTAGTAATTGAAGGTCTCGAATAATACAGATTTGGCTTGGCACAGGGGCAGATGTTACATCTTGTGCCTCACTAATTCATTGCACACTTGGGTCCACCAATACACTATTCCTGTATTTACTTAGTTAGACCATCACAAATTTTATTTATTTCTTTATTCTTAAGAGATGCTGTAATGCTGTATCTGTGCTGCACTGTCATTTCGCCTGTATCATCATCATGTATCAGTTCACTTTGGAATTTCTATCTGGCTATTAAATACATGTATCTTACATTAATATTTTACCTAGATTAGGCTTATCAAGTAATTCATATATATTTCATGCATTTCCAGTCATTATTTCCCTTACAGCTCCTTACCTTACTTTAAACTGGGGGCCTCATTACAGTCACACTGTTCCAGAGGTGCAGTGCTATTTTTACTCATTTGGGCCATTGCCAAGTTTTCATGCATTCAAAGATTTGCTTGGGCAGGTGCAATGTGCTGTGATAGCATTTGTGTAATTCAATTATTAAATAAGTTTTGAATGTTGCAGAGCCTCATTTACAGGAGCTATTGTCTCTGATTTACAATTTTCCGAACATCAGTATTTGCAGAATCAAATTTGTCATGCACTTTTATATTGGTAAAACTCTTGTATGATTCTTGTTTCAAGCATATCACATAATTTCATGAGTAATGGCTACACATTGCCATAGCACTTCCTGGTTCTGCTTTCCAATTTTTTCTGCTTTTAGGTTTCATGGATGCACAGATCGATACAGCCGTCCACACCATAGGGGCACTGCACTTCATATGGCTTCCTGGGAGAGCACTTCAACTCATATGGGTTCACTGAAGACACGACTATCTTTCAACACATTCTTAGACTGTAGTACTGTTACATGGAATATAAGCATTCCTGGATATTGTGTGTACATTTCAGCCATCTTGTGGGTGGATAAATGGGTTCATCACATGATGGTCTTAAAACACTTCCGTCTACTGCTGGTATTCAGAAACATGGAATATAAACGTTTCTGGATATTGTGTGTGACCTCTGACTTTAGAATTTATGCGATTTATATAACAACTTGCACAGAAATTTGTGTATTCTGTGTCTGATCATAATAGGTTGACATACAGAGCTGCCATTAAGTGTATGGGGAATTTTTGGCAATGTCAGGCATTATTGCACATTCGAACACTTTACAAGTACTCTCAGATGTTTTGTTTTATTTCGTAACATGCTGTCATGCACAAATGCAGCTGCAATTCATGACAATTAAACTGTACCTTGCATGAATTTGATTCCATTACCTATTTGCTGGTCATATTAATGCTTTTCAGGAACAGAGACGTTACAGAGTATATTTCATGGGCAAACATATAGTATGCGCAGATTTCCTATTACATACAGTTCTTACCCGTGTTGCAAGAGGGTGTTCACTGACTGAACTTTGTGCAGTGCATTGTGTTTGGTAGCATTTCTTGGATTCATGCAATGTGGTTAAGTATTCTGACAATTTTTCATACGGTTAAGCGCATATTCATTCTGCATCTTAGAGCATCTAAGACTGATGTTTTTTTCCGTCAAGGGGTGGATATCCATATTTATTCTATGTACTGTGACGTTCTGTATGCCTAGCTACTAGTACTGCTAAGGCTGGAATTCTGGACATCTTATGCATACCTTACGTCGATGGTCCTCTAATGCATATGTAGATATATTCAGGTGCACCTGGACAGAATTAAGCTTTGCACAGAGACAGATGTCAAATCAAGTGCCTCACTAGTTCATTACATGCTTGTGTCAATACATTATTCATTTGTTTACTTTGTGAAACCATCACACAATTTTATTTTTTATTTCTTTACACTTAAGAGACACTGTAATACTGTATCTATGTTACACTGTCATTTCACCGGTATCATCTATTAGTGCACATGTGAATTCCTAACTGACTATTGAAAACATGTATCTAACATTCTTACCTTCGTGTACATCAGACTTTACCATGCAATTCAAATATATTTCATTTATTTTCAGGCATTATTCCCCTTATAGTTCATCACCTTACTTCAAATTGGGGGCCTCGTTACAGTCACACTGCTCCAAAGTCACAGTGCTACTTTCACTCGTTTGGGCCATTGCCAAGTTTTCATTCATTCAAAAAACTTTGCTTTTGAACCCCAATTTGTGTCAGTACTTAAATGTACTCGACTATTATGCCCATATACTTCATACCTGCTTCCTGCGATGCATGTATGGAGTATCGGCTGATGTTTGTTATCATGGCATCCTCAAATCGGACTTGTTGTGTTTCGGTTGCCATTGTCCCTATATACCTCCTGTCAGCCCCTGGCGGTTTAACAAGTAGGTATTGAAACATCGTCCCTATTTACCTCCTGTCTTCCCCTTGCGGCCCCATACTTGCAGATATCAGACAATTTTAATAACCCACAAACTCCAACATGCTTCCTGTCCTGAGGTATCCTTTAAAACAATTCAGAGCTGGGCTGGTGCGGTGTGCTGTGACAGGATTTGCCCCCATTATGCCAAAAAGATTATTTTATATGTACAATAAAGTGTCTATTGAACCTGTGTATTGTGTGTTATTTAAACTTTGAAAAATAAATCAACAACAGCTAAAATGATAATAAAATTTATTCAGTTTCAAGGTTTGTATTTCCTAACATCAATTCGAGGACTTTGGGGGATATATTCAAGGACATTCAAAGAACCAACTGTTTCTAAATTCAAGAATTTATAAGGCTGTATGAACCATTGAAAAATCATTAAAACCTGTGTGCATGTGTTTGAGTGAGAGAAAGAAAGGAGATAGTGAGGGGATAAAGGGGGGAGGCAAGAAGATTCTAACCCTGTGAGCAGCAGCGACCTCTTCATTCCAATCCCGACCAGGCTGAATCAGAATTCTCTTACACAAGTACTGTTCTACTTCCTTGTATCTGTGACAAAGACGAGTAAAATCATGTAAAAATTAACTGAAATTTCAAACATATATATCCACATATATGTAAAAACAGTTCTTTGTTATCAATTTCTGTCAGCACTGTAAAGAACATGTAAATATGTATGCTATATGAATGATTTTTTGACATAAGAATTATAGATCATTAAAATTTAGCATAAGTCAGCAGGATTCGGTGTCTCATATTCCCACAATGCAATGGTGTAATATTCCCCAAAAGAACTCTCATATATTTTTCACTCTTTCACACAAAACTCTGGCATTGGTTTACTGTACTGACAATGACATCATCACCATAAGCCACCAATGTCTCAGCATTAGCTAATGCAAGACATTTCACTTCATGGCAAAATTAATGACAGAAGGACCATATGATATAGCCAGTTTTGAGGCATAAAATACAAAATAATTCCATTTTAATCTGACTTTGAAAAGTGCCATTTATTTTACTATTGAATCTCTACAACCTGGTAAATCATTACAGAATATTTAAAATCATTGCCATTTTTCAAAGAGTTGCTTTAATGTAATTGTTAATACGACTGGTCAGACACAGATTACTACCAATTGATTCTATTAAACTATTTCATTAGTATGATTTTAATGGCTGAATTGGTTACATAAAAATTATCTACAGCCGTATGTTCCTATTGAAACTTTTCTATGAAATATTGCTTTCAAATGTTTGAAACATAACTGATCCTGCTTGTATCAGGCTTAAAAAAGACAGACAGACAGATAGATAGGTTTTGTGGGTTTAATGCCTTTTCTCAGAACATGATTGACTATACATGCCAGCAAGCCTATTTGGTGGAGGAAGAACCCAGGGAAACCCCAGGAAAAACCACCAACTGGCAAGCTTTCTCACATACCCATGCAGATCCAGCCAAGACTCCAACTCATGCAGCCCAAGGTGAGATTTGTGAGTGATCTGTAAAGGTGTGCACCATAGACCACTAGGAATGATAGATTAGCTTAGATTAGAACATAAGACTAGACTAGATTGGAATAGGTAGGAAGGTAGGTAGGCAAGTAGGCAGATAGAAAGGTTGCTCACTAGATCAGATAGATGATGACAGGTATATAGATGGATAGATAGATGGGTGGCTGTTAAATAGAAAGATGGACAGCCTGATAGAACTGTGGCTATTAAATAGAGTGATCTCCCCTTAATACTGGGATTGGCATCAAATTCTTTGAATACTTCAGTTACTACTGGAGCAGAAGACATACTCTATATATGAATTTAACTGCAGTGACAGTGGTTTATGCATATTATAATTGGTACTGACAAACATATTTTACAATAAAAATTGATTTCTTCTTCAAATATATTACCTGATTATAATACCTTCAGAGACTACTCAAGAGGTGGAGGGAGTTACATCCCCTTACTTTAGTGAGTCAGTCTCCAGTTCAATATGGTATGTGAGGCAAAATTTCCTTCCAAATGATGATAACCCGTTGTGCTATGGCAATGTTCCATTATGATCTAATTGAATTCTAGAGACAAAACCTGGAGAAAGTGGATTCTGACCTCAATCCCATGGCTTGCATAATGTCAGCTGGGGAACAGTTTTGGTTAAAAGCATTGCTTGCTGCGTCTACACTAACTTCATCATCCAAGATGCAGAGCAAGTTCATTTGATATTGGGTTAATTTCTGACACATGGAGTAGATAACCTGTTTTATCCAGGACACAACTGTATGCACTGATAGGTTGTCTCTCATTGGGAGGTAAGAAGAGGTGGGATGATGAGTGGATAACCTGTTTTATCCAGGACAAAAGTGTACACACAGATATTGTCCTTTCCCTCCTTGGGAGGTAAGAAGAGGTAAAATATTCTTTGATGGATAATATAGGTACCCATTCAGAACCCTCAGTGGGTCCTGTAGATCACCTTGAAATGAAATAACCCTCAGTGGGTCCTGTAGATCACCTTGAAATGAAATAACCCTCAGTGGGTCCTGTAGATCACCTTGAAATGAAATAACCCTCAGTGGGTCCTGTAGATCACCTTGAAATGAAATAACCCTCAGTGGGTCCTGTAGATCACCTTGAAATGAAATAACCCTCAGTGGGTCCTGTAGATCACCTTGAAATGAAATAACCCTCAGTGGGTCCTGTAGATCACCTTGAAATGAAATAACCCTCAGTGGGTCCTGTAGATCACTTTGAAATGAAATAACCCTCAGTGGGTCCTGTAGATCACCTTGAAATGAAAATGTCCCGAGTTAACTGGGATTTCAGCAAAAAAGCCTGATTTCCTATGAGTGGAAGCCTATTTTCATGGCAATGAAAATGTCCCGAGTTAAGAGGGGTTACAGCAAAACAGCCAGATTTCCTATGAATGGTAATGAAAGCAGGGGCCATCATGAATGACACTGACCCATCCTGTCATATAGTCTGGGTCAAATAATTAAAATTAATTTCATTGAGCCTACCTGCTGTCACTAGAGTGAGTAGGATGCAGGTCTTATATAAAAGGTGAAGCATTAATGAAGCCCTCAAGAGAGGCTCAAATGGTGTCTCATTTAGCCAAGACAGCACCAATGATTGCTTACACATCAGGTACAGAGGTTGAAATTAAAGAGAAAATTGAATGGGTCTTTGTTTTGTCCAATGCCCTCTCTTATGTGGTGAGGCAAGATGATGGAAAAACAGCTTTTTATCATGATTGGCACTAATTGGTAATCTTCAAACAGCCAAAGTAAGAAAATGGCTATCTGAGATATTGTTGCCTTCAGTACCACAATGTGTTTCTAATCACAACATTGTACAAAAATTCTGTTTCCTTCATTCACTTTCAAAGTGGAGCACTTTCTTACTTGGGAAGATTCTCTCCACCATTTGTTCTGAGAACTGTCTTTTTCTGGAAGGCTTGTTTAATATGATCTTTTTCTATAATGGTAGCAAAATCTGCTTCCTGAATAGCATTTAAAACCCAACTTGATTTTTCCATTTTGAATTATGGAGTGCAAATGAAACAACTGATGGTGTTTAGGTCTATCACTGCCTGAAGAGTGCCACTGGCCTTCTGCCCCAGCAACAGTTTCAAATAAAACCTCAGTTATATATTGTGAATGATATCCAATCTTTCTGGAGAAGGCTGTTGATTTCCTACTACAGAACGTCTGCTTGGAACTGGTCATGGGGTAGGTCTATACCCTTAACAATAGATGAGGTACATTGAACACGATACTGTGGCCCTCTAAAAACCCCTCTAAGGTCCATTGATGATCATGGCCAATACTTTCCAATTCAACTGAAGAATAGGAGCCTTTTCCTAACTGGGATAACTGACAAGGAAGGCATGAAAATGGTGTCATTTCTTGTTATACAGACGTCAGCATGGACAGAAAATAGTGTCAAAATATTCCCTGCTGTCTCTTATCTGCTTTCATTCTTGGGAACTGTGGCCTTCTATGCATACAAGACTGACAGTTCAGCTGTGTCCTATGGGCATGCTTCTTGTTCTTTTGGTTACTAAGCTGAAAATTCATCCTAGGTGCCTGAGGTTTTGTTGGAGTGACATTTGTTTCTTTGCTTATTTGTGTATTACCTTGACCTGGTCATAGAACAGGAGATTAGAAGAGTATGGCTGTGATGTTAACTTAATTTGTGATGGTCTTTTAGAAAAGTGGAAAAGTAGTGCACTGCATCACTTCTGCCACCTGTATGCTGTCACTGTTATGGCATTGGCCTGGGCATCTTTTTAGGACTCACGTTATTTGAGAAACAAACTCCCATGTCTGTTCTGTGGAATTCCAGGTGCGAAATGATGTTTTCTGCCAGCTAAAAGATTGCCAAAAATACCACATCCAACACAGAACTCACTGTGATGACATTCCACACTAGCTGCAGTGTCATTAAATGACTTCCAGTCCATGAGTACTGAGTAGGATTTTTCAATGTCTCAGCCTACTGCTGGAGAGTCCAGGATAAAACAGTGGAGTACGTGACTTATAAAACCTCATTCTAAAAATGGAAAGCATAATGAAAAAGCAGAGTCTGTTGACACTACAGTTTTGCAACTGTCTGTTTAAGCAATCCAAAGATCAGCAACTCAACCAGACTGTGGAAGGAGTTGATCAGCAACTCAACCAGACTGTGGAAGGAACTGATCAGCAACTCAACCAGACTGTGGAAGGAGTTTAATGTCCGTTTGTTCTTGATTGGTATATCAACCGATACTAAAAATTTAGATCAGGCTTTTGATGGAAGAGGATGTAACTTTCAAGGCAATAAGTGATAAACTACCTCCTTGGAAGCAGAATGTTCTCTTGTAGTGAGATCAACAAAGACAACGGAGCTTGTGAGAATACTTTGTCATCGCTTTGGTGATTGGAGCTATGACTCGGCCAGGGTTCAAACCTGCAACCTCCCACATCTGAGGTAGATGCTCTAACCACTAGGCCACCGGAGCAGTCCATTGCTTTGGTGATTAGATCTATGCCAGTGCCTCCTGTGCTATCTGAGATGAAGTTGGAGAAGAGTGTCCAACAATGCTTGCAGAACATAATAACTGGCATAAACATACTTTCAAATGATCAGTAAGCAAGTGCTCCCATTAAGAAGCAAAGTTAGAGAACACAGTAAATACCTATCCCCATGTGTACTGGGGCACTAAACTGGGAACCAGATGCACTGAGTGACCCAGGGCACTATGCTGGGGATACTAATCCAGAAAAGTGCCCATGTGGTCTGAGATAGGTAAACTAGACAAAAACTTTCCATAAATGGTAAAATAAATGTGATGATGACCTGCTGCAATCAGAGATGAAAGACAAACTCCAGTTAGGACACTGTCCAGTTCTCTGTGTTGGTATGGATTATGAGGCATTAGATTCACAAAACTGGTCCATACTTTTGATGTACGAGATAGTATCTGAGAAGGCTTGCTTTGATGTTGATCAAAATCAATACAGAGGAATGGCAAATGATATCAGGTTAATTGGTTCCAATGAAAAAGGTTGCCAAACTGAGGCAGTTAGGAGCTAGTGCTGTTGCTATTGCTGACCATGATAACTTGGACTGCCTCGTGGTTGATGAGTCCTCTGGGTAAATAATTCATTGCCATGATGTCAGCATGTATACTTAAAGCATCTTTGTCCATGAAGATAAGCTTTTGTACCTTCCCATTATGTGCTTTCCAGCACTTCAGCCCACTGACATTTTGTCCCATTATGTGTCTACGAGCACTACAGCCCACTGACATTTTGTCCCATTATGTGTCTACCAGCACTACAGCCCACTGACATTTTGTCCCATTATGTGTCTACCAGCACTACAGCCCACTGACATTTTGTCCAAGCAGTGCTCATCTGACAAACATGTATTCCTAAGTGATAACCAGAACAAGCTATACATGTGGACTGGTTGTTTTTCCCATGTTTCCACTGTTTACAAAGCTAAAATATTTTTCTGCCCCTGGTCTAAATCTGTAAGATAAAAACGGAGCAGACAATACATACAGATGCATCCAGGCATGCATCTTGCATCCACTCTGAGACCACTCTTGATACAAACTATACTAAAATTCATCTGAAAAAGGGCCAATGTGGTAGTCTCTAGACAAAAAGTACTGAAGTGCTGCTATTAATACTTGCCAGGTGGATTCTATAATAGCAATTCTAATACAAACCTATACCTAAGAAGGGCCCAAAGACTCAGAGAGGCATCACATATAAAACTATGAGTTGGATGTTTTGACTATGTATAGAAAACATACCTGTACATTTCTGACTGCAGCAGAAATTATACAGCAATTTGATTTTTCCATAGCACACACGATACCTACATGAAAATTAAAGCTAAGCCAAGTGAAGTAATGAACTAGTGACTCATACAAGTAGTGACTCATAAAGTGTACCTGTGAGTATGAGCATGACTCAGTTCTACATGACTCAAATTCTACAAAAGACAGAAAACTTAGTC
The DNA here is from genome assembly GCA_016746295.1 of Potamilus streckersoni. Taxonomy (NCBI): domain Eukaryota; kingdom Metazoa; phylum Mollusca; class Bivalvia; order Unionida; family Unionidae; genus Potamilus; species Potamilus streckersoni. The sequence goes on along the minus strand of JAEAOA010001663.1, from coordinate 713,582 downwards.
AAGAAAAGTGCATGGCAAAATTGGAAATTTATGGATGAAGTACATTTCCTTTTGAGGAGAAAATCCCTCAAACTTTTTTTTAAGGTAGAATAACTTCCAGAATTCTTGAACATTTGGATTCCACAGCATCTTGTCAGGAGAGTGTGTGCTACTCTGCATAAGCAAAAGTTGTTGTTGTGGGGCTTAACACCATTTTTCAGCACACAATAGGCTATACATGGCGGCCAGTATTATTGGTGGAGGAAGAAACTGGGAAATCACCGAAAAGAACCACTGACCCACGAGAAGCTACTGGCAAGCTTTCTCACATATCCACATTTGCCGAATCCTAGACAACGAACTCATGAAGACAGAGGTGAGATGGCAGTGATCCGTAATGGACAGTGCTTTAGATCACTTGGCCACTCGGGGCCCCCATAAGCAAAAGTAGTAAGTAAAGTATTCACATGATTTGGCACCAAATCCTTATCAGGGGGAGATCACCCTAAGTGACACCTAAGTGGGCAGGTAACTTAGCTTCTTACTAAAGGTTTTAGCCTGAGAGGCCTGAATTTGTTAGGTAGTAGTAGTTCTACAATGGTATTTTGACTGGACAGTGTATTTGAAGAAGAAGCACATTAAAGTGAGAAGGAAATTATATCAAGAATCCTTTTTACCTCGACCATTACTAGCTGAATTCAAATCCCAGCTGAGGTCAGACAATCTAATTTAATTTCTCATTTCAATAGATTACTGAAGGACCAACAATGTAGTATTCCTATTTATCATTAAAACTGTCAAAGGATTACTGAATGACCAGCACTGTAAAAATCCCATTTATTATAAAACATGGAAAAGATTAGGTTAGATTTATTATACTAGTCTCTGTTTAATTTTAATGCAGATCACTTACAACATTTATGCTGATGAAAAATATTGTAAACCGATGCTGCTGCTACAGCAGAATGGTCTGCAGAACACTATTTATTATAAATCTCTTTAAAATGATAAATAAATTTGGTATATAGTTAGGCATTGGTCAATATGGTATAGTTATTCATTGGTCAATATGATATAGTCACGCATTGGTCAATATGGTATAGTTACGCAATTGTCAATATGGTATAGTTACGAATTGGTCAATATGATATAGCTATACATTAGTCAATATGGTAGAGCAATGCATTGGTCAATATGGTATAGTTATGCATTGGTCAATATAATATAGTCACGCACTGGTCAATATGGTATAGTTGGGCATTGGTCAATATGGTATAGTTATGCAATTGTCAATATGGTATAGTTGGGCATTGGTTAATATGGTATAGCTATGCATTGGTCAATATGGTATAGTTACACATTGGTCAATATGGTATAGTTAGGAATAGGTCAATATGGTATAGTTACACCTTGGTCAACATGGTATAGTTAGGCATTGGTCAATATGGTATAGTTATGCATTGGTCAATATGATATAGTTACACACTGGTCAATATGGTATAGTTACGCAATTGTCAATATGGTATAGTTGGGCATTGGTCAATATGGTATAGTTATGCATTGGTCAATATGGTATAGTTACGCAATTGTCAATATGGTATAGTTGGGCATTGGTCAATATGGTATAGCCATGCATTGGTCAATATGGTATAGCAACAACCTACCTATGATCCTTCCCTTCTTCATAGTTCCCAAGGATAACTTGAGCTTGCAAACCTGCAAGCTGCAGAGCAACTTTGTCTGATACTGAGAACTCATCCTGCAATAAAATTCAAAACATAAATAGATATACTTTACTTGAATTGATAATAAGAGGTTACATATTACAGTATAACATGTTTTGACAGACATCTCCATGCAAAAAACACCTGCCCATATAGGACAAAAGTTATGGGTCCTTTCCATTAAAAAAAATGATTACTAACCTTTATAAATAAAGAACACCTGACAATTAAGGATAAGAATAGTGCATCCGTTAAAATTATGTTCAACCTTAATATAATGGACACATATCAACAAAGAACAAGAGTTTTGGTCCTTTACCATATAACTTATATGTTAAATCTCTAAATAAAAGGCACTTGTCCAAATAAGACTAGAGTTAAGAGTCATTTTCATATTTATGATCATTTAACCCCTATATAACGACAAGTTGGATAACTGTCAATAAACAATTGTCTATTACGAACATTTTGCTCCTAAAATCTCCTTGATAGACTGGTTTTGCAGTACACTGTTCACCCATCTCTTTTGATAGAAAGGTAATACCCAGTATTTATGTCTTCACCGACAAAATAAAAATTTCTATTGAATGTCATTATTAGAGTTATTACTAACTAGGAGCACAATAGATATTGTCATTTGTTATGCATGAAATTTTTATTTTAAGTGATATCAAATGAATCCTCGTAAACAATTAATAGTTGCTCATTTTCAATACACATATTACCACAAGATGTACCCCCATTGTAATTTGGGTGCCAAATTGGTGAAAAATTTTTGGAATCTGAACTATGACACAATTTAAAGCCGTGCTGAATAAAAAATTGGAAGGAGATGATGGTGACCCAGTCTAGGTATTCAACACACTTCCATCCCAATAAGCACAGGCAGACTCAATAGTTGTATCAATAAAAGAGTCTGAGCTAGAAAACATAGGATTAGTAGATGCATGCCATCTTGTTCCTGAAAGACGCAATGGTAGAATAAAGAACAGTTTTTATTTAATCATTTATTTCAAGATATAATACCTTAACTACTTTCTGGACAGCCTCAGCATACAGAAGATGGTATTCAACTGGATCATTTGGAATGTCATTGATGTAGCGATAGACTCGCTTCCGAAACACCAGTTTAGCATCAGGATTCCCGCCCATGGCCATTTTGGGTCCCTTCTTTGAAACTGTTTCATATTTGCTGAGCGATGCTGACAGCCTATCTTGCCTACAAATGTAGATATGTATATAGTAGCATTTTATTGCACTTTAGCACAAAAGAGGCTACACAATGCCATCTAATCATACGGTTAAAAAGAAACAAATTTCTACACAAACAGCACACAAATTTTGGAAGATAAATCATTCCAAAATTAATGTAAACATAAAGTACATGATAAAATATAAAACAAAAATGTTACAAATGCCATAAAATGTATATAAAAGTAACTGATACAGACAACACATGTTAGACCCTTAAAACAGGGTTAAAATGTATTTTATAAAACACAATCCCTTAACTCCAAGATTTTCTCATGTAGTATGTTTTCAGTTCCACTTGACCTAGAATATGTTCCACTACTAGGATATATATGGTGTTCAATGTTCACCTTTGAGGAGGTATGCATGTCCAATACATTAACATTCTCATCTTTGCAGTTTGCTATATATGAAAGCATACCAATACTAACATTATCCTAAAAGCAAAAACTAGTCACGTTGTAGACAATATGTAACTTTCAATAACATTAATGATTATTTGTAACTTTGTTGACAATTTAGTGAATTTCAACAACTGCAGCATAAAAGAGTGACTTTTATATCTCACCATGACAAAAATTTCTCTATCAATACATAAAGCAAATAAAAAAGAAAGTCAAGAATTATGGGAAATTTCCACAAGGCATAATTCATCTAATCCTAAAGTAAACCTGCATGTAATTACTAAATATGCTTGGCAATACTGAAATGTATTTTGTTTAATAAATATCATAATCATGAAAAGTTATTAAAAAATTACCATGGTGTAAACTTTCTAAATTATTTTAATTCTAAAAAAAGCTGCTTTTTAAAGGCTAGTTTTTTTCCTCATTTATTATATATATGTGTGCAATGTCACTTATCCTGTAAGGCTGAATTTTAATACACCAGCATCCTATTACCATTTGTACTAACTTATAAGTTGAATCAAACTGCAAACAACAAAAAGCCTGATCTGCAGTAGCATAATGTGCCTGTAGATCTGGGTCTATGTTGTTTGTTCAACTAATTACCCCTAAAAAACTGCACAGACCCAGATCTGCCAACACATTATGCAATGGCAGATCTGGGTGTGTGCAGTTGGTAGTTGGACACAATGTACAAGCATGTATACAATGTATAAGCATGTATATATGGTATTTACTTTGGTGTAATGTACCACACGTTCATTTTTCTGTACAAAATATTTTGTTAGGATATTATACAAACATTAGGTCAGTCAACATTACAATTAGTAAATATATTAAAATTAAATAACAAAGTAATGTCTGCTTACTGCTCCCACAGTGCAAGCACATCTGCAACATACTCATATGCTCGAATGTATCTTTCATAATCTGAGGTCATCTGAAATATGATGAAATCAAGGTCAGCAAGAGATAGGTATTCAGCATCTTAACAACAGCTGTACATAATTTTAACAAGAGTCACAAGTGGGTCTGACACCACTCAACTGGCCAACATCACTTAGATGTTGATCATTTCACTAAAAAGTCTTATACAGTATTGAAAGAACACAATCTATCTGAACAAATCTCCCAAACTTTATATCATGTAGATATGACCCATATTACTATAATCTGATAAAAATTCTTCCAGATATAATTGCATAATTAATATGCAATCTTTTGTTCAGGATCAAAATCATCCAGGAGCTTGATATTGACACATGCTTACCAAGTTTTATAGAAACTTATCTAGATAAAGTCTTTTTATCAAGAGAGATAACACTTAGGTATCTTAGTAACATAAGTAAGGAATGCAATGATCTCACTTAATATAGAACCTCTCTACTATAATTATGATATAAGGTAGAGCAAAATCTAATTGTAAAATATGATCCAGAATCGTAAAAAATGTAGCTAACAAGATAAAATCTTACCTTGGTAATGTGTACTGATCATGCTTTAATCAATCTCCTCCAACATCTTGATAATATAGGACTATTTAACAAATTTGATCAAAACCTTATTTTAAAAATATTTGCTAGATTTTTTTTATAAGTTCAGCCAATCTGATGCAAGATAACAACATTAATATCATTAATCAACAAGATGCATGAATTTTACACTTGATCGTATTTGAGGAAGATCTTGATGGCAGGCATATTTACCAGATTTCATCAAAATCTGACCAATAATACTGTCTCTCAAATTATAATAAGTTTAGCCAATCATATGCAAGTCACCTCATTAATATGACTAGATCTTGCTCATAATGAAATTCATGATACATGTTGATGATATATGCCAAGTCTGATAAAAATTTGATCTGAATTAAGAATTGCTAAGGTGCTGACAAGCCCTCCTAGTCTGACAGAAAATCACCTATCATGCATGGATCTTGCTCATAATTGTACTTATCTATGATCATGATAATCACATGCAAGGACCTCATTCGTATGTGGATCCTGCACATAATTAAACTCATGTGAGCTACTGATCATATATGCCCACATTAGAAGTTTGATCAAAATCAGATACAAAAAATACGACTCCAGAGTGGTACCAAGCTCAGCCAGTCTGATGTAAGATCACCTCATTAATATATACGGATCTTGCTCATTGTCTAAACTGTCCAATATATTTCATAAGCATATATTCCAAATTTTATCTAAATTGAATCAGACATATGGCTTCCACAGTTTTAATAAACTCAGCCAATCAGATGCAAGATCACAAGTTATTAATCGGCATGGATCTTGCTCATTATCAAATTGCCCAGGATCTTGATGATATAAGCAAGTATTCCAAATATGGCTTCCACAGTGTTACAAAGCTGAGCCAATCAAATTCAAAATCACCTCATTATTATGCATGGATCTCATTATCAAGGTTGTCCAAGATTTTAATTATTCAAGCACACATTACAAGTTCAATCAGAATCAGATTGGAAATAAAACCTCCAGACTAGCAACATGGTTATCCAATCAGAAGAATGGCAACAAGGTTATCCAATCAGAAGAATGGCAACAAGATTATCCAATCAGAAAAATGGCAACAAGGTTATTCAATCAGAAGAATGGCAACAAGGTTATCCAATCAGAAGAATGTCAACAAGGTTATCCAATCAGAAGAATGGCAACAAGATTATCCAATCAGAAAAATGGCAACAAGGTTATTCAATCAGAAGAATGGCAACAAGGTTATCCAATCAGAAGAATGTCAACAAGATTATCCAATCAGAAGAATGGCAACAAGGTTATTGAATTAGAAGAATGGCAACAAGATTATCCAATCAAAAGCAAACTTATATTATTCAAGTGTGTGGCTCATGCTCATTTCTGAATGTTCCTAAAATTTGGATGAGATAAACCTGTATTCCAAGCTTGATATAATCTGACTAGAATTATGGACTCAGGAGTGGTAACAAACAAATGTAGATGGATGGAAGACTAATGATGAACAATGGATGGATGCAAGCCCATACCAAATGCTCAGCTGGCTTCATGTCAAGTCAAACAGTATTTAGATCATCCTTGAAATTATTCTTATTTAATCTTAAATTCATTACAGTAAACCTTATTTTAAAGACTATCTTAATACAAAGGACACCTATCTAATGACACATATCAGTAAACATGGATGTATAAATTCATGCTATTATAATCAAAGCCAAAATATAAAATCTATGGGTAAATGTGCAAGTACATACAGTAAAAGTGATTCCTTGATAACATGCTTACTGGCTCTTTTTACAAGAAAATTCATAAAATTGACCCACATCAAATAAATGGATCAATCTCACACATTATGATATTAAATACTGTGTTCCTTTATTACAAATAGTACTGGTAAAAATACCCAGCATTTGCCTTCAGATTCTGTTCTACTATCATAGCTAACACATTTTTTACCAGTATATTACAGACTTCCCACAACAAAATTAATTAATTCTGTTAATTAACACAGGTAAACAAAGAAAACATTACTCCACCTCATACAACGCCCATCCTTCTACAGACTGTAATCCTATCTTCTTTGCTACTTTGCCTAATACATCTGTGGTGGTGTCACATGACAAGATGCTTACAGCCTTCATCTTGCCATCCATAAAGTGAACCTTACATACTAGGGGGTTCAGGTTACGTACACTCTACAAGTACAGCATAATCTTTATGTAGTATGTTGGAAATACAGGTGATGCTCAATTTACATCAATATGATATATGCAATTTCATTTTAATGCCATTTACAATCAAGAAAGAACATTCAATTTGTGCACATTTTCATGTCATTGCTAGCAATATGTGCTGTGATTTGTACATGCATGAATTTACACTACTTTTGATTTATGTATATTCTGTTTTATGCCATAACCCTTTACCTCATGCAAGCACCCACGGACACCGATACCTGATTCACATGGAAGCATTTTAAATGCCTCTACACCGTTCTCATGGAAGTGCCTTTCAATGCCTGCTGTAAACATCAGCCATTTTTAGTGGGTTCAAAAAGTGCCACCTTCAGGGAAATCCCTTATTAGATGCTACATTCACTGGTGTGAATGACCATTACGTCAGATCATGTGGTTGCTGTTTAAGATCTAGTCTAAATCTGCTATTTAAATTAACTGGGTCATATTCTCCACTCTCCAAAATGGAGGCTGTGGATTTCATTCAGTACCTGAGGTTTCACGATTAGAATCGCAGCTATGAAAGCCTCAATAAGTTAAGTAAAAGCTCTGATATTGATGTAGGCTGCAATTAGTTTTTATAAATTATCAAATTCAGATGGTTCAGTGATGTAGACGCAAAGAATTTGTAAAATTTGAGTATGAGAAATGGCAGCTATGGTTGGTCATGTGGCTTCACTGACCTCACAGAAATGAATTCTCTCAAGATTTTAAGGCACATAAACTATTCTTCCATGAAAATTAATTATATAGCTATTATGATCAGATTTTACTCTTAAATCTTTCCATACATATTATAAATGTACCAAAAATGTAAAATGGTTAAAATTGATGTTAAACATAAAATATACTACACTGCTTTTAACAGTTAACAGGCAGGCCTATGTGTACGGAGTTGAACGGGTAACAGGTGTTCTATTTATAGCACACTGCACTGGGTAACTTTGCTACATGTGTATCAAAGGGCTAAAAAACCATACGCTCTATGAGGTAAAGAGTTAACTTCAGAATGCATATATGGTATAATATAATTCAAGCATGACCTTTATTTATTTTAAAATTTTTTTCAGACTGGTGAGAATGAAGATGAGTTGTTAGCAAATGTATGAAATTACAGTTATATATGTTACCAAATACATCAATATAATGTTTGTTTAAAAAAAAATTGGAAAATACCCATAAAATCTCTGCTTTGTTAACTTTATGATCAAAATTGAATGGTAAAATTCACCAGGAGGAAACTGAAGGCAAAACATTTTCTGAACATAAACAAAGGAAGAATCCTTTATTATAAAAATAAATAAAATATTTATTATAAAATAAAAAAACCACATTTCCTGTAGTTAGAATGCATCAATGCATTTGCAGCTGATGACTCCAATGAAGACGATCATAACATTACAATAGAAACATAAGACTGTAATGGAAGTGAAACCGCATTGTCTTCATTTGCAGTGACTTGGTTCATGATGACTGATTTAACAGTAATTTAAAAAAGAGAGTTACTTTCATTTTAAGTTCTTACCATAATTTCCATGGAAGAAGGAGGGTATTTCCTTGCTGTTGCTCGAGGCACTGTGACCTGTTTTACACACTGTTTGGCATACTTGCTTATCAGCTGATTATGAATATTCCCCTTGATGTACGACACTAGATACTGCAATATGAAAGAAAATACATTATCAATGATAACTTATATCCTAATTATTGGATAACTGTAAATGATTTGAGCTATTTTATAAGTATACGACATAGCTAAGTATAACATGCAATTTCCTTCAGAAGTAATAACCAGTCAAATTTTTCATCTACTGTACAACATATTACAACATTAAATTTTCAAATTACAGTATTTTCCCGCATATATCCCACAGATGCATATAATCCGCACCCTCATATAGCCCACAGGTTTTGGGGTCTTGTGTAAAAAAAATTTTTGGCATAACCCGTACCTTTGTATAACCCACAACCATAGATTAATGAACTTTTTTGTGTATATTCACACTGTCTACCATTACTGTTTTTAGTTCTTGCGCATCACTGTTCTAATTTGTTTAGATTTTGCACAAGTCATGCAATCACACACCTTGACAGCATCTCTGTTTAAAAACATTATATATCAATAACTTTAGAGCAAAATTTCTGTATTGCTTTGCAAGTACTTCCTCTCTGTCACAAAAAGGAATAAGGTACACTGATTCCTGATTGGTAGTTATTATTTAACCTCAACTGGAACAAGTATTTACCAGGGCCATAGAGAGTAATCACGGGCCCTGGGGTAAAAAAAACACCCAGGCCTCACTTAGTTCTTGTTTAAAAAAACTTTCCTTGCATAAAATTAAAAAGCGTTGTATGGCATGGGCCCATTTATGGGCCCCGGTTTCTGAATATATTTCTGGTTACTACCCCCATTTATTAGCCCTGGCAGTAACAAAGATTTCAAGATAACATATTTCAACCAATAAGATTTCAAGATAATATATTTCACCATGTGACACACTGGTAGTGTAGCTTTTAAATTGATCAAAAGTAGACAAGATCAAATTCAATGTAGAAACTTCATGTAAATTGGTTATTAAATGATGAGTAAAGTACTTTGTTGTATTGATCATGCACGTGGAACACATTTGGAATGCATCCTTATGCAGAACATGCTGCTGGGTTAAAATAATTAGCTGCAATTGCAGGTGCGGGCAGATTATGAACTGTGTCACTTTGTTTGAATTTGCAGATGGCAAGTGAGTATTCTCAAGTCTTTTTTGTTTTTACAGATAAAAATGAGTATCTAGGACTACAAATGCTGTTTCACATGAATTCTATGTTTAAATAATAAGAAGGTGAACTAATAATAATTATTCACAATTGTTAAAGACTAAAATAATTTATATACAGTAAGTATTGTTTTATATTAATTCTCCGTCTCTTGTATCAATATGTGTAACATTCCAGCAAATGTATTGATGCATTGATATTTTGATAAATCGTTTTATCCCTAGTTTCTGTCACCATACAAGGACTAACAGGATAACAGTTTTTGGTAGGTTTGAACTTTAACATACTCAAGACTTGCCTCTCCCAATAAAAATAATGAAAATTTCTAAAGCTCTCTAATTTGCTTGAATTTTTATAGCTGTCAATTAACACTATACAACATTTAATGGATGCAAAGAGTGACTTGTCCTTTAATTCTTGATCCACATAAATGTTATTTAGTTTTTTGGCATCAGATCTAATTCAAGGGATCAAAATGTAGATAAATACCAGATGTATAACACCTACCATATGAACTGCAACTACTGGAACCAAATTTACCTTCTGTACACACAAAAAAGCATGTGAAGAAATAAGGAATCTTTCTATGATATTAATATTTAAATGTTTCCCAAAGAAGATTATAGAGAATTATGATAAACTATGTCTTATTTGCAACCCGCCAAACTACTACACATTCAACATTGCATGTTTCACAGCTCATAAACTAAAACAGGTTCAGCTTTTTCCACCCTGGATGACCATTTTTTGTGTAGGACAAAAAAATGTTGCATTAACATGACCACTGAACATATTTTAAAGAGAGTTACTTGCATCAAACCAATCCTTAAACAAAATGCAACATGAAAAATGAATGTACAAATCTGGAATAACTATATTTAAGGATGAGTCCTGACAACTGGCTAAAGGAATCTGTAAAATTCTAGAGTAAAACTGTACAAGTAATCCATGTAAAATCCTAGAGTAAAACTGTACAAGTAATCCGATAACCATCACACAATTATTTGCAGACAAGAACAAAATGAACATCGGGTACAGAACACCTCAGGATAAAATGTTACCTTCAAATATTCTAGATTCCAATATAATGATATAAAATTGTCTGAAACTTGTACATAACTGACAATATTTCACCAACAACAGCCCACAACCATAATCAATTACAATTCCTATTATAATACATCAGCTCACAACCAAAATCAATTACAACTCCGATGATAACACAACAGCCCACAACCAAAATCAATTACAACTCCTATGATAACACAACAGCCCATGACCAAAATCAATTACAATTTCTATGATAACAGAACAGTCCACAACCATAATCAATTACTAAGAATTCAATTATGGCACACCTTGTGTAGTGCTTTACTAGGTGAAAAAGATGCAGTGCACAAACACATGAACATCCATGCCAGGACCAGACCATTCTGATCAGGGTTGTCATTTGTCTGTCTGATCAGCTGACACAGGATCTCATCTCGGAGCTCTATTCGTTCAATGCCTGTTTTTACAATGTTCTGGATGACAGACAACATAGATTCCTCATTTGCCTCATCCTTCATACACTTGGTCAGGTCCTAAGAATAGAAAGCAGATAGATAGTATTAAGTTTACAATCACAAGGTAGGTCCTTTGAAGGATTTAAAATAAATACTATTACAATGATGTTTAAGACTCCAAAAATCTATTTGATTGTTGTTGTTGTATGGTTTAATGCCATTTTTCAGCACAAGATAGGCTATACATGGCGGCCAGTATAAATGGAGGAGGAAGAACCCTGGAAAACCCTGGGAAGAACCAATGACCTATGAGAAGCTAATGGAAAGCTTTCTCATGTACCCACGTTAACCAAGCCTGATACATGAACCCATGCAGACAGAGGTGAGATGGTAGTGATCCAAAATGGTGAGTGCTTTAGACCACTCAGCCACACGAGGGCCGCCAATTTGATTGATGTCAAAGACTCCATAAGTCTATTAGATTAGTGTTAAAAGCTCCAGAAATCTTATAGATTGATGTTAAAGACTACATAAATCTATTAGATAGATGTTAAAGACTCCAGAAGGAAGCTTTATCTAAACATCAAAGAAAAAGGGTCACACCATTAATTGCCTCTCATGAAAGCTGCAACAACCTAATTTGCACAGGAATAATTTTACTCCAATATGAACACCACTAAAAAGCTCCAACTGCCAAAAACCATAGACCTTGATCTGGCATTGCATAATGCACCAGCAGATCAGGGTCTATTCTGTCTGTTTTACTAATTGCTCTAAACTGCACAGACCCAGATTGGATGGCATATAATGCATTGGTAGATCTGCGTAGTTGGATTCAACTTAAGCGAGTATATTTGAATAATCAACACATGAACTGTCTAATATTAGCATCATCAGGGTCTCTGCATAAAAAGAATCTAAATGTTTCAAGTCCACTGGTGGGCAGAATAAACTCCTTAACAGAAACCAGAGATTATTCAATTAATTTGTGCAAATGTTCTTAATGGAACAGAAGTCCATGATATTCCTCACGAAAATAAATACGTTTTCGTGGATGTATCCAGACCGTAAAAAGAAGCCTAGGATATGAAAACAAATGTACAGTATTAAATCACCAAAAATATGTTCAACCTGTCATTCCAAAAATGGTAGATATTTTTAGTGACATAAACAAATTAAAGTTTTTACAAAATTCTGTATGTGTAAAGATGAGAGATTCCTTGAAGTATGAAGTTGATTTTTATACATAAATATGATCTGAAACTGTAAATGATTATAAAAATTAAGACATGGCTATGATAAAAGGGTAAAGTAGATATACATTTTTTTGCTCTCTACTCTATGCTAAGAAAAACCCTGTAATTCCAGACTTTTCATTCAACTAGAAACAATTTGCTTTAGTGGGAGATTATCCATGGAAAATTTACCATCATACTTACTTATAAATCAAGTCAAAGATCCAGATCTGCCATAGCATATTGTGCCTAAAGGTCAGGGTATATGTTGTTTGCTCCACTTATTACTCATAATAAACAGCACAAACCCAGATCTGCCAGTGCATTATGTGATTGCAGATTGGGGTCTGTGCAGTTTGCAGTTGGACTTGACTTCTAAGTACACATGGTACAATATACATATACATTCTCTCTCTCTCTTATAGTAAGAATGCCTTATAAGTAAGATACCTTATAATGAAGTACATGACATGTGCTGTGCTCTCTCATTACAATACTGTCCACCATGGAAGCCATATAGTGAGGTTGCCTTCCAATGATACACATAATAACTGTACTATGATGAAATTTGACTCATGACCATCCTTGCCTTATAAAGTTCTGTATAAAATAATTCTTCACAATATAAACATGCCATTATGAGCACTGAAGAATGGACAAATTCAATCAAAAGAGACCCTAAAATGCTAATCTAACTAGAGCATATTAGATTCACCCCACTCACCCCTACCCCAGTATCAAACATGATGGTGTTCGACCTAGATTCATCAGACACTTCAGATCTGACAAACACTATATTTCCATTACATTTAATATACAGTAAGTATTATCAGCCAGGAAGATTTGAAGCCCAGTCTGGCAGCACAGAAGAATCTATATATAAAAAGCAAAATCAAAGGGCATGGCAGGTGCTATTCTTCCCTTACCTTGAATATATTACAGGCCAGTATGATGTTCTCTGTGTCAAGAAGATGGATGTGAGAGGTGGGGATCAGCCCAGACTTGCAATATTTCAGCATCTCAAGCTTGGTAAAGAATTCTTTTTGCTGCAGAATAAAATATAAATCATGAAAAATCTCAGTCACATGTTTCTTTACATGGTAGAAACACATGTAAGTCTAACTTGCTATAACATGTACAGGCCTCAAGAGACTCTAACTTCTATTATATGCACAGGCCTCAAGAGGTTTTAACTTCTATAATATGCACAGGCCTCAAGAGGTTTTAACTTCTATAATATGCACAGGCCTCAAGGGACTTTAAATTCTATAATATGCACAGGCCTCAGGAGGTTTTAAATGCACACATTGTAATTTGCTATATGTACAGGCTTCAAGGGACTTTAACATATATAATATGCACAGACCTCAATAGATTTTAATGTATATAATATGCACAAGCCTCAGGGGACTTTAACTTTTATAACATGTACAGGCCTCAAGGGACTTTAACTTTTAAATTTATGCACAGGCCTCAATGGACTTTAACTTCTATAATATGCACAGGCCTCAATGGACTTAAACTTTTATAATATACACAGGCCTCAAGGGACTTTAACTTCTATAATATGCACAGGCCTCAAGGGATTTAAACTGTTATAATATACACAGGCCTCAAGGGACTTTAACTTCTATAATTTGCACAGGTCTCAAAAATTTTAACTGCACAAAACATAATTTTCTACAATCAGCACAGGCATTAAGAGATTTTAACTTTGTACAATATTCACAGGATTCAAGAGTTTTGAACTGCATTGTCTCGGAAATTGAAACATGAGGACTGCTGAATTACAGATACATTTATCTACAAAAATTAATCTTCAACATGTCCAAATTTTAATTTTAGTTTGACCTTTGACCTGTGTCAAGCATTATTAAACACATACTCTTCTATGTTCTGTTTTATGTGCTACCCAATGACAAGCTAGTGAGCAAAACAATTTAATGGAGTGCTTCACCTCACTGCATAACATCCTACTGTGTTTTAATAGGTCATTTTATTATCACATACATGTACACAGAATGGTGTGAGAAGCTGGGGTGAACTAAAGCATCCATGTGGTACACTTTGCCAGTTCCACTGCTACATAATTTAAAAACTAAAACCTGACACTAGATCAAGAAAAATTTATCTGTGAAATCTATCTTACAAAGACTATTGGACTACTAAATGAAAAATTCAAGTGTGATAACAATACATGTATAAAAAAGCATTTCCAACCAAATATACTTACTATTAAGTGCATTACAACACAGATCCTGACCTTATGCTGCATAATGTGCAAGCAGATGTTATCTATGTTGATTATTCCTAACAAAACTGCATAGATCCAGATCTGCCAGAGTATTACATGACAACAAGCCTGAGTCTATGCAGTTTGCAGTTGAACTTGACTTCAAGTATATATAGTACCGTATTTCATGTGTACTTAAAAAGTTCTTATTTAGGTATGTTTTATAAGATGAATATGATTGGATCTCCCTTGTACATGAGTATGAATGGTATATGAATACAGCATAATAAACTTGTCCTTGCAATAATGGAGACTGAAAATAAGTCAGCCACTGATCTTACCATACTTACTGACCAGACAAGCCCACCCCATATATAAACAAAATTAATTATCTTTCTTAAAAATCTCACCCCATGAACTTATTAGGATGGTCTTGTCATGGGAGTTGTTTGCATGAGTGATGATAAGGGTGGGTGGATTTCTGCATGAATTAAGTTTAATATAGAGATGTTTGTATGAATTGATCAATTTTATAAATGAACAAAATAATAGGTGGACTGGTTGATAGATGTATGTGTGTGTGAATGCATGTGTGTGTGTGTGTGTGTGTGTGTGTGTGTGTGTGTGTGTGTGTGTGCAGAAATATCCTGGGTTGTACATAAAAGGAATATATTACTTACAGGAAAGACACTTCAATTAAATACAAATCTCGTATATATGACTTATTGTAATTAAATTTCATATACATGATAGATATAGGAAAGCAGTTTAGTATGTGGAACAAATACATTATTCAGAGCTCCATCCATAGCTACTGTTATTAGTTGTATCTGGTACAAATGGTCACATGTACAACAGCCCCTAAGCGTGAAAAAAAATATGATCTGATTTATTCTCCAAAATAATGATACAAATAATATGCTGACTACCTTCTGCCCTAAAGTTTATTGGACTAAATAAATATGTTGGTGACTATAGTTTTTAATTTAATCAAGTATAAATTAAGTTCTGCAGAGAAATAAAAACACCCAGCTGTTAAAATACATATTCCCAGTCACAAAATGTCCATAAATAATAGTAGCTGACATCTTGAATGACTTTGGAAAGCTGTCACATGCTGCCAATTTCTACTATATTAATCAAATCACAATCTAATGTCAGACAGGCCAGACCAAGCCATATTCTACCTATTCCTGCTCTAGAACAAAAGCCATTTTTCTTGAAGCAACAATGACTTTTACCTTTGACCTCCAAATCAAAAACCCTTTCACACCATTTTTCCTACAAAATTTGGTTATGGCACATGTATGTTGTCCACAGTTCAAGTTATTCAAAAACCATTTTTTTTCTTTCTTTCAGTCACATTGCCTTTGATCTTAGGACCAGAAAATCAATAGAATTTTCATACCAATGTATACGTCATCCACAAACTTGGATAAGGTACATTATATGGTTTGTAACTGAAATTTGTTTGCAAAAATCATTTGTATTCTTCAAGTCACAGCATCCTTGATCATTTTTTTTAAACTTTGAAATTGATATGGTTTTTCCTTTTTTCAAGTGCAAGACATACACAAAGCTTGGTCCATGCATGTGTAGAATATTAGGTGTAGAAACCACTGTATTCTTATAGTTAGTGACCTTGACCTCTGAATAATGAATGGTTGAAAACTCAAGTCATTGTCACTTCATTCAAAGCGATCTTAACCTTTTAACCTTTTAACCCTGAAATTTCATCCTTAACCCAAGGGCAAATAATTTACAAAGTCAGGTATCTGTAGATGATATACATAACTCAAACTATTGTGTGCAAACCAGTTTTCTTCTCAAAGTAATTGTGACCTTGATCCCAAGACTGACAAGGTTTTTTTCATTCCAAGTGCAAGCCATCCACAAAGTTTTGTAACTGTAAATGGTACATGGAAACAATATGAGTAACAGACACATAGGACAGAAAGATACCATAAAATAATATACCCTGCCATATGGTAGGTGTATAATATGGACTGATAGCCTTCTGGCTTCACTTGCATAGACTGCAAAATGTTCTGGACAAGATAACAATGAAAAATCAATCATGTGACATATTCTCTAACTCTGTAAAAAAAGCATTTCTAGTAAATGCTGCAAATTAAATGGGCTGTGGTGTAGTCGCTGAAGACATTCTTCAAGAAAGACCAAAGAAAAGCTGTAGAAAGCATGAGAATGATGAAATTGGATATATTTTTCATGCCTGAAGATTCTTATAAACTACTATAGTTTGCAAATTTTCCACTCTTGTCAGCTGATGTGAATTGAAATATTCAACTACATGTATTATCAGAAAACATTAACGATTGTACATAATTATATTTAAATGAAATTAATGTAAGTTTTGATCATACTGATTCCACACTATGAATGTAATATTTTTATTGAAAATATTAAGTAATATTTCAAACTCAATTCTGTTTTACTTTATATTGGTTAATCCTCTCATCTGTCTTGGACCTTCCCATAAGAAGGCCACCCCTTATATAAGGCTAATTTCCTGCCAAAGAACTAGGGAACTGGCCTATAGGAGACCACTCTGTCTAAATGAGCATTTAAAAATCATCAAATGTGCACAGATTGGAAAAAACAGACTCCTCTTATAAAACACACAAAGAAAAGTCTTTGTTGGTGAGTGAATTTTTCAGTAAGACTCAAAACTATTGAGATCATAATAGTTTTACACAACAGAAAATGTACAGAACTGATTACGCTAGGCCAAAAATGTCTAATGATCACACTTGGTCTCATTTATTCACATGAACTTTAAACATTTTCTTTCACACAATATACTTTTCAAATACAAAAATTTAGAATTTCTTCCTTTAATTATTAACAAAGGGCAGATGTTTGCTACCATATAATTTTACATCAAATAAATTCTCAGTGGATTTAAAGTAAATTACAATGTAACATTAAACTGATGATAAAAATTAATTATTATTTCATTTTACACCAAATCTCTCCCTAACTTCCACAACTGATAACAAATAATAACACATCAATTATTTATCCCCAACTTCACAGCAGATAACAAATGATAACAGCAATGACAGACAAAAATGATCACATCTATTTACACACACACCTCTCTCAGAGATCACAGCAGGTAACAAATAACTAATGGTTACATCATTCTCAACTTGACAAGAAGCTTTGAATTTTCAAAGCAGAATCTTAATACTGTATTAAAATATGTTATAATCCTTTTGGTATACAAGAGTTTAACTGGACAGACTCAAATTGTAAGACTAATTGGACCAACTCAGTAAGACTAATTGGACTGATTCAATCACTAAGACTGACTGGACTAACTCAAATACTAAGACTAACTGGACCAACTCAATTAGTAAGACTAACTGGTCCAACTCAATCAGTAAGACTGACTGGACTAACTCATATAGTAAGACTAATTGGACCCACTCAAATAGTAAGACTAATTGGACCGCCTCAAACAGTAAGACTAATTGGACCAACTCAAATAGTAAGACTAACTCGACTGACACAAACAGTAAGACTAACTGGACTGACTCAAATAGTAAGAATATGTGGACCAACACAAATAGTAAGACTAATTGGACCAACTCAAATAGTAAGACTAACTGGACTGATTCAATTAGTAAGACTGATGGACTGACTCAAATAGTAAGACTAACTGGACCAACTCAAATAGTAAGACTATGTGGACCAACTCAAATAGTAAGACTAATTGGACCAACTCAAATAGTAAGACTAATTGGACCGACTCAAATAGTAAGACTAATTGAACTGACTCAAATAGTAAGACTAATTGGATCAACTCATATAGTAAGACTAATTGGACCAACTCAAATAGTAAGACTAATTGGACCGACTAAAAAAGTAAGACTAACTGGACCAACTCAAATAGTAAGACTAATTGGACCGACTCAAATAGTAAGACTAATTGAACTGACTCAAATAGTAAGACTAATTGGATCAACTCATATAGTAAGACTAATTGGACCAACTCAAATAGTAAGACTAATTGGACTAACTCAAATAGTAAGACAAACTGGCAAGCATTCCAAGCATGTAGTGGAAATCTCCAAAGCTATTTTTAGAAAACAGTTGCAGATTTTTTTGATAGAAGTAAAGTTGAAGACATTTACGGTACTTTGAATCATGGTTGAGAATTTAATTTTGATGAAAATTTTTTAGAGGCTTTAAATGTTGAGTGGAAGTCTGATATACTGATACATAGACAAGGAATAAATATTTTGAAATTAAACTGTATTTCCTGAGGAAAACATATATGTATGTCTAAGAGTTCTTGTTCATTAAAATAAAACTACTGTTTTTGTATTTGTATGTATTCAGTACTATTCCATTCACTATAAAATAAGGTGAATGGTAATAAAATATTACAATTAATAAATCATGATTGTGATATAAAAAGCATTATATGTTTAATATCAAATACTTTAATATACCCATATAATAATTATTATATATTTAACATGCAATAGCACTTAATGACATCACAAATGATGTCATAATGCCATGCAAAGAAAGCTGCAATGATAGGCATCTGACTATTCCATTTTGCGGTTTTGTTAAACAGAATCAGTATTTTTCAACATGTGATAAAAAGAATCTTCCATCTGTGCTTACTTCAAATGTACTTTATCAAACACACAGAATAATTTCATACTTTTGCTCATCATGACTTGCAAACATTATATTTTACTCATTACACAAATTTCATTTAAAATTCGCACTCATGTAAAATCCTTTGTACCATAAATAATGACTGTCACATGTCAAGAATAGACCAAAGCATTGATATACTTTATAAGATGGTTGCAAAATAGGAATGCCAGCTTTTAAATGTATGACAAGTGGTACATGCAAAAAACAGAAATACATGTGAACTGCAACAATCCAATTTTCAAATACTGCTTTTTTGCAAATACTTACATTTTTTATTGGCACATCTTCATCAGTCTGTTAATTATTGACACATAATTAAATAACAGTAGACATGAATATGCACAAATATTGTCCTCTTCATCTGATTTTTTTTATTTCTTAATATAATGCTATGATTATCACCAACTGACTGCATTTAACACTTGTGCAAGAAATTGCAAAAATGCCAAGGGCGAGACTTTCTAGTGAATCTATGCACTGGCAGAGGATGCTGTTTATTCAGAGCAGATAGCTGCGAATTTCTGGATTTTTAATATAGCTTTAAAACTTTGAGTCCTATCACTATCATGCCTTTAGTGTGGCAGTTTATAGTGATGTCCAGCACTAGGGCTTCATGTTGCAGCCATGTGGCATCATGCCTCACCAAGTCACATTATCCTAACACAAGCCTTACCAGTCCTAACACTAACGTTTTAATGCTGAGCTACAAGCATGGCAGCTGATAGTACAATTTTTATAAGTCTTGGGTTCGAACCTGCAACCAATGGTGGATGCACTAGCCACTTAGGCCACCAGAGTGGTTGAAAACAAAAGTAATGCATATGCATATTTTACTGACAGATACAAAAAAACATCTTGAAGAAATTTCAAAATATATCCAAATTATGAATAACAATATAACTGTATGCATTTAATACAAAAATACCTAGTAAGAGCATTGTTCCTGTTGTAAGCAAAGTCTATGCAATTTGATGGTGTGTTCAATCAATATAAACTATGGTATAGGCTAAGTTCCAAAATGTTAAGTACATGTTGAAATTTTATGATTTGATCACTGCAAGAACACTCACTCAAAGCCACATAATCAAATTAGTCTTGATCACAGAGCTGCTTCATAAATTAAAAACAGCATAATTAACATCTCAGAGATAATGAATCAGTCTGGTAGATAAAGCTTATGTTGTGCAGTGTTCACAAACTACCACAATTTCAAAAAATTCAATTTCTTCTAAACCTGGGAAAATACCCACTTTATTAAATTTAGCTGTACAAGTAATTTCAAATGTACAGTGTACAAATGTGTTTGCTGGCACATTATTTAATGATAAATCTGGGTCTAAACTGTACACAACTGAGAGTTGGTTAAACGTTGTGTAGTTTACACACTGGTTATGGTGATCTTGTATGTCAAAGTACTAAAATTTGAAAACAATTTTTTAAAAAAACAGAATATTTGCAGATTTTATGGCATCAAATTGTGAGATGGGTCAAAACTGTGAAATTGCATGATTTCAATATTTAGATCATTTTGGCAGATGAAATACACTGAAGCTTTGTTTTTCTAAACCTTAATTATTCCAAGGAGTTGGAATAAAGTTAGAAATGTCTAATTTTGTATTTATTCTGGGGTTTCGAACAATGAAACGGAACTAAATTTTTTTTTTACATTTTTAAGTTGGTATGGTATGGTATTGTGTGTTTCATGCCATTTTCAGTACATAATACGCTATACAAGGTGACCAGTTTATTTGGAGGATGAAGAACCTGAGAATACCTCAGGAAGAACTGCCAAATGAACTCATGTGAAGCTATGGGTGAGTTTTCTCACATACTCACATTAGTTCCTTTAACTTTATATCATGTACATTTAGCATTATCTTATGTACCTTTATCTTTATTTCTTGTACCTTTATCTTTATTTCTTGTACCTTTATCTTTATTTCTTGTACCTTTATCTTCATTTCTTGTACCTTTGTCTTTATTTCATGTACCTTTGTCTTTATTTCTTGTACCTTTTGTCTTTATTTCTTGTACCTTTATCTTTATTTCATGTACCTTTATCTTTATTTCATGTACCTTTGTCTTTATTTCATGTACCTTTGTCTTTATTTCATGTACCTTTGTCTTTATTTCATGTACCTTTGTCTTTATTTCTTGTACCTTTATCTTTATTTCTTGTACCTTTGTTTTTATTTCATGTACCTTTGTCTTTATTTCTTGTACCTTTATCTTTATTTCATGTACCTTTGTCTTTATTTCATGTACCTTTGTCTTTATTTCTTGTACCTTTGTTTTTATTTCTTGTACCTTTATCTTTATTTCATGTACCTTTATCTTTATTTCATGTACCTTTATCTTTATTTCATGTACATTTAAATAACATTAACATCTTTATCTTTCATTTATTATCTTGAATAAGTTGATGTGTATTTGAAAGGATTTATTTTCCATTAGTTTTATTGCAATTCTTTACATTTATATTTTCAAAACTTTACTTTTAATTAACCCTTAATACAAACATACAAATTAGAATTCACAGGATTCTAGTGAGAATTTATCAAAACGTTCATTCATGACACAAATTTTGAAACATTGACATCTGTTACAAGTTCCTCTTTAGGTGTCCATAATACATGTAGTACATTATTATCCATATTAACATTGATCACAAAACAAAACTTAATTAATGAGCATTCAAATTATAATACTGCTGACACTGGTTTAAATGTATTGGGAAACTGACATGGAATACTGAAAAGACCAAAGCACTAGGAAGCTTATGTACACAGAAACATCCACTTTTCAAAACTGTAATTCTCCAATTATAACTCTACCCCACACCTTAAAAAATGCTTACAATCTTTATGATATAATATTCTGTGGACAGAAGCCCTACTTAAAAAAAAAATACACAAGTCCTCAATCTGATTATAATCAAGATCTATGCTACTGTCATGCAGGCACTAAGCTAAACTTATCACGACCAGCTAATCAAAATGTCATTTGTATAACTTACATTGCAGAACAAATACTCACCTCTCCTGGATTCCTCCTCTTTTTAAGAGTTTTTATAATGGTGCCTCCAAACTCCCTGGGATGATCGTTGAAATACTTCTCAGCATAGTCCAACATATCATAACTTACTCCAGAATCATCCATTTCAGTGAAAGATTCGTTCATAGTGCAGCGAGGACCTTTTGGAGACATGGCAATTCCACCATTTGCCATGGCACTTTTCCTACTAGAGTCTGGAATTGAAGGTCCATTCATGAGGGAGCTAAGCTTCTGTTCCATCTTTGGAGACAATGACTCCATAGCCGTTGGGGACTTGGCTCCCTGAAGTTTTGGATTGACTGGTACTTCAATTGTTAGTCCCTTTTTCGTAACAACCTCACCTGCTTCTTTGACCTCCCTGTCCATCATCAATGCCTCAGGTGGAGGTGGGGGTGCAGGAATTCTTGGAGGGGGAGGTAATATTGGTGGTCTGGTAATATCAATGTCCTCTATTTCCTTAATTGCTAGATGGATCTCCTCAAGTTCATCTGAGGTCAGAGAAGAAGGTGGGCGCTTAACTGGAAATTCTGAAGGACAAGGCTGAAGCACACCAGGAAGTGGTGGAGGAGGAGGAGGGGTTGGCACATATCCCCCTGGAAGGGGTGGAGGTGGTAGTGGAGGACATCCAAGGGCAGGTAACTGTAGATTATCTGCTGGAGGTGGTGGAGGAAGAGGCTCTTCAGCAAGAAGGTTCTCTCTGTCACCAAAGATCTCTGGTGGTGGAGGAAGAATATCAGATTTTTCACTTTCTACATTCAAGTCTCTTTCATTTCTTTTTTCCTCATTTTGTTCTTGCTGAAAACAACAAGAAAAAAATATCATATACAATATAAACATATTAAACAGTTTCCAGAAATAAATACTATATTTCTGGGGATTCCATTCTGAATAGATTTTATGACTGTTACATACCTTTAATTCAAAGACCCAATGAACCATGAAACTTCTATGAAAACAATTGGACCTCTTCTCTTCTCCATTCCATAAGTTTACATTTTTGCAAAACCAAGAAAAATGTATACCCATTTTGAAAATGACATTACAATAGTAATTGTCAAACTGTTATTTCACAACAGTAAATGACAATGTTGAAATCCAAAACAAGCACGTAACATCAAACTCATGAATAAATCAAGTCCAACTGCAAACATAGACTGTGTTATGTCCCAGAAAATCAGTCAGGTTGTATCTTGATTGTTCTACTGATTACTCATAACAAACTGCACAGATCTTGAACTGCTGGCACACTTGTGATAACAGATCTGGATTTGTGCAATTTTCAGTTGAACTTGACTTATAATCAACTATATATGGTAGTCTGCATTCTAAACGTGAAAAAATCTGACTTGAATTTTATTTAAAAATGATACTTCACTCTTTGAACAGACAAGATAGGCTCCTTAAGTATCATCCAAAATATTAATGAAAATGGTGTCCAAATGGGTAATCTCTCCCTGCACATAAAATGAGAAGGAATAAACAAATAAATTCATCAATGGCATTCACAGCTGAGCTTCACATGAAACTGGTTTATTCTCCAGTAGGTGGCAAATATTGAATTGGATTTAAATTGAAGATCATTTCATCTCTGCCCTCTGGGACAATATGTGTGAATATGAATAATCAACCAGACAAAATCCCAGAAGTAAAGCCCACACATTGCTTTTTTTTCAAATTGTTTTGTTCAAAAAATGAAAAGAAAAGAAAACAAGATTAGAAATACTTGAACAAACAAGGCTGGAATTAATATCTGAAATAAGTTATTATAGAATTAGTTTTAGTACATTGTAATCTGTCTTGTTCTTTAATCTTTATAAAGACTATAAAGATATTCAAATTTATGTAACTGTGGCTAATATTTATGGCATAATCATACATTTCTGTGTATGTGTTTGTGGAGAAATTAAAAAATCTTCAGATAATATACAGTACAGGCATTTAATATTACAATGTAAACAACGATTAACATATTACTCTGTCGACAATATTTTTGAGTGCCAGTCTGTGAGATCTGGCAAAATATGTTGTGCTAACTTAGTAAATCCTGGAGGACTTGATTTTGTCTTAGTTTATCTATGCATAAATACAAACTAAGAGACAAAAGTAGGCTTGCGATCACTCACCTGGCTGACATCTGCTGACAGCTCAATACAAGAGTAGCTGCCTAAGTAATCAAGCTGTGAACGATGTTTTTTTGAAGAAATTCATTCCAATGTTATAAAATTTCATTATGTTATGAATACAGTCATTTCCAGGTTTATCAATCTTTCTTGTTTGCTCTTCCATATTTGGGGGCATATCAGCATTGTTTATCCAATACTGAAATGACTTTATGTCACTGCCAGGATGCTGTCAAATTGTGTCCAATTATGTTTTATACTTCCATTTAAATAGTAATTATAAGTAATCATGGCTACACTTGAAGCTAGTTCTACATCATTTGTGCAAATTAAAAATACATTATTGTACCTTTTTCTTTATTTCATGTACCTTTATTGCCAGTATTCCTTCTATTAAATATTGTAAAATTCAGCTGGTTTTTTTAAAAAGGTTGTTCATGTTTTTTCGGTTACAATGGTCAAATCTGACAGCAGACCTGTATCAATAGTACAATCCTGGAAATTGTTTATACCAAAACACATTTAGTCAAATTTAGTCCTATTCATATTAGTCCTATTCATATAAGTCCTATTAATATTAGATCTATTCATAATAGTCCTATTCATATCAGTCCTATTCATAATAGTCCTATTCATATGAGTCCTATTCATAATAGTCCTATTCATATCAGTCCTATTCATATTAGTCCTATTCATATTAGTTCTATTCATAATAGTCCTATTCATATTAGTCCTATTCATAATAGTCCTATTCATATTAGTCCTATTAATATTAGATCTATTCATAATAGTCCTATTCATATTAGTTATATTCATAATAGTCCTATTCATATTAGTCCTATTCATAATAGTCCTATTCATATTATTCCTATTAATATTAGATCTATTCATAATAGTCCTATTCATATTAGTCCTATTCATATTAGTCCTATTCATATTAGTCCTATTCATATTAGTTCTATTCATAATAGTCCTATTCATATTAGTCCTATTCATATTAGTCCTATTCATAATAGTTCTATTCATATTAGTCCTATTCATAATAGTTCTATTCATATTAGTCCTATTCATATTAGTCCTATTCATAATAGTTCTATTCATATTAGTTCTATTCATATTAGTTCTATTCATATTAGTCCTATTCATAATAGTCCTATTCATATTAGTCTTATTCATATTAGTCCTATTCATATTAGTCCTATTCATATTAGTTCTATTCAAAATAGTCCTATTCATAATAGTCCTATTCATAATAGTTCTATTCATATTAGTCCTATTCATATTAGTCCTATTCATATTAGTCCTATTCATAATAGTTCTATTCATATTAGTCCTATTCATATTAGTCCTATTCATATTAGTTCTATTCATAATAGCCCTATTCATAATAGTTCTATTCATATTAGTCCTATTCATATTAGTTCTATTCATAATAGTCCTATTCATAATAGTTCTATTCATATTAGTCCTATTCATATTAGTCCTATTCATATTAGTCCTATTCATATTAGTCCTATTCATATTAGTCCTATTCATAATAACCCTATTCATAATAGTTCTATTCATATTAGTCCTATTCATATTAGTTCTATTCATAATAGTCCTATTCATAATAGTTCTATTCATATTAGTCCTATTCATATTAGTCCTATTCATATTAGTCCTATTCATATTAGCCCTATTCATATTAGTTCTATTCATAATAGTCCTATTTATATTAGTCCTATTCATAATAGTCCTATTCATAATAGTTCTATTCATATTAGTCCTATTCATATTAGTCCTATTCATATTAGTCCTATTCATAATAGTCCTATTCATATTAGTCCTATTCATATTAGTTCTATTCATATTAGTTCTATTCATAATAGTCCTATTCATATTAGTCCTATTCATAATAGTCCTATTCATATTAGTCCTATTCATAATAGTCCTATTCATAATAGTTCTATTCATATTAGTCCTATTCATATTCTGATTAGCATCATTTGTATCGATTTGCCTTTTGCGAAATTTCTATCAAATCCTTTCAAATTCTGTTGGGTCCTGTCTGAAAAAAAGTTGTTGAAAGGTTTTGTTTTTTTTATTTAAGGCAGCCATATTTGACAGTGGATGGACATAAGCTGCATATGTCATGCTAAAAACACCATTCTTTATGCAGCATGTACCGGCAGATCTGTGCAGTTTGCAGTTGGACTCATCTTTAAAGCTAGTTTATACATTATTTGTGTTCTTCTTAATATAATCCTACCATAAGCCTGAAAAAATAAATATAATTAAAAACTGTGATGAGTGATTTGTGATTTGCTATTATAAAAAGATTCTGGTTCATAACAAAAGCTACAACTTGAACATGGGATTATGGGTAACTGCATATATCTGGATAAACTCAAGGTCTTGTAGTGTTTTCAGATAACTGGCTTGTATAACTATTCAAGACAAAGTTACCTTTAGATTTATTACATATATACTTACCATATCCATAGACAGAAGGTCATTGAGAACATTGAGCTCATCTGTGATCTCATCAAGAGTTTTTTTCTTTTCCATTAACAGCCCCTTGCTCTCATTCGATCTTTCTTCCTGCAGAAAAGCAAAGATCTGGTCCAGGTTCAGGTTGTGAGGTGAGATAGTTGGCTCGTAATGTGTCCATACAGACTCTATGAGGTTGGTCAGAGAGTTCAACTCATCCTTTGCTTCCCTAATAAATTCAAGTGAACAACAATTACAATCCAATAAAACAACTGTCTGGCCATTCTTGTAATCTGAGAATAGCCTTTGATGTGTTAGCTGTAGTGATATGTTGACTACCTAATATGTTCACTTGTAAGACAAGTCCAATTGCAAACCGCAGAGGCACAAATTTGATGGCACATTATGTGATGGCAGATCTGTGTCTATGCAGTTTGTTTGGAGTATTCAGTAGAACAATACAGACCCTGACCTGCATGTGCATTAAGCTACAGCAAGTATATACGGTATTTGTTTGCTAAAAAAAAAACTAACAACCCTATTGTCATTGTAATTATGTGAACAACAAAGATCCTGATCTGCTGTAGCATAATGTGTATGTCAATCAGGGTATATGCTGTTTATGCTATATTTAAACTTAAAATTTAAAGTACAGTTTAAAATGTTTGCATCAGTTTCAATAGAATGATCTTCACAATCATGTTTGTCAATATTAGAAAAAATCCAACATGTTTCTTTTTCTCAGTACTTCAGTGAAGGTTCTATATAGTTTTTTCCAGAATGGTGTGTGTCTGTGTGTGTGCACATGCACGTTTATGTGCGATTTAGATTTTTAATAAAGCTTTAACAATTTTTCAGTCCTAGTGCTATGATGTCTGCAGAGTGGCAGTTTATAGTGGCTTAGCAATGGAGCATCATGCTGCAGAGACGTAGAATCAAGTCCCACCCAGTCACATTATCCTGACACCAGGTCAACTAGTCTTAACACTAACCTCTTAATGCTGAGCACCAAGCTAGGCAGCTGCAAAGAACCATTTCCAAAAGTCTTTGGTATGACTAAGCCCAAGTTTCAACTCATGACCTCCCACATCTGAAGCAAATGCTCTAACCAATTTGGCTCCAGAATATTTTCATTTTATTGTTTTCTCCAGTTATGGTTCTTTGCATCTTTAGTCTAAATAGTTTTGATCCAAATTTATTGAAGATGAAACATATTTCTGTAAAAATTAAAGGAAATTATTACACACTTAGAGATGTCAATTACAAGCATTTGCTTTCCTGTGATACACACAAAGCATTTAAAATAGACAACTTTTCACATATGTCTGAAGGTAATTAAACAAATATTTCATCATTTCATCAAATATCAAAGAAAATTATGTAATTACAATTTTTTAACCATGTCATGCTTTTTGACTAAAGAATTAATGCCACAAAACTCATTGAAATAGACATTAAAGTCTGTAGAAATGCCATCCTGAAGTTCTGTTTAAGAAAAAATATTGACGAACAAACAAAAGTAATGAAACATTCTGCTATAATTCTTCTTTTCTGGAATATATTCAACCTGCTGACCATGTCACCTGAATCTATACACCAATGCATCCAACCCATTCTCTGATACTGTTAAATCATAAATGGTCAAAATCCACAATGGCAACTTCTTAACACAGTGCCATACAAATTGAAAAATCCGCTCTTTTGTGTCAGCAAATTTCTTCTATATTTAACAGCAACTCTATATGAATCATAGTGAAGAGTTTCTGTATCTATTAATCATCAGCTATCTTTCCAATCTGATTTTCTTTATTCTACATTTTTGATTATGTGGATGAAATAAACCCTCATATATATATATATATATATATATATATATATATATATATATATATATATATATATATATATATATATATATATATATATATATATATATATATAAGAATTGCATAGATAAGTGTTATTAAAATTAAATCTTTATATAATGGATACTCATCCACACATCCTCTCAATACACTAATTACATCAACAGCAACAATCACAATTTAGAACTGAAGCTAACTGTACAAAAGTGTCCATTTACAATGAGAAATAAATAAAAACATTACTTCCAGTGCATTTTATGGAGGGAGGGAGGGGGGAGAGAGAGATAACAGAAAGATTTGCAACATGTACTGGGTTATAAAATTAAAGAATTTGAAAAATGCATTTTAATAGATACATTTTCAAATTAACTTTGCCATTAACAGAATGGAATCTCCGTTATTTGATTGGTAATTGACCAACTCTTCCTAAATTATTATGGCTACAAAAAAATCAGCAGAATTTAACTAAACCAAATGGGGAATAAGGTGCACATATTCCATGTCTGATTAAAATCCAATCAGAAACATGGATTCTAGAGTTGGAAACAAGCTACTGCCAACAAAAGAATGATGCTTGATACAACACATAATAAGACCATACTAAAGCTCACTATATGCATGAAAGGCATTTGACAACACAGCTTTTACACACAATTCGAGGTGAACAAAATTTTATATATGGAAGAAAGTTGATGATATGATGATATACAGATTTCTGTATAAAACCTAAGTAGATAATGTAATATTGGATGTCTTTCCTTCCATTGATTTCATAGCAATTATTAAAGTGACAAAAATTAATAATGTCAAGGTCAATATATTTCACACTGTCCTTTCATCAGTGACAAAATTTTCAACCAGATTATTTAACAAAACTATTTAAATTTTGGCAAAAGATTTCTAAATAATATCATTAGAAATATAAATTTTTGACACATTTCTTGTACTGAAGGTAGATAATGTACAACCTGGAGAACACCAAAATCTGATCAATATAAAAGATTAAAAACAACACTTTATGTGCAGTAATTCATGGGTTCCCAATACAAAGCAACAAAATAGTAAATACTTTTGATTTTTGAAGTAAAATTAAAACTAACAACTTTGTTCCATTTGAAACCAAATCTGCAGAACACTTAAAACTTAATTTGTAAAAAAAAAATTAGAAGCACAAGAAGGTGACAACACAATCACATACTTTAGCTGTCTAACTAGCTCTTCTCGTGATAAATTTCTGTAATAATGGAAACATTATTATTGAAACATGTGTAAAAGTCAGCATAATGCCACACAATAATAATTAATAGTAATTAAATACTTTAATAAAGACTTCACTATCCCCAGGCTGGATTCTCTGTTGGACTAAGTTTTTGCACAATTTAAATAGTCTGTTGACTAGTCATGTTTCAGTCATCACCAGCCAGCATTTTGTGGGAAGGACTAGTAACCATTCAGCAGGACTAGTAAATTTACAAGTCCTTCTAGCTGCAAAGAAATTTATCTTAAATTCTCATCCTTCTGGATGACTGATGATTTTGCACAACAATTTATATTAAATTCTCATCCTTCTGGATGACTGATGATTTTGCACAACAATTTATATTAAATTCTCATCCTTCTGGATGACTCTGATGATTTTGCACAACAGAAAGGCAAACATGAGTGAAAAGGGAGTCATTACAAATCAAATTTTAATTGAAAGAAGTTGTAATGTGTACCTGACATGGGTCTTCTTTATTTTAAAGCTCAATATCAAATGAAGTTCTTCATAATCCTTGAGCAGATATGAAAGTTACCAACTTTAAGACATACGGTCATGGTATGATATTATGTACACGTTCCTAAACTAAACCAAAAGGATAATATTAGGGAGCCTTACCAAAGAAAAAGATGAAATAACTAATTAGGACCTCATAAATTAACCTGTTAAATAATTTGGCATTTTAAATTTTGCAAAGCTCACATGGAATAGCAGTGCAGTTGTGTATTGCAAATTATAATGTGACCAAAGCACTGCATCAATGTTGTAGAGGCAAACCAACAAGTGCGGTGCTAAACATTAAGTGCATATACATTCCAAAGACCAGGAAATACTAAGAAATTACTGAATATGAAATGCACTGGCCCTCCATAGACCAGATATTTCTGAGAAATAACTAATTATGAATTGCACTGGTCTTCCATACACCGGATATATTTGAGAAATGAGTACACATCAAGTGCACTGGCCCTCCATACACTAGATATTTCTGAGAAATGAGTAAACATCATTGGCCTTCCATAGACCTGATATTTCTGAGAAATGACCATGAAATGCTCTGGCCCTCCATAACCCATATATTTCTAAGAAATAGCTAAATATGATGCACACTGACCTTCAGACATTTAAGAGGAATAGCTAAATATTATGTAGGCTAGACTTTCCGAGAAAAAGCCGATTATAAAGCAGACTGGCATTTAAATGAGATGGCTCAAATCTACAATATTTACTCCTGTACAAGACCTTTGTACTAAAATGTCAACATCAGGATCTGCCAACAGCAAATGCTCTTCATACATGCTGTTAAATCTGTAAAATGCTACCTGGAGAAACTCATACTCTTTAGCAACTTTATAAACACATAATTTTGATAAAATATTTACAATGATTATATGGTTTTCATGAAGAATGTGCAGAGTTTGTCTGAAATGTTGCAAGAAAAACTCCAAGGATTCTTTCATCTTTGTATTAGAACACAAAGTCATTGATGAAATAAAACTAATTAATTAAAATATTTATATTGAAATTGACCTTTTGGAAACATGTTGGTTGGTATTTATTTTCAATCTTTCTTTGTTTCATTTAATGGTAAAAATTTAATTTGATATATATATATATATTGAAATTGACCTTTTGGAAACATGTTGGTTGGTAT
The DNA here is from genome assembly GCA_016746295.1 of Potamilus streckersoni. Classification (NCBI taxonomy): domain Eukaryota; kingdom Metazoa; phylum Mollusca; class Bivalvia; order Unionida; family Unionidae; genus Potamilus; species Potamilus streckersoni. The sequence goes on along the minus strand of JAEAOA010001663.1, from coordinate 681,622 downwards.
TTATTTTCAATCTTTCTTTGTTTCATTTAATGGTAAAAATTTAATTTGATATATATATATTGAAATTGACCTTTTGGAAACATGTTGGTTGGTATTTATTTTCAATCTTTCTTTGTTTCATTTAATGGTAAAAATTTAATTTGATATATATGATAATGTTAGGTGTTTATTCTCATAACTTTCTTAACTACTAATGTTAGAGTCAAATCTTGAAATCTTAAGTAACAACTTTGCTAAACATGAGCATATGCCACCTACCATATATACTTGCTTATAAGTCAAGCCCAAACTGCACAGACCCAAATCTGATGTCAGATAATGTGCCAGCAGATTTGGGTCTGTGCAGTTTGTTAAGAGTAATTAGCAGAACAAACAAGATAGACCCTGATCTGCAGGTGGATTATGCTATGGCAGATCAGGTTCTTTGTTGTTTATGCTTTGACTTGACTTATAAGCATATACATACAGTAACTACAGGAAGTATTAAACATGCAACTTCTTTAGAAAGGATAATGTTCTTTGGTGGGAATGGAGAAAACACAGCATTCTAGATAATCACTTTAGGTTTTAAACTAACTAGAGTTTTATATGGCTATAAATATTGTGTTTATTTCAATACAAATTGCCTACTGCATAAGCAATGGTGAAAGAGCAGCTGGAGAAAGTTCATTGTTGTAGAGTCTTCTGTTATGGAGAGGAGAAGAGTAACAGATGAGGACAAATCGTGATTTTTCGAAAGTGATGAAAATGGGAGGGTTTCTGATGCAACAGATTGAACTCCATCAAGAATGTGAACACTAAAAAGTCAGATATACTTTTAATATTGCCACATTTCTTTGTTCTTTTATCTTCAAAGGAAATATTATTTATCATGATTGGATGCCATATAGTGACACAAAAGACCAGAGAACCAGTCAAGTACTAGTTAACTGTAAAGATTACAATATTATGTAAGAAAAAAAATCATCAGTGCATCACCCAAAATGGCTGATAAATGGCACACTAAAAAGCAAAATTATTATATCACATACAAGTCATATGGCAAAACAATGTTTTTTCCCTTATTCTGCATTGAACACTAGGGTGCATGTTATACTTTAGTGTGCATCACATACTCCAAAATACAGTACTTTATTTGGATCCACCCCCCATGCCCTGGTTAGGCTTAACATTGCATAGCAATGAAATCTGAACTTGTCTGGGTTAGCCTGGCTATAAATAAGATAAGATCATGAAAAGAAGCAATAACCTATGCTGCTTATGACAGGATATATCCCATGGACTATAGTTACCATAGCAACATATATATGATGACTTTAGGCTACAATCAAGGAGATTTCTCATCTCAATCTAAAAAATTCAAAGCCCACTTAAAATTTCTGTTCTAACTTTTCAAACAAATCTGCATTTAGGAATTGCTGTGAAAATAACAATCAGGGTCAAATTTGACAATTTGTTTAATTAACATTCTGAATATGGGCTATCATGTGACAACAGATCTGGATCTATGCCATTTACACATAGATCTACAGTACACACTGATAAATACAACAGATCTCGATCTATGCAATTTATACTTGGATCTACAATACACACTGATAAATACAACAGATCTGGATCTATTCCATCTACACTTGGATCTACAGTACACACTGATAAATACAACAGATCTGGATCTATGCCATTTACTCTTGAATCTACAGTACACACTGATAAATACAACAGATCTGAATCTATGCCATCTACACTTGGATCTACAGTACACACTGATAAATACAACAGATCTAGATCTATGCCATCTACACTTGGATCTACAGTACACACTGATAAATACAACAGATCTGGATCTATGCCATTTACACTTGGATCTACAGTGCACACTGATAAATACAACAGATCTAGATTTATGCCATTTACACTTGGATCTACAATACACACTGATAAATACAACACAAAAAAGTGGATATCATAAGTACCATCTATACTCACTTGTAAGTGGTACCCAAATAAAAACTGCAGACCCAGACCGGCAGTGGTATAATGCACTGGTATATCTGGGTCTGTGCAATTTGTTAGAACTAATCAGTAGAACAAACAACAGAAACCCTGATCTGCTGGTTGTCTTTACTAGCTCTTTCATACAAAGCATAAATGAGACCACATGACCAGTTATGTGGATACTTGCCTGGATCATACAAAGCATAAATGAGACCACATGACCAGTTATGTGGATACTTGCCTGGATCATACAAAGCATAAATGAGACCACATGACCAGTTATGTGGATACTTGCCTGGATCATACAAAGCATAAATGAGACCACATGACCAGTTATGTGGATACTTGCCTAGATCATACAAAGCATAAATGAGACCACATGACCAGTTATGTGGATACTTGCCTAGATCATACAAAGCATAAATGAGACCACATGACCAGTTATGTGGATACTTGCCTTGATCATACAAAGCATAAATGAGACCACATGACCAGTTATGTGGATACTTACCTGGATTGAAAAATAACAAAGATCTAGAGTAGATCAACCAAATTCTTTTTTAAATGAAAAAAAAATTCTGAGAGGAAACTTTGATATATTTTTTGTTTTGAAATTATCATAATGGATTGTAAAAATCAATACCATGTTTTGACAATTTTCAGTGTATACACATGGTTCATACTTGGTTTGCCATCCATGACTGTTACCATGTGATGTTATCTCTGTGAGGACTGAAAGACATAATGAAAAGATATGTACATTAAGTGTATAAATACAAAAGTATGGTATATCTACATACTGTAGTGACTCCTCTATGGCAATCTCATCAGCCTCTGCCTTTTCTTTCATATGTTTCTCCAATTCCTCCTGTTCTTTACGAAGCCGTTCCAATTCAAGGCGTTTCTGTTCTCGCAAAAAATTAGCTAAGGCCCTGGCTTGCATTCCACGAACATTGGACTGGAAAAGAGAAAATTGCTACATTAAATTCCTTTTCTGGAAAATTAGTCATAGAAATAGTATTTCTCCCAAGGTAAAGCTTTGTGGCATGTGGCTTATCACAGAACAAGGCAGACCTAATTAAAAAATATTATCCTAAAAGTGGCATAAAAGATTGTGATGTATTTATCATCAAGAAATTGTACCAGTAATATAGTCAAACCTACCAAATGCAGTCAGTTCTGGGAATTGGCTGTGAAGACAGGTGAGTCAATAGCTTAGCAGAGATTTTTTCAAAACAAATTTGTTTAAGTGCCATTTAAAAACTTTCAGTTTAAAGCAAGTGATTATGTACCAATGGTGACCTCAAATGCATGACCACAAAGAGTTGTTATATATTTCCTCATTAGTCGCAAGTTTACAAACATTATGACTAACTTACTTGTGTCAGGCATTAACATGGACACAACACACATATACTAATATATATAATATACAGCATACTATATATATATATTCACATGAATGCTAAGCCATTCACCTTCCGGCTCATGGAAACTAATGTGGTATAAAAATTAATCGAAATGACTAACCAACAAGAGATAATTAAAATATTTTAATATATTTACAGTTGATCTAAGTCTTTATTCAGCTTTATTCTCTATCCCTCTCTCTACTGTTGGATGACATAAACAAAAATCCTCTACATTTGTCATTTCAAAGATTTTAGCCAATATCTTGCTACAATGGTCCAGAGAGAATGAGAGAGAGGCCTTTGGACATTTTGATATTTAATTAATACATTTCCAAATCAAGGCAAATTGTAACCGTTTGTTTTGTCATTCCATGTCAAGAGACAGAACCCAATAAACTTTTTTCTTTTCTGTTTAGGCTTTCTTCTGAATGCAAGTAACATTCTTCATTGGTCAGAAAATCCTCGGGAAATAACGATGTTCTTAGCAATTACAATAGGATACATTAACAACTGATTCACTGGTCTTTTATCTAGCTCAGAATTGACAAAAATAAAATTTAATCTAGATTTTGTTTCAACCAATTACAAATGGTGTTAAAGCTGTTTCTAAGATGCTGAGAATGGTAATTCAATCTCAAACTCAAGATTACGGTTTTATGAATTTCTAATCTGGAAATTTCCAATGTTCTCACTCCTTGTGGTTAATTAATCACTATGCATAAAAATAAAGATAACATATTCTCACAAATTGTTAAAAAAACAAGGCAACATTATGAACGATAGTTACTTAAACAAGATTTCCTTGTAGATCGATGGACTGGTGCTTTTGAATAAGCTTGCATAGTACAGTGAAGATGCTATTTTGGTGACACACCAACGATGAATTTAAAGACCCATCAAAAAAAACCTTCAATGGAAACAACAGGACCCATTTTTGTGGAAACAATAGAACCATTTCTGTGGAAACAATAGGACCATTTCTGTGGAAACAATAGAACCAATTTCTGCAGAAACAATAGGACCCTTTCTGTGGAAACAATAGGACCAATTTCTGTGGAAACAATAGAACCTTTTCTGTGGAAGAATAGGGCCCTTTTCTATGAAAGAATATGATGCTTTTCTGTGGAATAGGACACTTTTCTGTGGAAGAATATGATGCTTTTTTGTGGAATAGGGCACTTTTCTGTGGAAGAATATGATGCTTTTCTGTGGAAGAATATGATGCTTTTCTGTGGAAGAATATGATAGTTTTCTTTTTAAGAATATGGCCCTTTTCTGTGGAAGAATATGATCTTTTTCTGTGGAAGAATGATCTTTCTCTGTGGAAGAATATGATCTTTTCCTGTGGAAGAATATGGCCCTTTTCTGTAAAAGAATTTTACCTCTTACCCATTTCTCAATATGAATTTAACTCCCATGAAAATGTAAATTTTCACAAAATTATAAGTGGTAGCCTTGAAAGAAAAAAAAAACAAATATATATATATATATATATATATATATATATATATATATATATATATATATATATATAAACTCTCACCATAATTTATGCAACTGAGCACCTTATTCAGACTAGTTATATTTTAAGTGATCACTTTATTCAGACAAGTTATATTTTAAGTGATCACTTTACTCAATAAACTATATTTTAAGTGACCACTATTCAGACAAGCTATAATTTAAGTGATCACTTTAATTCAGACTAGCTATATTTTAAGTGATCACTTCAATTCAGACAAGCTATATTTTAAGTGATCACTTTAATTCAGACAAGCTATAGTTGAAATGATCACTTTATTAAAACTAGCTATATTTTAATATTTCATCTAATTATCTAGAAGACCGTACTGAGAAAGATAAATATTTTCAAAATTTAATCAGTGATTCTTACAGAATTTGTGGGACATAGGACAATGTGTCCTAAGGTTCAATTTACAGGACATATTTTAAATAGATAAGACACTTTTTTTACATCATTTGTTACTTGTCAATAGTCTTAAAGTAAGTAACAAAAAAGCGAAAATTAACAAGTTTTGTAAAATTCAACAAATAGTTCATTTCCTAGAATACAAAGTGAAAATTTAAAACAAACTTACAATATTATGAATTAAATCCTAAATAGTCCTAAAAGTTCTATCACAAATTCAAAAGTGTAGAGTATACCTAATGAATTTCAATACTGAATGTGCTGATATCTTGATGTATCACAATGTTATAAATAAAAATGCTTATAAATGAATTAACCATAATTCCAAAATAGTGATTTTGACAAAGTCAAAAGAGCATTTTGTAATTTCTGTAAAAAATTTAAATAAATCCTCTCAAATAAAAACTTGACACAACAACAAGACAGATTCTACTCTGGAAGTTAGTAATTTTGAAGTAAATAACATTAATATAAAAAGCTATGACACAATAACAAAGCCTGGATGAGTGCTATTTTCCCATCAAATTTGCAAACAACTTTCTTCTAGAACATTTTTTTTTTCTATATAGAAAAAAGACTTTAAAGATCACTTAGAACGTGAAAACAATGTCTTGCTAATTATTGTATAAAATTAATTAAACACTAATGATTACTACATTATATTCTTTGTTGTGACCTTGTTCTCATCTAAGCAGATTCCTTCAATAATGTCGAACTGCATTAAACTAATATTCATTTGGTCAACAATGTCCCCTGGTCTTTGAGTTTTAATTTCTTTTTAGGTGGCATTTTGTGCCAGTGTCTGCATCTTAATGACATCAACTACATATGGAAGGACACTGACAACTAACTATATTTATTAAAAGTAAACTACCAATGATAATCTCCCTTTTAAATTCACAGTTTATATTCCAGACTGGTTCCAGTTTCTGTTTTACCTTAATGTTAAAGCAGGAGATGGAGCCACTCCACTATAATTCAAGAATGAGTTAGAAACAAATGTTGCTGCATGGTGTTTAAAAAAAGACCAAACCATTGTCAATCACACAATGTAGATACAGATAACAAAATCATGCAGAAGACCAAACACACAAATTAAATATACATAACACATATTCATAAAAACTGGATCAGCTGCCTGGTTTAGCAAATATGTATCAGTCAAATTAAAATGTCACTTGACCATGGCCAATGCTTCATGGCTCTGAATCACTTGTCCCTTTCTAAAAATGCATTGCCTAGTTGAACATTCAATAAAAGTAACAAAAGAACATTATCAAAAGCAAAATACTATTTCAAGTTTATCTTGGTCTGGTCTAGCTGACTGGCATTGAAACTTACGAGTGATAAATACAATCTGAAAAAAAGTGTTCATGTTACAACATATACAGAAATTATTCATTTAATTTTTCTTCAATGATTTAGGCAACATTATAAAATGATTTGTGAACATAAAACCAAATATATGAAGCTTATTTGCCATATGCAATTTTTTATTCAATATGAAAATAAAACAATTTCACTTTTGTATCCATTTTTTAGACATAGCCTAAATTTACCTTGCAACGAAGTCCTGGATCAAAATATGTTCTCTGAAAGCGAAATTTCAGCATATCTTTGAGAAAAGCAAAGATTCTCAAATACTTTCCTTTTGTTTTGCTGCTTTACTTTTGTACATCACATAGTGCCAGGCAGGGCAGTACAGTTACACTGTCCAATGCGACTGCTGTACAAACACACTTTAAAAAACGATCAATAAGTATCCATCTTCATTTATTTCTAGCAATTAGTAACTAGTATGTCACAGGACACAAAACACCATGTCAATATTAGGCAAGAATCTCTTGTACAAATGCTTCAAACTGAACTGTAACATAAAACAAATGAATATTTTGCTTGACTTTAAAAGTTTGTTTTCTGTTGGAATTTTTTTAATTCCAGTCTACCAATGTTGTTCACGTCACTAAAATTAAGAGCTGTAACAATTAGATTCAAACATGTAAACCGGTTTTACCAATTACAGATTTCAAAATATGAAAGCAAATATAATCTTCATCAAAATTAAACTATCTACAACACTACCATTCATTTGTTCATCAACTTGCTCTTAATGGTAGATATGTCCATAATTCTACAAGAATGTCTGAGAGAAATCAGTATTATACTTTTTTCATCAGATTAGTTCCAGTTCAAAAAATTAAATCACATTGATGAACACTGCAAAGGCTGATGCCTGTCACGTTTGTGAATTCCTTCTCAAGTCCAGCAACAAAACAAATGAAATTGATGACATCCCTTTCCCCATGAAAGATTCATCTTAAATTACCATATATACTTGCTTATTAGACAATTGCAACTGCACAAACTCAGATCTGCTATCATATAATGTGTCGGTAAACCTGGGTTTGTGCAGATTATTAGGAGTAATCAGTACAACAAACAACACAGATCCTGATCTGCAGGCGCATTATGCTACAGCAGATCTGGATCTTTGCTGTTTGCAGTTTGACTTGACTTCTAAGTGAGTATATACGACATACGACTAATATATGATTGACTAACACTATCATCTCATTCATGAATGTTTGAAGTATCCTGTATAATGAAATCACTTCATCTTATCTTAAAAGTACACACTAGAATAATCCCCCCCCCATTAAGAGCTTAAGTGATGTCAAAGCAGACCTGAGAGCTTACCCATCAGTGTTTTAACTTATCGAACTGTAATGATTGGTAAAAGACTATCTTCCATTATTAGAGAGGCTGGTCTAATCCAAGGCAGTATCATAGAATTGAAAGTTGATGATAATCCAATTAAGGTGTCAGTTCGGTTTCAAGTGAACATTGGAGACTATCCTGTTAGGTTTTCAGATTTTTTTTTTTGTATTTAAAGAAAATGTTAAAGTAAGCTATAATATTACATGAAACATTAACAATGCTAGGTACATACTCCAGGTAATTAATTCTGCAAATATAACAAATTATACTGCAGTCAAATTTGCCCAAGCAGTTACATACATTAAGGAATACACTGTATGTCAACTGTCATGCTATATTTATTGATCACCTGAATTATGTAGCTCATTTTTCAACTTTTAAGATGAGATGCTTAACACAAATCTGACTGTTGATTCATGTAACTAATCTGAAAACGTCAGGAAATTACTTAAAATTAAAGTACCTGGGACCTGGCATAGTTATGATTCATGTGATTTTTAAGGGAAAGAAAGTTCATGTTGGAAGAGGAAATCACTGCTTTTCTTATCAAGGATGACCATGACACAATATATACTGTATATACTTACCTGTAAGTCCTATACAGTAGATCTATTAATAGAGCATGTTTTAATCTGACCTTCACCTTACCTGGTCATTGCATGCTTAACCTTTGCAATGTCATACAAGTTGATCGTTAACAAAAATGTACTGTACTCACTAAGAAGTCAAGTCAAATTGTAAATAACAAAGATCATGATCTGCCATAGCAAACTACACTTTATATCAATGTGTATTTTGTTTGTTCTACTGATTACTCCAAACTGCACAAAATCTATATCTGCTGGTTCATTATGCAATAGCAGATTATGGTCTGTGCAGTATGCCATAGGACTTTAGTTATAAATGAGTACATACTGTACTTAGTACACTATGACAGGGACCAGAGATACAGCCTATAAATGAGTACATGCTGTACTTAGTACGCTATGACAGGGACCAGAAAGACAGCACATAAATAAATGCATACTGTACTTAGTATGCTATGACAGGGACCAGAGAGACAGCCCATAAATGAGTACATACTGTACTTAGTATGCTATGACAGGGACTAGAGAGAGACACCCCATAAATGAGTACATACTGTACTTAGTACACTGTAACAGGGACCAGAGAGACAGCCCATAAATGAGTACATATTGTACTTAGTAGGCTGTGATGGGGACCAGAGAGACAGCCCATAAATGAGTACATACTGTACTTAGTATGCTGTGACAGGGACCAGAGAGACAGCCCATAAATGAGTACATACTGTACTTAGTATGCTATGACAGGGACCAGAGAGACAGCCCATTAACCTTCTGCTGAGTTGGTTGACAATCAAATATGGCCTTGTCAAATGATGGTTGGTGTTTATCATTTATTTTCACCAGGTCATTCTAAATTTTCTTGACAACAATCAAACATTTACATCTGGATATCTCATAATTCTTTAAATAAAAGTATGCATTGAGTTCCTCAAATTAAAAAAATCCTATTTTTCCCAACAGAAAACAAACAAGATTTTTTTCTTACAAAAATATATTATGACTGTATTTTAGTCCTTGATGCCTGCTAAATGTTCAGAGAAAATACATTATTGGCTACTAAGTATTGTGAGAGATATTTACAAATCTTAATTCAATGAAGGGACTTTAAAATCTTTAGTGAAAGTGATCTACACTGCCAAAATTGTCAATCAATAGTAATGAAATTTAAGCAAACTTCTTCACATTAATCCCAATGCTGATGTTGTCACCAAACATGTTATAATGTTTTGATTATCTGGGAGACACTCTCTTTGGGATTCTTAAATTGTGGTCTGTTATGACTCTATAATCTTAAACAAAGTATGTGCAACAGAATTTTGCCCAACAATTTTTCCAAAATTCAACAAATACCTTATTTCCCTAGAATATAAAATGAAAAATTATACATAACTTGCACCTAAATAGTCCCAAAAGTAGAGTATTCCAAATGGTGTTCAGAATTAAGTATAATCTATTGTGCTGATGTGCCATTAGTCTGAAATAGTTTGATGTGCTATCAATCTTGATGTATCACAGTGATATAATCAAAAACATGCTGAGTAGCATCTGCTCCAGGTGCTTTGCTATATGACAGAAGGTTAATTAATTTTTCAGTTTTAGTTAGCATTAGAGGATCAGAAAGTGTACTGTTGATTTCCACCTGGAGCAGTTGATCAGTTGGTTCTGATAAATGGATGTTAATTGAGGATGTCATTAAAGTGTTCTACAAATCTTTGAATTATGCCAGTAAGCAGCATGGTGCTATCAGCACTCAGAATTGGAGATGTTCCTGATGGCCATGTCCTGCAGATTGTCTTCAAAGCATCTTGGAAGTTCTTCGTGTCATTCCTTTCTGCATAGAACTGAATCTCACCTGCCCTGCTGCTCAGTCTCGTATCTTGCAACTCTTGGAGTCAGCACTGGACAGTCCTTGTAACACTGTTGAATGCTGCCTTGTTAGATGGGCACCTTTGCCTTGTGGTCATATGTTGGGCTTAATCCAGATATTGAGCTTGGAAACAGTGAAGATGTGGTCAGTCCAGCATTTTGCACTTTTTCTCATGTCCTTTGGCATTCTGACCTCCTGCCCATCTTCTCTCTTGACTATGACATTGTCAATATTCTAATCAAGTGTTAGAAGGTCAGCAAAATATTTATGTGATGGGTTCAGTGGGTCATCAATTTAAATTAGAATCTGCAGTAAATCTGCATCATACTCTTATTTTTCCCTAAAACTATAAAGAAGAGAGCTTTTTGGCACGTAATTCCAAAATGAAATTTGATACTTAGATCACAACAAACTGTTTTGAATATCTGTGGCCATACTGCAGATGCAGTTATAAAACTGACTCATTCTAGTACAATCAGAAACCAGATTATGTTTTGTATATGTATAAGACAGTTTTAAGGTGAAAGTGCCAAAAAATTTATTTTTTCTGCAAGCCAATGACTTTGGTTACATATAACAAAAATGCTGAACAAATTTCTGGCTAATTAACAAATTATTGTGTTTATACTTACTTGGAACTTTTCCTATCAATGAAATAATTGCATGGTTGATAACCAATTCCAGAAACTTGGGGATAGAATTTGTCACTGAACATAAACAAATGAATGGGTTCACAAGATCCAAGAACCATTTACACTTAAAAAGAGACCAATATCACTAAGGTTACAGGACCAAAGTTCATGGCCCAAAAGGAAATCCATAATGTAGGTGATTTTTGTTTTGTTTTTTTATAAATGTTGGGACAAAATATTACCTGGATAACAATGGCAGCTCTTCTCTTTCGAATGAAAATCATACGATGCCGAAAGCTGCGAAAGTAGCTCTGTATGACAAGAGTTGCCTCTCTTTTCTGGATGAAGTCTAAAAATGAAAAGAAATTTTAAATAGACATGAATTGAAATCTGTTAAGCAAATGCAAGATAAAAGTTTGACAGTGATTCCTGTTTGTAAAAGAGAATTGCAAAAACAATATTACAGCTTGGATGTTCATATAATTCGTGATTTAAGCAGGCATTCAGGCAACTTCCTCCAGGGTGCAGGACAGATATGTGATAATTAAAGTCACATCCTATTATGTAAATAAGTGGATAAAACCAGGCTTCGAACTGCATATTGCCACCCTTGATCCAAACCCTAATATAGTACATGTACAATGAAAATTAGGTTATTGTGACCTATTTTCAATAGTGACAGATACTACTCATAACGACATATGCTGGGTTTTAAATAGACACCAATCTGCTATCCTGCAGTTAGTGATTTACCTGGCAATTCAGTAAAACCTGGCAGTTACTAATCTACTGGGACAATTAAAATTACTAGCAGTCACTTATAACAGTTTAAGAACTTAAGAAGTAGTCATGAGTCAGCATTCTCTTTCATGGTTAATTGATCTATTTACATTTTCAATTAAGTACCTACCAACATTCTGCAATTTACAAGGTACAAAAATGTTCACAGCACATATGGATAGTGTGTTAAACACTCATCCACTGATCAAGTAAATTAATGTTATTACTGTCAAAAGGGTCTTCATGCATGTGCAACGACCCTGATGAACTTCCCCCAACCATGATCTGATTATACTGCTGATAACAAAATGTATAAGGTCTCAGACCAGTGATGACCAATCAGAAAAGGTCATATTTGCCAACTCAACAAATAATCTTGAATTATACCAATGGGGTTTTTTTGCACTAAATATTTGAGCACTTCATTAATTAATTAATTAATTAATTAATTAATTAATTAATTAATTAATTAATTAACAGAATTTTTAAAATTGTACCTGGAATCACACAATGCAAGCTGCCAACACATAACTGCAGAGGGTTTCATGAAACCAAAACAGAAATTTGGTTCCTCATAAGCAAAGCAATCTGGCAACTTTGAACAAGAGTATTTTGAAGAAGCATAAAGTTTCAACTTTTCATGAGTCTTGCTCGGGAAATACACTTATTATTTTGAATTGATACTAATAAAAAATAAATGTTGAATAAGAAACTGGACTGTCTTCTGTTTGGCTTTAGCAGCTAAGGAAAACAATTTATTATGGCAATCCTGTGCATTACTAAAAAAGATTAATTTCAATTCTTGTATATAAATCCATGAAGTTTTCAACACTCAGTGAAGTAATGTCAGACAAACAAAGCTGATAAAAAAGACAACAAATACTACTAAGTGACAAGTTGGTAATTTTGATCTACTCTTGCTGGCAGGAAGAAACAATGCACTCAAAGTGCAAGGTATCTCCAAGTCTTGTTATTGAAAATCTACAAATTATATAACAATGGCACTCAAAATGTATCTCCAAGTCTTGTTATTGAAAATCTACAAATTATATAACAATGGCACTCAAAATGCATCTCCAAGTCTTGTTATTGAAAATCGACAAATCATACAACAATGGCACTCAAAATGCATCTCCAAGTCTTGTTATTGAAAATCGACAAATCATATAACAATGCACTCAAAATGCATCTCCAAGTCCTGTTATTGAAAATCGATAAATCATATAACAATGGCACTCAAAATGCAAGGTATCTCCACATCACATTATTGAAAATGGACACTGCCATATGGCAATTATATTCCTTGAAGAACAAGAGTCCCACAAAAGGACTGCTGTCCTACTGGATAAAAAGACTTGACAGGAATCCAAGATCATACTATTTCTTCTTTTTAGCTGCTGAGTTTGGAAATGATCTATATTTTTGAGTGATAACAAGATTTTCAAATTAATCACCATGGCAACCATATAAGCCATAATCATGATCATTTTAATTAGGTCAAACTAGACATCATTAGAAGCCTTTTCATTGAAACCACATTTCAATGTGACTATCTATTCAGGAGGCTTAGCAAGAAGTCTTTTGGTGGAAACCCCATTCTGACAAGGCTAGCCATTCAGGAGGCTTAGCAAGAAGTCTTTTGGTGGAAACCCCATTCTGACAAGGCTAGCCATTCAGGAGGCTTAGCAAGAAGTCTTTTGGTGGAAACCCCATGCTGACAAGGCCAGCCATTCAGGAGGATTAGCAAGAAGTCTTTTGGTGGAAACCCCATGCTGACAAGGCCAGCCATTCAGGAGGCTTAGCAATAACAAGGCACTGTGGCCCATACTAGATATTAGATCACCCTTCTATTCATTATAACAAGGCACTGTGGCCCATATTAGATATTAAATCACCCTTCTATTCATTATAACAAGGCACTGTGGCCCATATTAGATATTAGATCACCCTTCTATTCATTATAACAAGGCACTGTGGCCCATATTAGATATTAGATCACCCTTCTATTCATTATAACAAGGCACTGTGGCCCATATTAGATATTAGATCACCCTTCTATTCATTATAACAAGGCACTGTGGCCCATATTAGAAATTAGATCACCCTTCTATTCATTATAACAAAGCACTGTGGCCCATACTAGATATTACATCACCCTTCTATTCATTATAACAAGGCACTGTGGCCCATATTAGATATTAGATCACCCTTCTATTCATTATAACAAGGCACTGTGGCCCATATTAGATATTAGATCACCCTTCTATTCATTATAACAAGGCACTGTGGCCCATATTAGATATTAGATCACCCTTCTATTCATTATAACAAGGCACTGTGGCCCATACTAGATATTAGATCACCCTTCTATTCATTATAACAAGGCACTGTGGCCCATATTAGATATTAGATCACCCTTCTATTCATTATAACAATGCACTGTGGCCCATATTAGATATTAGATCACCCTTCTATTCATTATAACAAGGCACTGTGGCCCATATTAGATATTAGATCACCCTTCTATTCATTATAACAAGGCACTGTGGCCCATACTAGATATTAGATCACCCTTCTATTCATTATAACAAGGCACTGTGGCCCATATTAGATATTAGATCACCCTTCTATTCATTATAACAAGGCACTGTGGCCCATATTAGATATTAGATCACCCTTCTATTCATTATAACAAGGCACTGTGGCCCATATTAGATATTAGATCACCCTTCTATTCATTATAACAAGGCACTGTGGCCCATACTAGATATTAGATCACCCTTCTATTCATTATAACAAGGCACTGTGCCGCCCATATTAGATATTAGATCACCCTTCTATTCATTATAACAATGCACTGTGGCCCATATTAGATATTAGATCACCCTTCTATTCCTTATAACAAGGCACTGTGGCCCATATTAGATATTAGATCACCCTTCTATTCATTATAACAAGGCACTGTGGCCCATATTAGATATTAGATCACCCTTCTATTCATTATAACAAGGCACTGTGGCCCATATTAGATATTAGATCACCCTTCTATTCATTATAACAAGGCACTGTGGCCCATATTAGATATTAGATCACCCTTCTATTCATTATAACAAGGCACTGTGCCGCCCATATTAGATATTAGATCACCCTTCTATTCATTATAACAATGCACTGTGGCCCATATTAGATATTAGATCACCCTTCTGTTCATTATAATAAGGCACTGTTGCCCATATTAGATATTAGATCACCCTTCTATTCATTAAGGACCAACTAGACATCAAAAGAAGTCTTTTGGTGAAGAGCAGCAATAACATGTTTTTCAAGATGGCTGTCAAGGTGGCCATATACACACTCAGATTGACTGGCATCCTGAACCAACAACATGCCATAAAATGTCTCTTGGTAAAACTCTTTGTCAGTTGGACCGTACATCTAGTGAGGAGTACCAATAACACGATTTTCAAGATGGCACCACTGAAGGTCACACAGGCAAAGTTTTTAATTAGGACCAACTAGACACCAAAATAAGTAGTTTGGTGAAAACTTCATGTAAATATTACTTTCTATTCTGGAGGTGTACCAATAACAAGATTTTCAAGATGGCACCACTGGACATCAAAATAAGTCTTGTACTGAAAACCCCATGTTGTTAGTAACAATAACAAGATAATCTGGCTGGCGAATATGGCATCCATATTGGATTTCTGAGTGGCACCATTTTCATTTAGGACCAACCAGACCTTAGGATGAATGTGTGGGTGTCAAGTTCCAGGGCAATTCTCCAAGCAGTTTAGGAGAAGTGGCAACAACAAACTTGTGCTAATGGACAACAGACCATCTCATAACTAACATTGGAGAAGACAGCATACATGACTCATGAAGACATTCCAAGATGATAGAAAATCCATAAAGAAATCATGAAAAATTGTATTTCATTTAGTGTCAAAAGTCACTGTCACAGGCAAGTCTTCCTTGGGTCACAGAACTTACAGTAGTCTTCTTCACAAGAAGCCATTTTCTGTGCACCAAACACATACTATTTTAAGGAATGCTTGCATCACTTTTATTTACTCATATCGATGTGAATGCAACATACAGCCAAATATTCCTAAAGATTATTACCACAGCATCTCGTAGAAACAAGAAATTTTGTTCTAGGTCATTTGCTCTGATCAACAAGGCAAATCAAATCTGTCATATCAGCAAAGGTGTGAAAATGATTTTGTGTAGTATATATGGCCTTTCTTTCATGAGACATCAGTTGTACTATATCTCGATACAGACTGTCCTTCAAGTGTTCTTTTCAAAATTTGGCAAAAAGCTTTCTGTTGTTGAGGTTACAGGAGTTTTTAGTGTCAATTTTAAGCAGAACTAGTACAAGACTGAGCACACCCTGAGTTTTGTTGTGTCCAATAGAGATGTTAATAGATCATTTGATTATAATTTTTGTACCCCAAATCAAACAAGGCCAAACAAAAAATGTTTCACTTTGGCTGACTGTTTCTCATTAGATCTTTGTACTTTTTCCCCCATGTTTCTTTAAAAAAAAATCACATCATCACATTAAACGCATAAAATATTTTTTTAAAAAATAATTCTGACCTGCCCACCCTAATTTATAACCAGTGCAACAAAAAATATACATATTATTTTCTTAGCCTAATAGTATTTCTTCGTTATTTTTGCCAATTACCAATTACTTCTGAGGTATTGTAGGAGCTTAAAAAATAAAGCCTAATTTCTCTGGTGCCATTTTTCAAAACTTTTTTCTCCAAGTCTAGCATTTGCTGTACCTCTTTTGCATACAAAGCCTCTCCAGATCTTCTGTATAACAACAGCTCGCTGGCACAGGAATTTTAGACGCATCTCCTCCAGGGGCTCAAAAACTGAGTTTTTCATAAACACCTAAAAATAATTAAAAAACAGTTACAATGTTGCATGACAAGTTTAGTTATGAAGTTGCCAGCTAATTCTCCTGAGTCATTCTAAACAGCTTTCAAACATTTTTGGAGGTGATAAACCATTCATTTTCAAGGTGTTTTTTTTTAAACAGATTCATCAGCATTTTCAGATTCTTCAATTGAATGTGCGGTATTCATCAGTAACTTTGACACCACAATACAAATTTCAATAATAATGAAAAAGCCCCCAAACAGGCACAAAACATCTCTGACTACTAGGTCATTCATTATTATGTCAGTTTGTTCAACAACAGGGTGTATATGAATTTCCAGAGAAGAATGCAAGAGTTACATGGTTATAGAGATTCCTGTGAAATACAAACCACCAACTTTTCTCTTGCAGAACCTGAAATCGATGAGGCATGAAAATCTTACTCTTGGAAAAGGCCATTTCTATTCATGAAGAAGAATTCACAAAGTATTTTGAATTGATTCTGGCCACAAAAGTTGAAGAAGCTGGCCTAAACAGAAAACTCTGAGAAGGTCACAGAAACATGAAATGCAAGTTGCCATGACCTATATTTTGTAAATGTATATTGCACATTTCAAAAAAGCTTAAACAAACAAATCTGTATGACCAAGTAGCCAAAGATAAAAGGAAAATTAATCTTTGCTGTAATCTGTTTTAGAACCAATTACAACATGCTTTGATATTATGAAATACTCATCCATGTACTATTAGGATACATAACCTTGCTGGTAATACCTCAATATATGGTTCCCTCATTTATAATATGGGTAACTTTTATGGCTCCAATTAGCAGCAATGAGGGTATGCAGTATTTTTTATCGAAGAATTATCAACAATGTCTACTGATGAAACTGCCAATCAAAGAATTACCAACAATGCATACAAATAAATTTGCCAATCCAAAATAATCAACAGTGTATGCAAATGAATTAGCCAATCAAAGAATTATCAATAATACATAAATTAGTCTACAAAATCAATAATTTGTACAATTTTGTTTTTGAACATTTTCAATATAAATGAAACACAATGATTACATTAGATTAACACAATGCTCTGAATATGAAAATTTTCCTATGAACAAATTTTCAAGAAAACCTAGTAAAAATCTATCATAATAATAATTATAAAAGTTATAAATACAACACCAGGCATATATGATAATAAATAATTCTTCTGTATCTTTACCATTACTTAGGAAAATTGTGTCTCAATGTAATGCTGGATAACTGATTATCAAATATCTTTAAGTGAGAGTTTTCATAATATTTGGTGAAATATATCATATAAGCACTTGTTTCACCCCTATAAATTCTTAACTGAATAAATAGATATTTTGTATATTATCAATAACCATTCTGTATGTTTAATTACATACTATATTACAGCTGTAAACTTTTGCTATCCAACACCCAAAACATAACTTCACAGTATAAATGTAAAGAGAGATAGCTCTCTAAGGCCAACATGTAAATGGAAAAGAGAGATAACTCTCTATGGCCAACATGTAAATGAATAAGTGAGATAACTCCCTATGGCTAACATGTAAATGGTAGAGAGATAACTCCCATTGGTCAACATGTAAATGGTAGAGAGATAACTTCCTATGACCAACATGTAAATGTGCAAGAGATAACTCCCTGTGGCCAACATGTAAATGGAAAAGAGAGATGACCAACATGTCCATGGGAAAGAGAGATAACTCCCTAAAGCCAACATTTAAATGGGAAAGTGAGATAACTCCCTATGGCCAACATGTAAATGTTAGAGAGATAACTCCCTATGGCCAACATGTAAATGGAAAAGAGAGATGACCAACATGTCCATGGGAAAGAGAGATAACTCCCTAAAGCCAACATTTAAATGGGAAAGTGAGATAACTCCCTATGGCCAACATGTAAATGGAAAAGAGAGATGACCAACAAGACCATGAGAAAGAGATATAATTCCCTACGGCCAACATGTAAAAGGGAAAGAGACAATGCATGTAAAGTCAGATTGACACATGATGTGACTCAATGAGCAACAGTATGAGAATGACCCAAACACAAACCTAACCTTGAGCAACTGAGCTCAATGCAAAGGTTAGCACAAATCAAAGAACCATAAAATAAAGGTCACAGTAACTACATTTCACTTATGGTGCTAGTCCTCACTTTGCAATTGCACACAATGTTATGTGGTTGTAGTACTATTCCTCACTTTACAATTACATACCATGTTATGTGGCTGTGGTACTACTTCTCACTTTGCAATTGCACACCATGTTATGTGGCTGTAGTACTACTTCTCACTTTGCAGTTACACACCATGTTATGTGGCTATAGTACTACTCCTCACTTTGCAATTACATACCATGTTATGTGGCTGTAGTACTACTTCTCACTTTGCAGTTACACACCATGTTATGTGGCTATACTACTACTCCTCACTTTGCAATTACATACCATGTTATGTGGCTGTAGTACTACTTCTCACTTTGCAATTACACACTATGTTATGTGGCTGTAGTACTACTTCTCACTTTGCAGTTACATACCGTGTTATGTGGCTATACTACTACTCTTCACTTTGCAATTACATACCATGTTATGTGGCTGTAGTACTACTTCTCTCTTTGCAATTACATACCATGTTATGTGGCTGTAGTACTACTCCTCACTTTGCAGTTACACACCATGTTATGTGGCTATAGTACTACTCCTCACTTTGCAATTACATACCATGTTATGTGGCTGTAGTACTACTTCTCACTTTGCAGTTACATACCGTGTTATGTGGCTATACTACTACTCTTCACTTTGCAATTACATACCATGTTATGTGGCTGTAGTACTACTTCTCTCTTTGCAATTACATACCATGTTATGTGGCTGTAGTACTACTCCTCACTTTGCAATTACATACCATGTTATGTGGCTGTAGTACTACTTTTCACTTTGCAATTACATACCATGTTATGTGGCTGTAGTACTACTCCTCACTTTGCAATTACATACCATGTTATGTGATTGTAGTACTATTCCTCACTTTACAATTACATGGCATGTTATGTGGCTGTAGTACTACTTCTCACTTTGTAATTACATACCATGTTATGTGGCTGTAGTACTACTCCTCACTTTGCAATTACATACCATGTTATGTGGCTGTAGTACTACTCCTCACTTTGCAATTCCACACCATGTTATGTGACTTAATAGGTAAGAGTGTCTGAGAAAATGAGCTAAATAGAAAGATTAACCAAAATAACTGGACTATTAAATACAGATAACAGTGACCTAGTTCTGACAGAAATGTGCAGTACTCCACATGAACATCTAACACAAACTTATGTGACTTTACATGAATAGTATTTGGAAGAAAAAAACCTACATACAAACCTAACCAAGGTGAAATGAAGACTGTAGTACTTCTAATAACAAAATTTGATACTAAGTTATGTGTCTCTACTTGCAAAGGTACTGAAAGAAATGGACTAAATGCAAAATCCAACCTGTGTTGATGCCAGACTGACTGGAGAGACATAAATATTGATGGGCATTATCAATCCATAAGCCATAACTGCTGTACAGTCCAGCTGGATAAAACCTGGACACAAAATTACAGACTATACTGAAGCAAAGGGACCAAAGTATTGTGCAATATATTCTTGTGCTTTTCGGCAATGACTTACTGTTTTGTATTATAAAATCTTGATTTATAATGGAAAAACTATTTACATATCTTTGGTCTAGCCTTATAACACAAACACAAGTGGCTAAAATGGCAACTAAAGCTAGTAGCCTCATAATGGTAAAATGTGTCAAAAGTGACGATGAAGGCCGAAAGAGGTCTTGGCACCCTAGGTCCTCTGGCAACCTCATCACATTAGTATGCCACTGTCTAAAGCCATACACCTTTAAAAAGTCCCATAAAATGAGACACTCAGTGTGTGAGACAGGATGGGAGGCTATTGTCAAAAATTGCAAAATAAATTGAGAGGATATGAAAATGTCTTCCTCAGTGAAATTTGAATAACAATGGCCAAATTAATCATACCATTCTAATGCACACCCTTCATCCATCCACTACTGTAATTCCAAGAATACTTTGACAAGTTATTTTGTTGTTTATGCTAATGATGACAAATAACATACAACCATACATGCTAAACCCCAAGAGGCATAAGGGTAATTATTACTATTATAAGTGGCAAAAAAGCCTAATTTGGGTATACAAAGTGTAATCTATATATTATATGCCCGAGTACCAATATACAACAAGTATGAATGAGATACAAACCTAATTTGGGTGTACAAAGTGTAATCTATATATTATATACCTGAGTACCAATATACAGCAAGTATGAATGAGATACAAGCCTAATTTGGGTATACAAAGTGTAATCTATATATTATATACCTGAGTACCAATATACAGCAAGTATGAATGAGATACAAACCTAATTTGGGTGTACAAAGTGTAATCTATATATTATATGCCTGAGTACCAATATACAGCAAGTATAAATCAGATACAAGCCTAATTTGGGTGTACAAAGTGTAATCTATATATTATATACCTGAGTACCAATATACAGCAAGTATAAATCAGATACAAGCCTAATTTGGGTGTACAAAGTGTAATCTATATATTATATGCCTGAGTACCAATATACAGCAAGTATAAATGAGATACGTTGTTACAGCTAACCTGGTTCTGTAGCTGTTCAAAATTCTTGTTGCAAAGGGCAAAATCCATATGGATTAGAATCGGAATAAAATCACAAAATATACTGACAAATTATTGTATATTCAGCACTTTAACTAGTCTACATGTGTAACTTTTGCTGAATGACAGTGATCTGGAGTACTGTAATGATCATAGTCAAGTAATACATTATTCTCATATTCTTCTTTTAAAGTTTGGAAAGCAGTGTTGATTTGTCCTTTTTCTGATCTGACATGTTTTGAAGTTTGAAAAGATCCATCTGCTCAAACATTTTCTGTCATATAACATCCACAACTCACAGGGGCTCCTATTATTGCTTACAATTTACTTGTCAGTCATACATATAGAATAAAATAATATAAGGGAGGACACTTCCTTCTTTTCTCATGTGACCTACAAAAACATCAGTGCTGATATTTCAAGCTACATTTTGTGTAGAGTAATAAATTCGGTAAGGATGTTTAGATCAGACATTTGTCATTGTGAAACTATGCAAAGTTTGGTTGACTAATATATCTTGAAGGAATGCCAGACCATATTCCCATGATAATGCTTGACATGCAGGCTTAATATGCAAGAACAGCATGCTGAATGGAATCAGTGTATTTCCCGAGGGTGTAAAATTGAGGGTTAAAAAAAACAACCTTGGTGTGGTGTCAGAACTGGGGGTCAAATAAAAAATGTGGGGTCAAATATGTACTGACAAATTTCCACCTAACCCATACTTTTTCAACTTGAAATAGGATACTGCAACTTGTACAAATCTGTCTATCTGTCTGTCTCTCTTACCAATATGCACAAGTAACAAAAAATGCATGGTCCATTCAAAGAATAATTTTATGAGTTCATTTTCCTTTTAGTTTAAAGTCGTACTTTTAACAGTCTCCTTATAATCCTTTTGTATCAGTATTATAGACCAACACATTACATATAAGCCAATATAAAAACCCAAATAATTTTTTTAACCAAATAAAATTTAATTTACTGCCTGTCATAAAATGTGTACTATCATCGGTTTCATTGTACTTCGTCCTTAAAGATATTTATTCAAAATCGAAAAAAGCTAATGATTCATTTATTTTTTAGTAAGTTACACTTGAACTTTGCATTCTTTCTTTTATTGCAGCAAAGTAACATGCCAACAAAATCTGCAATGACCCCATTGACAATGTAATCCAAAAAATGCATTTGTCTCTGTTAGCTTACTGATTTCTTTGTTGTGAAAGAATGTCTTGGGTGATAATGTGTTCTCTTGATAACTTGTGGCAAACAAGGGCAGATTTTTTAAAATTATTAAACCATGTCACAAAAGGATTATTCACATTTGCAGTCTTCACACCAGTAATCCCAATGGATATGCCATATTCCAGTCAAAGGAATTAATTTCTTCATTTTTCATTAAAGTTATATCCACAGTCACACTTTTGTATTCTGCTTCTTTCACTTTCTTGGCTTGTGATTCTGAGAGTATGCTGTTTTAATCTGGAGATCACTTTCTAGTGCCACAAGCATTGAGGCTAAACATCTGAACAACATCTTGCTAAGCTCTATGGAAATTTGAGCTCATAACAATCTTAGGATGATATTGTTTTTACTTCATCGTATTTAAAAGAATGATAATGTAACCTAACATAGTACATTTGCACTAAGTTAATGCCAGATGTACCATGTTCTTATTTGTTTACATTTACAAACATTCAAAGGCTATAAGCTAATAATGCAGCCTTACAACAGTGTATGTGGATGTGGTCATTCAGGTGCAATCTTAAATACTAATTGTTGTTCTAAATTTTGTCTTTATGTCGTTTAACCAAAGTAAATTTAATCCTGATCACTGCTCTTTAACTGAGACCAAAAAATTTAAAGCAAAAAATATTTTAATGCTATGGCCTTCGATCTTGTTTCCAAGCTGGTGTTTATATTCTGTCTAATTTTCTATCATATGTTTGTTGATCTCAAGGAGAGTCACCATGACCTTCAGTTTTTTGAGAAGAGGTAAACCAGTCCAATTTATGAGGCATGATTGTTGACACGTAGCAACTGATGTTGTTTTAAACTCTCTGAGAACATAGAGAATCTGCTTTACAACTTTGCAATGTTTCTCATCAAGAAGCAGGATCTGAGGGTAAAATGTAATCATTGATTCATGCTGAATGTATCTTTACAATATCTGTCAAAATAATGACATACAGTTGGTTTTACACTCAAGAAATGACTTTCATGTAGCCATATTAAGAGAATTTTGTTTCTCTTCTAGGACGTAAGAAGCTTTACTCATCTCCTTTTCTTAAATTAATTTAAAACTACACAAACCATAGCTTGTGCAGCATGGAGCTTTGCACTTCTATGTAAGGTGGCTTTTACTGCTACATTGAGTGTATTGCCAAGGTGCCCCATGTGACCTCCAGGACAGAAGTTTCAAAGCTTTGATAAAAGCTAATGACTTGTCTGAGCATAATCTTTCAATTCCCAGGACAATTGTAAATTTCTTCTTTGGTCACAACAAACCAACAAATCTGAGTGCTAAACATATAAACTAAATGCAGTTGTGTATTTCTACCTGTTTAACAGTTTGGCACCATTTTTGTAAACAACAAACTAGACATAATAAGAAACCCCACATGGATATGAACATTCATTCAGGAGAAGTAGTGATAACACTGGCAGTCATTTTAGATGTCTGAATCGCATGATTTTTTCTTAGGAACAAGATATTATATGAAGTCTTAGTAATAAAAACTCATGCTGGAATAGCCATCCATTCCACTATAGAAAAAGATTTTTAAGACAGCCACAGTGCAAACGGTACCATCTTCATCCTTGATCAACTAAATATTGTAAGTAGTCTTCTAGTATAGCCTGCTTGCTAATAAGGTTCTGTTCTGGGCAAGTATCAAGACAAAGATTTTCAAGATGACTGCTATGGTGGTCATCAGATCAGAACCAGTTTTATTTTAGGACCAATAAGATAAAACAAGTCTTTTTGTAAAAAGCCCATGTTGATATGAGCATAAAGTAGCAATAACAAGTTTTTCAAGCTGACTGGAGAAAAAGCCATATTTGGCAATCAGAGTAACACTATTTTCATTTAGGACCAATTAAATATCATAAGAAATCATCTGATGAAAACTCCATGTCAATAAACATTCTGTTAAAAAAGAAATAGAGATTTCAAGATGGCTACCTTGGTGGCCATATTGGAAGTCAAATCAGCACCATTTCCATTTAGGACTACCTAAACTTCATAAAATGTTTATTCCTGATAACACCATATTGATGTGCCAATCCACTGAGGAAATACAGCAATAAGATCTTCAAGATGGTTGATGTTGTGGCAATTTTGCTTGTCTAAACAGCAACTAAACCAAAGAATGAATGTGTACATAAAGTTTCATAGCATTCGTCGAAGCAGTTTGGGAAGAGTAAAAATATAAAATTTGTACTAATGTACAGACAAATGATAAACAACACACAATCCAAAAAGCTCTTCTGGCCAATAAAACTCAACATTGTCACAACAGCTGATATGCTCTTCATTAGGTTATGACTATTATATGCACCAGCTTTTAACAACAAACATGCGTAAACCAGTCATGTTCATAAAAGTCTATCAAACAGATACAAAACAAAGAGGGCAACTCCAACAAAAACTGAAGGAGCAAAGTATATTCAGATGATGACAATAACATGTATCAACGTTTCTGAGCAATCCATTGATTTAAGACTAGTCTTCTTCACAAGAGTTTGCAAAACAATGCCAGTCGTAAAGGGCAACAATCCCAGTCGTAAAGGGCAATAATCCCAGTCATAAAGGGCATTAAATGCCAGTCATAAAAGGCAATAATGCCAACAAAAATTGCATTGGTAATTTGTTGAGATCAGCTTCTTGTAGTGATAATCATAATATTCACAAAGTTTCATGATAATCCAAAACCATTGGACCAGTTGCATCATAAATACTGTACCAGAAGGCAAGACAAAGTGCAAATTGTTAGCAAAGAAGACAGTCCTAAAAGAATATATATATATATATATATATATATATATATATATATATATATATATATATATATATATATATAGTAAAAACTGTAATGAGAGACCCTGCTATGAGAAACCACCTGTTTTAAAAGACCAGGATCTCCATGCACAAATTTATTGATTATATAGTGCTATGTCTTGTTATGAGAGACCACATGTCTCTGGAGACCACTGTATTTTGGCAGAAGTGGTGGTCTTTTAGGTTTTACTGTACAGATATATGACTGCTAATATATATTGATAAGTGTTTTGCATTCCTTCTGATGACATAAAAAGTGGCAAAGATAAATGTATGCAACACCCTTTTCTATGAGGAATCCCCTTTCAGCACCTAACAGTTCTGAATCCTGCTAGCATGGCAATGCCCTTTGATTAGTCAGTGAACAAGAAACTGTCCTTTAGATTTAAGCACTGTTTATATACAGTCTTTGTCCCTAGTCTGATTTAAAAACCTCTCTCAAAAAAGCAGTGAAATGTTAGGTAAAAATAGCAACTCCAACCTTTATCATGACTTGCCTGTCAAAAATTGGCAAACTCAAACAAAGCAGTCAAAAACTAGGTCAAAATAGCAACTCCAACCCTAGTTTTGCCAACTTCCCAATCATGGATGACCAGAATCAAACAAGCTGTCAAATGTCAAGTTAAAATACCAACTGCAGTCATGGAAAAGCAGAATCAAACAAGCTGTCAATAGTGATATAAAAATATCAACTCCTACCTTTGTCTTGCCAATTTGCCAGTCATGGATTGGCAGATTCAGAGTTTTGAGAATGTTCCTAACTTCCTCTCTGGAGTCAACATCTGAAGACTTGCTTGGAAGAAGGCATTTATATTTGTCATGAAATGATTCCACAGGCACATGAACTGGGTAGCCCTGGAAATTGAAAACAAAACAAAATCTTTTTAGCAAAGAAAGATACAAATTTGCAGAACTGAAGTCCTTATCTCATTCACTTAACAAAAATCATAAAATCATGAGAGAACTCCCATTTCACAGCAAATGTGTCAGTGTTTATATATTTGGTTGACATTGAATATCAAATTGTAGGTACCTAATAATTGGCCTCAACTTTTCACCCATAATCATCATTGGTAATCCCAGTACTGTATATACTCACCTGTAATACCTGTGCAACTGCAAGGTGAACAGACTGTGATCTACTGTTGCATAATACACTGGCCTATCTAGCCTTGTGCAGTGTGCTAGGAGTAACAGAATAAACAATATAGACCCTGATCTGCAGGCACTCTATTCTATGGAAAATCTTAATCTTTATTTTTGCAGTTTGGCTCAACTTAAAAGTGAGAATATAAAATAATAATTTCATTTTAAAAAGCAAGAAAATCCACATAAGTCAATTTTTTGCATTTCAATGACTAGTTTACAGGCTGCTGTCTTGTCAGTGTTAATATTTATAAGATGTGTGACAATATTTTCAGTTTTATAACATTATATCATTCCATAGGTTACTGTAACACAACATCAAGCAACATCACTGAGCTGGGATCAAAAATGTTTGTTTTTTTTCTGTTATCAACATCTGCCAAATGTCAATGTTGACATCTGAATCTGAAGAGCATGGGTTTCGATAACCAAATAGATTTTGCAATCACTCATGCCAGAAACAAAATGTGCATGATCACTATTTTTACATAACAACAACAATAAAACTTCTGTTTAATTAAAAGTTTTGCTGGTAAAGGCGTCAGTCCAGTATATTGGCTTTCCTTACTCCTTTCCAGGTGGAGCATATTCCTGATCAACTGGTGTAAAATGAATGAGCATCTCAATTCTAAGTCATTTCCTTTGCATGTCACCAGGAAAAGGAAGTATAACAACAAACATCAATGGCACTTGAAACCTAGTACCGTTACATTGATGCTGAAAACACTGAGACACCTTCTCCAAGAATGTTGTGCATGCATTCCAATTCTGCTTGTTAGACATATTTATAAAATGAACTAAACTGAAAGCAGAATTTTCCATTCATTTTAATAATTTTACTATATATCAACTCTGTGCAGAATATAGATTCTTTAATATCAATGCAGATTTTGAGTGGAATGTAAACATATTCTTTAAAATGATGGGAGCAGAAGGAGAATTTATTTTTTTTTGGCCAAACATTTTTAAGACTGGTCACAAAAAGAAGGAAACAATTAAATTGAAAAAAATTACCAATCTACATCAAGTTATCAAGATTAACTATCTCCTCCACCCCCTTCTCCCCGCATCATATAGTAAGGGGCATACTGATGTATCTACCTCTCTTTTGATGCGTATGACATCCAGCATGCCTGAGTACTTGAGCTGCATAAGAACCTCATTGTCCTGGTAGTCATTAGGCTGCTTCTTGGAGTTGGGCTTAAGGCACCGTACATACCTACAATGGAAAACCATAAGAATGCCAAACTTCAAAATAACTGTGATCAGAGCATGTGACTTCCATTCCTTATAAAAGCAGAAGTCATGCAACCTTCATTGAACATAGATAATTTCATCACTCTGCAGAGCGGTGGTGGCTTGGTGGTTAGAGTGCTGCCTCACAATTTAAAAGTTGTAAGTTCTAATCATACAATAAGACCAGCCTGGGTCAGGCCCCATGGTATGTCCTTGGGCAAGAATCCACCAGGGCCCAGATGAAAACATTTTTCATAGTTAATATTTCTCTGTGAAATCAATGCATTTAGAATCTGAATATATTGAAAACATGTGATTTGTACACGGTCAAAGACTACTCAGCTATAAACACAGACCGAAATCAATTATAGTGAAATTTGCCTATTTTGAGAACTGGGAAGCAGTGTTGAGAATGGCCAACAATCTGGGGAAAGGTCTTAGATTGGCTACGGATTTACCCCTGGTCATGAAAATAAAAAATTTAGGCAAATAAGGCATAGTTATTGTCTTTGAGATACTTCTGCTCCAAACAAAGATCTGTCACTGAACTCAGCCAATATTTCACTTTCTTGAATTAGTGCTTTGCTGATATGATAAAAAAAAAAATTTTGTTTCATAATGCTATATTAGGGTTTTAAGTTTATTAATGCCACAGTCTGCTTGTTTAAACAGAGGTATTTTTTATCAAATATATAGCCTTACCATTTCATTTCAGTTTTGATTCTTATTTTTTTTTTGTTTATCTTAACACTTAAAGGTACGAAATACAGTAGGGTTAATATGTTTGGAAAAAGAAATGAAAATTGCACTCGACTTTTAAATTACCTGTATTTTAATTCAGTTTGGCATTCTGCCTATTCTACATTTAATTTTGAAAGCTGATATGCTGTCTATTCCTGTCCATCCAGTATGTATGCAGACTCATATTAATCATCATTTTATGGTTCAAAATCACTTGTTGGTATCTAAATTAACACTTTACTAGCTCCAATAATATGATAAACTTCATAACTTTAAATTCATTGCCATTGTCATCATCAGCCAGCATGTGCCAAGCAAAATCATCATCTGAAATGAACCACATTGGGAATCAAACATTTGGGTTTTCTAAGTAGTCCATATTTTAAAAAGAATTTGTAAAATTTCTTTAATGTAAAGTTCAAACTACTGGAGAATGCTTGTTCCATTGCCCAATTTGTCAGTCAAATTTGGTTTAACAACCATTCATATCAAATCAAATAAAAAAAAAAGACAAATGAGCTATGAGACCTCCACCAGCAATGTGAACTGTGTCACAACAAACATTTTAAGGATTAAATAAAAATTGTAAACTGCATAGAATTTATTTTGATATGTGTGACTTTAAATTAATTTGCAAGACTTCTTGCATCACTGCACTCCAAGTATGTAAATTGATACAAATTCTGCATATCTCTGATATGTACTTTTATATTCATCAGGGAGGTGTTTCCCTTCATTATTTAAGGGCTTTATGTATTTTTACCTGTACAAAACAAATACCACTATGAATTACCTCATTATTAAACTCCCTCATTATTAAACTACCTCATTATTAAACTGCCTCTGTGTTTACTTTTTTGTGACATTATTCAATTGATTAATATTCTCCTGTCTTGTAATTTTTTCCTCATTTTTGGTGTTTTTAGTTTAATGCCTGCCTGTCAGAGACACAATAGCATGATGATGTATATATTTGCAGTTATATGGTTTCTATTGATATGCACATTTGTCCATAAATTTAATTTGTTGCTTCAGTGTTTTTCTGTACATTTTTGCTTTGGCTTATGCTAAAATTTTAGCATCAGCAGCTTTACTTTAATATTAACTGGAATAGCGATCTGTTGTTAAATGGTCAGAGTTTTTTAAGCACACATAATTTAAATAGAAAAGTACTCAGTAATATGTATATTGTTTTTTGTGTGAATATCAACTGTAATCAATAAAGCTTTAGTATTTTCCAGTATCATATATAAGAATATTCTTGTACATAAATAGTATATTGAGTTATCTCCCTTACTCCATGTAATTCTTGTTTTTCCTCTCGCTAAGCTGTTTTTGGAAATTTAATTTGTGTTGCTTCAGTTTGATTCATTATGTTTTTGTTTCATCTTATGCATGCAGTTTAGCACAAGCAGTTTTGCTTTAATAATGACCTGAATAAGTGATTTGTTTTTTTTGGGGATTATTGTCATTGTTTGTAAGCACCATATTATGTAAACAGGAAAGTACTGTAACATTAATGTCAATTCAGCATGTTTATCTTCTATGTGAGTTATCAATTCTAATAGATAAATGAATTGCTATTAAGATTATGCAACTAATTCATTTAGTTTCTTAAATCTATAAAAGTCATATAACTCATTAAAGATAGACAACTCTTTAAACTTAGGGCATTCATCATACCATACTACAAGAGAATGAAGTATAGTTTGCCTTATGTTTGTTTGGCATGCATGGATTTTGTTTGTATGAGGTTTAAAAATTAGAAATATATATATATATATATATATATATATATATGTACTGTGTAAAGAATATACTTTATTATAGAATCAGTTGGAAGTTTTAATATTATTAAATATTATACACAGGAATTTACCTCTGTACAGATACCACAAGGAGTTTTCATTTTCACTCTATACATTTTTTTTCTATTCACTATGCTTTAGGAATTACTGGGCATTGTTAACAGGTCAAAATGATTTAACATTTAAATGTTTTTTACTTTCATATTTTAGGCAAATGACATTGGAAATATGTAAACTGAAAGAATGGTATTAGTCCAAAACAAAAACTCATGGATCCCAATATCAGCTATAAACAGCTTTACACTGTAGCAGACAAAATGGGTTGCAAAACTATTTACAATAAACTGATCCAAAATGGGGAATTCCTCCCTCAAGATGCAAATGTTACAATTTTGTCAAAAAGAGGATGACAACTGGCAAACAAATTTCTTTCTTACATTCAGATTAATTTTAAAGAGGATTTATATAAAGATTCTGCATGTAAGTATTTCTACAAATAAATTTTCATTTAATTAAAATTGGTATAATAGTAACTTATGCAAAAAATATGGGCATTTTCCTGAATCTATGTGCCATCCTGTTTGTGAATGTAACATAATTCAGAGGTTTCTGAGAGACTTTGTGTCACTGACTAGTTACAAATTTACCCATGTACAAAACTGGTTCATCTAAAGAAATTGTGTTCTTTGGTATATGCAAAAGGCATGAGACAGATGATGTATTTTATATTACTGCACACAAAGTTTTACATTTATAAGTACAAGTATTGCATTTCCTATCCTCATATCACATTTAAAATAAGCTTTAAAGCACAGTTATTTAGCAGAAAAATAAAATGCTTTTCAGCCTCTTGATGGTGAAACATTTCAGAAGAAGTATTCGACTTACATAAATGTAATTCATTAGAACAAATCATCTCCTGAGAAAGTTATCATTAGTATATCAGGTAAAGAGACAATATCAAGCCACTATAACAATAATTTATAGTTTGTCTTTCTTTCTTCCCTCTTTAATTGATCAATTAAATCATCAATTTCATTTATCTCATCTCTCTCTCTTGGCTTATTTATTTGCTTCTATACTTTTGTGTACATTTTGTACAGAGGTGATGCCATGTACTATGCCTGCAGTCAAATTTTCCAAAAAAAGTTGATAAAATTCCAGATAATAAAATATTAAGGCACATTTGATTATATCTCTACTTCAGTGAGTGTTCTCAGAGTTGTCAACGAATATCATTTCAAACAAAAAAGGAATAGTTTGCATCCATCAAACATACCATGGTATAATAAGGACTATGTTCACTGCAGTATGCAGACTCCTTGGACTAAATGTTTAAACTTAAAACATTATTATTTTTGTGTAATTTGCATGCACTTCAAAAAGGTATCTATGTATGTTGTTGTTGTTGGGTTTAACACCATTTTTCAGCACAAGACAGGTTATACATGGCGGCCAGTATTAATGGTGAAGAAAGAATCCTGGAAAACCCCAGGAAGAACCACCGACCCACGAGAAGCTACTGGCAGGCTTTCTCACTTACCCACGTTAGCCGAGTCTGGACTTGAACTCATGCAGACAGAAGTGAGATGGCGGCAGTGATCTGTAACGGTCAGCACTTTAGACCACTAGACCACTCAGGGTCCCTATCTATGTATGTATTTTTAAATGAGCAGTGTAAAATACACAAACACAATGCCTTATGTTGACAGTATTATGCAAGATATTGATGCCTTTTTTGGTCATTTTACCTAGAACCTTATAAATTTTTCAAAGTGTTAAATTTTAAAAAGATAGTGCCTACATTCACCTCTTGAAAATGCAGAAAGCATACTCTGGTGATTTTAATATATGCCGTACAAACTCTAAAATCTGTAAAGGATATATAAAAGTTTTCATATAGAGAATTTTACTAAGACTACATCCACATCAGAATGTAAAAAAGCACTTAATTTTCTTATAAAGTGTATCCACGATATTGTTATAATTTGTGCCATTAACTATTTGTAGGTCTGTGGCCTTAAATACAAAATAAAGTTGTAATTGTCTTAGTCACTGTTATTGTAACTACCGTTTTCTTGTATATGTACTGTATCAGTTTTCCATCCAAGAACACAGGCAAATATAACAAAGAGCAAAATTTATATTTCAATATTTAAAAAATGCATGATAATGTTTTATTTATTTGCTTACAAATTAAATCAATCACAGCGATTGTAATGCCATCATATGAGTGTCCATAAAAGTCGATACCTGCCTGATAAAAAATTTTGTCCAACCAAATATCCTGACAGTAAGTTAATGAATATGTGCTAACAAAATATACAATGGATTTTTCAAATAACAGAAATAGCTTCTATACAGTGTACTCTGATATGAAAATCTGATTTACTGAAACCTTGTTGTCAAAATGCATTGAAACAAAATGGAGCAGTTATGTCCCTTTGTATCTTCTGAAGATTGTCCAAATTAAAATTAAACAGCTGCTCCATGAATATTTAACACAGAAACTGATGAAAAACAAATAATACAATTATTATAAATACTGTTACTATCTTACCAAGGATTGGTAGTTGAAAGCACATCCACAAGGGCTGACAACTGATGTTTGAATGTATCACCGACTGTTGGTTTTCCTCGAGTTGTCCTTGATATTGTGGCCCTTCCACTCAGATCCTCCAATCGTACGCCAAGAAGATCCTGCGTTCATAAAATAAAATAATTTAGGAGTCAATATCCAAAACAAATATGCAACTGATGCTACAAGAAAACTAAAACTCCAAAACACACTGAACAAAGTGATCCACTCAGGCATCTATCTTTTGTACTTAAGTTTATGAAAACAAAAATCAATGTCACTGAAAAACAAATATTGTTGTTCTGCTTACTGCTTTGGAAAGAAAATACTGTGATTCCACTTTAATCAAGGGTACTAATTTGGAGGGACTTTGTGGTTTGCTATAAACAATGAACTGAAAGACCTAATAAAATCTGATTACTAATGATGTATAAAAAATTTTAAGTACAAAACAAAAATGGCACTTTTGGAGAACCATGAAACAGATACCCACCAGAAAAGTGAATTCACAGTATGTGCTTAACTTTTATTTATGTTCCCATGCAGCAAATTTTTTTTAAGATTGTCCCCTTCAAAAATTGTGAGTAACACCAACTTGTAAATGGCAGTTCTCTGCCATAACTGACTCCAACTCAGTCAAAAAATATAAATATAAAAATTATGAAATGCTATCATTACACTGCAATTGTAATTCATTCATAAATAATATTGCTGTACTAAACACAAATTGGCTGGATCCAATACTGAGGGATAATTCAGTTTAAAGTACAAAATGCAAGACTAGCAT
Source organism: Potamilus streckersoni (assembly GCA_016746295.1). Lineage (NCBI taxonomy): Eukaryota > Metazoa > Mollusca > Bivalvia > Unionida > Unionidae > Potamilus > Potamilus streckersoni. The sequence continues at coordinate 647,694 of JAEAOA010001663.1, read as the reverse complement.
ATGTAGCATTACCACCCCAACAGCTAATGCATTCTTTTCTCTTTAATAAAATTACTCAACATGACTCATGCAGCATGTACCCTGGAGTGGTGATTACCACAAAATATTATTGTACTTCATTATACCTGAAATCTTGTCAAGTCCTGCACGAAGACATTGGTGGAGCTGTGCATGAGATCAAACAGCTGGTCTTGTTGGGTGTCTTTGTTTTTATCCAGAAATCCAGCCACAAAGTATGTCACCACTCCTGCATAATGTCGGACCCCAAATTCCTTTTCCCAAGTACGTCTGTCTGCCCCTTTGATGTAGTATTCATGAGTCTCAAATTCAGTGTGCTGCTTCAGCAGGTATGATTTATCTGTACCCTGAAGAAAAAAAGACAATAACTGTTAAATTAACAATGTGTCCATGCAATGCAGATACCAATGTCAATATAATGCAATTAAAGGCAAATTTCCAATCAAAATAGGGGCCATAACTTCATAAACCTTTGCTTGAGAATAGTTCAATATAAATCTGAACTAAATCTTCGTCATCTAAAGCCTCATTTTAAATGGTCTTTTAATTTCAATCCAGGAAGTCATTCACAAGTTATTGAACATAAATTTAAAGGCAATGTTCAAAATTCAAACAGGGGCCATAACCCTGTAGTTTGTTTCTGGAAAATTATGAAAATGAAATTTGAAACCTTATACCAAATCTAATTTGAATCCAGTGAAGGGTAAAGTCAAATAGAAATATGGGCCATAACTCCATAAAGTTTACAGAACACTAGTTGAAGACCTGTTTTCTTAAAGCAAAACCTCATACAAATTTTATTTTAAATCATGATGTCCTTCAAAAGTTACTGAGTGAAAAATTAAAATTTTTGATGGATGGGACAGGATGGGATAGGATGATGGGACAAATGGACATGAGTAACGCTGCATACTCCATCCAAAGACATGGACATAAAAGACAGTCATATTTTGACTGTCCATACTGCTAAATTTCCAGTCTCTTTTCATGCCACTATATTGTCTGGCCAAAGTACCAATGTTAATCACTTCTACATTAAATGTTTGCTTATACAGCATTATAATAAACTTTAAGAAAAATGTATTATTGACTCTGCCATGCAATAGCTATTATTTAAAACTGGACAAAAATGTTAGTTTTCTGGCATTTGAGAATACAAGTATTGTTGTTGTAAATATTATAGCTGTAGTCAAAGGGGCACCATGCTTTCTCACCATGAGAATCACAGATCCTGGTCTGGTGTACATAAGAATCACAGATCCTGGTCTGGTATTCATAAGAATCACAGATCCTGGTCTGGTGTTCACAAAAACAAATTAATAAATGACAATAGTAAAGTTACTTCTCTAACATATACGATAATAATAAGAGATATTTGTCAGACATAAATAAATCTTAATAGACACAATTAAAATGCCACTGACACACTCTTTGGAATTGCAGAAATGTTCTTTTTCTATTGGTCAGTGTGTATTATTAGCACACTAGTTAGGCTGAAGTTGTAATACAATAACATGGAAACCATAAAGATCCATCAAGAATTCTCAGGCATGCAAAAGTGGTCATCTTAACTTTCAATTTTCATAAATACTGAGTTTGACTAAAATATGAAGAAAAAATAAAACTACCTGAGGAAATCTGCATTCTTCATCAAGGATCTTCAATATGCACCTTGGAGGCTGAAAGGTAACAATGAACTCTGCGTCATCTACATTTACTGCCCTGACAAAATGTCTGTAAGGATTTGTCACAGATTTTATATACAGAGCATTTATATTTCCTAAGTATACAGTGAAGTGACAGGCATCATTCCAGAAATAAAAGAGTGGGTGGGTGGGTGGATGGATGGATGGATGGACAATATTGAAACTGTGAATAGCAATAGGCACATCTATATCATTTGCCTAATATATGTACAATAGTCAAATAAATGTACAATAGTCCAATCAATGTACAACAGTCCAATAAATGTGCAACAGTCTACTATATGTACATTAGTGAACAGTACAATAGTCTAATATATGTAAAATGGTCAAATAAATGCACAGTAGTCAAATATATGTACATCAGTCTACTACATGTACATTAGTCTAATATATATACATCAGTCTAAAATATATACAAACGTTTATATCTTCAAAAGTTCAGGAAATCTGCTCCTAAAATAAAACTCTGAATGATGGATGTTATGTATGAACAGATAAATGGACAAAAACATTAAAAGTATTTCAAACTAAAAAATTGCATATATATGTCTTAAAAGGCACCACACCCCACCCTGAACTGGGAAATGATACTAATGTGTACACAATGGCTAAATCAATGGATACAAACATGAAAAATACCAATACAAATCTCAACAGACACAACACATCTGAACCACTAGTCCATTATGTATACGAATTAACACAGAGATGTTTTCCCTGGTTTATGCAGTTATACTCTGGAAACAAATGTGTAACTGATGAATGGATGGGCTGTGAAGTACCAAAGTCACACCTACAAGACTTGTCTAATATGTATAACCAATTTTCACAGAGATACCGCAAAAGTTATTTTGAGTTTTTCCGCAGAAATAAAGTCTGGATGATAGAAAGATTATGAAAAATTTTGAATAAAAAGATGCCTCTAGACCACTGATCAATGTGTGTAACAGGTATCATAGAGATATCTTTAACAGCTTTTGGTATTTTGCACTGGAATGAAATGTGAATGGTGGATGAATAAACAAATGAAAGCATTCAAATGCTGAAAGTAATGAGTTGTTACCAACACCAGACACACCTACACCGCCCCATGAAAAGCTACTGGCAAGCTTTCTCACATATCCACATTCGCCGAATCCTAGACTCGAACACATGCAGACAGAGGTGACATTACAGTGATCCGTAACTGACAGCACTTTAGACCACTCGGCCACTTGGGGCCCCTCAAAATGTGTACAAAGTTTCAAAGAGATATCTTGCACACTTTTGGAGTCATGCTCCAGGAACAAAAGTGTGAATGATGGACAGATGAATGAATAACTGGATGAAACCTAAAAATACTGAATTTAACAGTGAAAAGTAACGCACATAAGGCCTACTAGTCCAAGCCTTAAAAAAAAAACATTAACCACATTTCTGGAGTTTTGCCCTGAAAACAAACATGCTGAAAATAGATGGCTGGATGATGACTTGTAAGATGGAAAGAAAAAAATTTAAACATGCTAGTCATTTTTACATGAAATCTGTCTTTTGAAACTACAAATATAACTAAGCTAATAAGTATTTTCAAATTAAAGTAGAAAAAATTTCCATTATAAACATCAATGAAAGAAACGAAATGCATAACTGGACATGTAATACAGGTGCAAGATTTACAAAATGGATATCAATATGCTATTCTGCATCAAACACATCTCACTTATAAACAGAAATTGTAAACAAGTTGAAGAATAAACATTCTAAACTAAACATTTTATTATTAAAATACCCCCAATAGTTTCCAATATGTAAACTGAACTTGATTCTAGATTTGGTCATAAACACACAGTGATGTGATGTGATTATGATTTTTAATGTAGCTTTAACAATTTTTCAGTCATATCGCTACAATGTCTGCAATGTGGCAGTTGTTAGTGATGTCTAGCACTGGGGCATCATGCCGCAGACATGTAGCATGATGTCCCACACAGTCACGTTATCCTGACACCAGGTCGACCAGTCCTAGCACTAACCTCCTAATGCTGTTAGTACCATTTTTGTAAACGAACAGAGGCCTAGAATATCAACAAGGCACCTGTGTGTAAAAGCATGTCCTTGATAAGTATGATTTCAATATCTAGACAACTTAGTCTAGAATCCTAATATCTGATGGATGAAATTTAGGTGCAGCTTGGATCTGACTAATTACAGTCAGTAGTCATTAAAAACTGCTCAATTACAAGAACATTTTTCTTTTCAGTATAGCAAACTTTACCATAATGTGAATTCATTCACTTAAATGGAAATCTCATTTTGTGATTTTTACTGTATTTTCCAAGGATGTGTAATTATTCAAATCAATGAATAATTGAATTTTTGTTTACATGCAGACTCTCTGTCATAAGCCCCATGAAGCCTGTTACTATCATTTTATTAAGTAGTTCATACTGATCAGGAAAACATTTAATTTATTTCTCGATTACATTCTAAAATCAAGCACTAAGTACCAGTTTTATTTTAACATCAAGAAGCATTCTTTGATTATCTGGTCAGCGCAAACATTCTACCGAATGTAAAATGGCAGGAATTGTTTTTCTGATATAAAGTGATATTGTAAGTACATGGTTATAAGCCAAGTTGAAGTGTGAACACCCACCACCATCTGCTACTGCATAATCCAGAAGTAGATCAAGGTCTGTGTTGTTTGTTCTACTAGTTAATCCTAACAAACTAAATAGATCTAAATCTGCCAGTACATTATGTGATGGCAGATTTGGGTCTGTGAAGTTTGCAGTTGGACGCTACTTATAAGTGAGTAAATATGGTAATGTCTTGGCTATTATAAGTAGTTCTGATTTGTATTGTATAATGCCACTGTCATCATGACATATTTACTGGTAAAATTTTGGAAATGACTTTTCATAAGGAGTCCTTTTGCTTCCTTCGTAATTCTATCCCATTTCATTACAACCTAAGAATATATAAAAACTGTGCCCACAAGAAGTCTTAAAACTAGATGTAAATTTTGAAATATGTTGTTGAAATCGGGGCCAGAACTTTACACAAACCTTTTCTATGAGTTCCACACACAAGGAGTTGTCTGTGAAGGTAATATGGTCAAATGAGATATCTTCCTGCCGGTACTGAAAAATAATAATAATAATAATAATAATAATAATAATAATAATAATAATAATAATAATAATAATAGTAATAGTAATAATAGCAACAATAACAATCATCTCCTTCTCTTCATCATCATCATCATCATTATTCATTATAATGTAACTGATCTGTTTGGTATCTTTCACAAAACATCAAAATGAAAGTCACATTTATTCTCTGTTTCCAATTACGGTTGTGTCAGTTTTCATTTACTGCAAAGATGGCACTTTTCTTCCTTACTATATATATATATATATATATATATATATATATATATATATATATATATATATATATATATATATATAGAACTCTTTGCAAGTTAAAAATTCATTTCTGTTATCATTGGAAAATAAAAAAGGTACAAGAATGTACATCATGTGTTGATTTTATTTAAATTTGACAAATAGATATAAATTTTTAAGAAAGAACTATTAATGTGATTTAGTCTTTGATACTCTTTTTAATATCGCTATTTAATCAGTATCACATTTTTACCAAAGTCATGGAGTGTGGAACTCACTAAAAATAACAAATTCCAGTGAATTTTGTCGTTTCATGAAAATTCTGATTATTAAGTACATTGAATTGTATTTTAAAATTGTATTTTAAAATTGGGTCAATTGTAATTACATATTTAACATGCTTACTGTTTCTTGTTCCAAGGCAAAGACATAGTGGTTGAAAAAGCGGTGAAGTTTTTCATTGGTGTAGTTTATACACAGTTGTTCAAAGCTGTTTGTCTGAAAAAATATAAACACAAAATACACTTCATAAACTTGTCTGGAGATTAGAAAAAATTATATAACAACCTAAATTTTGGTCTAATTATTGTAACATAGGATAAGCAATCTAAGTTAAGTTCATTCTTCTCTTCATCTTGAATCCAAATTTAAACAATGGCAGCCCAAATTACATTTTTTCTTTGTCTAAATATTCCCACAGGTGAGACACAGGGACTTTCGGAAGAACAAGAAATGTTTATGGAGCATGGATCTCAATGCTTGAAATGACCAAAATACAAAACTTAACCATGGTACAAAGATTGGACATAGGGATGGATGTATGGCTAGTCAAGGAAAGGACCTTACCACTGTCATAGTGGGCCTTAAAAACCTAAATCCATATTAAACAATATTCTCATTCATTTTTTTCTATAAAAAATTTGTAAAAATGGGATAACTGTTACAGCCTTCAAAACTGTTAAAGGTTCAAGTCTTGAAAGCAATAATTAGAAACTCAGCATGTATACATGTAATTTTTATTTGTGCATGTAAACACACACAAACACACACACACACACACACACACACAAGTTTCAAATGGTTATCAAATACTTCAGTTAATTTACCCTATGTTCAAAAGTATATTATGAATATAAACAACTAAAGTACAAGTCACACAGGTCACAGATGTATTCAATATTATTTCAGCAATATGAGTTTAATTGCTTTATAATTTAATTACATATATTTTTAAATGGTGATTATTTAGTTAATTTCACTCCCTGTAGATCAATATTCCTTGTATAGACATTATATACATGCCATAATTAATGTTCAAACACATGGAAACTTTTGAAAAATGTCTACCAAGAAGTGTGATGCAATAGAAACCAGATACATAGTTGTGTAACTCTAAATGAATATAGTGTATGTTAGAAAATACTATCCTATACTGCTGTATTGCAATGGTTAGATCTGATGTCCACGTTTAGTTTTAATAACTGGCTGCCATTGTGCAAGACCAATGTGATCAATAATTTTCATCTGAAGTTTTGTGATGATTAATAAATTGGAAAGCATTCAACAATCAGGTTAATTTGGTTATTAATATTTAATTTCACAATAATAATGAATATTTTTTTAAAATCAATAAATGTACCTAAATGATCACATTGATGTACACTTTAAATAAATGATCTCACTGATGTACACTGATTAATGATGGATGAAAACTTAAAATAGGTGACCACACTGATATTCAGTTTTGACAGATAACTACAATGACATACACTTTAATTAGATGACCACACTGATGAAACATTGGTGTACACTTTAGACAGATGACTACACTTAGGTACACTTGAGATATATGACTACACTGATGTACACTTTAGACAGATTAAATACAAAGATGTACACTTTAGACAGATGACAACACTGATGTACACTTTATAAACACTGATGTATACTTTAGATAAACAGTGATGTACACTTTAGACAGATGACCAGACTGATGAATACTTTAGACAGATGACTACACTGATGTACACTTTTTAGACAGATGACTACACTGATGTACACTTTAGATAGAAGACTACACTGCATTATAATTTACACAGATGACTACACTGATGTACATTTTAGACAGATGGCAACACTGATATACATTTTAGATAGATGGCAACACTGACATACACCTTAGACAGATAACTACACTGACATACACTTTAGAGAGATAACTACACTGATGTACATTTTAGACAGATAAACACTGACATATACTTTACATAGATGACTACACTAGAGTTGTTCCAATTATCAATTACAACCAATAATCATTTGATTGGGCAAACCAATTAGCTTATCGATAAGTGAAACTCCATAATCAATTGCATAGTAAGGGAGACAACTGTGAAGGGTTTGACAGACTAGTTCCCTCCCCTTGTTTGTTGGGAAGAAAACCAAGGATTCTAAACAAAATTTCTAAAACACCATTAAATATCATACACGTGCCACAAATGAAAATGGTCACAAAACAATATATCCATATCCTGGAAGAAAAGCTTATTCTTGTATTTGAGCATTCTTTGGATTTTACAAAGCACAGAAGGGTTCCCCAACAAAGGAGAATTTAGATACGACAAAGGTTATATGTAAACTCTGTGAAAAGGAATACACAAAGGTAAAGTTATCCCAATACTTTTGAAACTTGCCAAATGTGAATAAACAAATGTTAATGATCTACCTCCAATTACCAAACTTAAAGATGTAAAGAGAGCTGAACTTGACAATAAAACACAAGACAAAGATCTAGCTCATTTGGCTGTTTATTGAATCCTACTATGAAGGATCTGGAGTTTCTACCTGACAGTGAGTGAGCAGAAGGACATGCTCTGCTTTTGAAAGTTGCCTCTTGATATGGCCATGTCAAAGTGGAACCAGGGACTAGTGATGAACAGCCTTCAGACATATTGCCACCTCTACTAATAGTACCATAATTACTAAATGTCAGAGATGACAACAATAAAACTGGTCACTCCATATCCACCAAACAAGAAAGCAAGGGTCAATGATGACATGGATGATTGGTTGCAAGATGCTGTTTGCCTTGGCAAAAGTCTACAGCCAATAACAGATGTTATCTACAAGGAGGTTTCCAGATATCTAGTAAAACTGCCAGTTCTAAATAAACCCCCACCCCCTCTTAGCTTACAAGATCAGAAAACCAAAGTATTCTGTCATCATCTGTATCCAGTGAGAAGCATTTAATCAGGCTGGACATCTTGTCAGCAAGAAATGGGCTTGTTTAAGCTGTGAAAATGTGGACTTGTTAATATTTTTTAACAAAAACAGACTATTGGTAAAGTCAGTGTAACAAAAACATTGACTATTGGTAGAGTCAGTGTAATAAAAAGTTACTATTGGTAGAGTCAGTGTAATAAAAACATTATTGGTAGAGTCAGTGTAATAAAAACAATGACTATTGGTAGAGTCAGTGTTATAAAAACAATGACTATTGATAGAGTCAGTATAAAAAAAAAACAGTGACTATTGGTAGTGTTGGTGTAACAAAAACAAGAATAAGCAGTATTCCAAAAAAATAATTTGTGTTCAGTATTACTCAAACATTTGATTTGCATTTTATTGTACCTTCTGTTTAGTTTTACATTTTTGAAATCATTATATGACTTTGCTGTTAAACTGTCAAGTTAAAAAATGTAAACATTTATTGGTATTTTGTTTCAGTTTAAATGTAAAATATTGATTGTCAGTGCAAAATTCAGAATTTTGAAAAATGACATGATCTGTACTAGTCAGACCTTTGATTTTTGTTTCATGTGGATAACAATTTAGTCTCATTTTAAGACTTTTAGCTTCAAATGTTCCATCTTTACATAACTACATGACTGCTGATAAATTTGTTAGTTAATAAATTTGAAACTTTTTTAATAGATGGGATTTTAAAAAAATCTAAACTGCTTTGATTGTAGTATTAGCAAATAGTGACAAGCAAGAAAAGCATATCCATCTATACTTTAAACAATACACATAGACACTTCACATTTTGAACTCTTGAACAAAGATAAAACTGTAAAAAATAAAACTTTAAAAATATACTTGTAGTAACTTATTATAATCAATTATTAATAAATTGTGTGAAACGATCATCAGTTATGAACTTCTAACCAATTCCCATCACTAGACTGCACTGATGTACACCTCAGATGACTACACTGATGTACACCTTAGATGACTACACTGATGTACACCTTTGATAGATGACTACACTGATGTACACTTTCGACAAATGAGGAAGATCTTTGTTGCTTGCAGTTTGTTGTTCTGGGGCTTAACGCCATTTTTCAGCACAAGCGAGGCTTTACATGGCAGTCGAGGAAGAAACCAGGAAATCCACAGAAAGAACCACTGACCCACGAGAAGCTACTGGCAAGCTTTCTCACATATCCACATTTGATGAATCTTAGACTCCAACCCATGCAGACAGAGGTGAGATGGCAGTGATCTGTAATGGAGATCGATTTAGACCACTCAGCCACTCGGGGCCCCTGCCTGCAGTTTGACTTGACTTAGATGTGAGTATACATGGTACTCATTTCATACCCCATCACACAAATTCCTTACACTGTCATTTCCACAGCTGCAAGTTCTTTGTTCAAGGTCAATACTGCATACCTAGCAGGTAATACATCTGCCAACGTTTGAGAGAGTCATACTTCTAAAAGAAAGTATCAGTAATGGACGCAATTGAAATTTACTATAACAAATAGGGTTATGTTGGATTGATGTCAAGAATCTTAATTTTCCTGCTTGAATCTTCAAACAGGTACATCATATATTGCCTAAATAATGTAAGGAAAACCCCTGTTCATAACATCACCTCAATTACTGGCAAGGACCTTGTACAGAAATGTACTGAATACTTTAGGACAAATTTGGTTTTTGGACCATTTATGTAGGCTGTATTTAAAACTGGACTGTTGTCAAGAAGGATGGCAATTGCATTCTAGATACTCCAATTTAATTTTCTTATGAAAAGACATGGAGAATTGAGATATGGAAGCCACAACACCAAATGTGGTAAACATGATATTCTGACATAGAAATTTTCATCCTAGTAAATATTTTGTATCAGAAGCTGATGTCCAATTATACTTAAAACTGTGTTAACAAAATCACCATACTATAAACACACCCTCCTAGTTCAATTACTTTAACTACATCTGCTCCTGTATATATTCAATTATTAGGCTTCTGCAAACTGACAGACCCAGATCTGCTGGAGCATAATGCTCCAGTTAATTTGGATCTGTGTAGTTGTTAGGAGTAATCAGCCTAGTTAACAACCTATACCCTAGTCTGCAGGTGCATGAAGCAATGGCAGATCAGGATCTTTGTTGTTTGCAGTTTGGCTCAACTTATCATATGGTAAGCCTGTACTGTGCTGTACATCACCTTGTCAAAGGCATTACACTGAGCTACTGATCCAAACATTATTTTTTTTACACCAGTTCTGTAACAAGATGCCTCTGTTTGACAGGGCTGGAAATATATACTCTTTAAAGCAGGACACATTATAAAAAAAATATATTCAAAGGCAATTTATACCAAGGGATTCTGGTTATCAACCCAACATTCCATAAACAAAGGGCCTAAATGTCATGCATTTTTTGAATTGATATTTAACCTGCATTTCATGGGTTCCTGGACAGATTGACTACATTCCTGCAGGTTGTGGGTAGAGTTGATAAATCTTTTGGTCTGGTTCATTAAAAGTTCTCATAAAGAAGCATTTTAACTGACACAGTCTGCATGTCACTGATATCAAGGGGTTGAAAGGTCAACAATAAGAGATCAAGTGGCATATAAGAGTTAGTCTGTAGGAAGTATGTTCCCACATGTATTAAAGAACATTATTATCCATAATACAACTTCACCACTAAGTGAAGCATAAAGCAAAAACAAAAAGATAAAAAAACAACAAAGAATGCAAACAAAGAATACAAATACCCAATACAGTGTCTGAAATCTAATCTAAAAGTAAAAGTTAACCATAAAAATTTATTTACTCCATGATATACTTTCGCTGATAAGTAAACCCACCCACATCACATTGACAAGCTTTTAGCAGACAGGCCTCCCAAGACACAATCCAGGCATGAACAAAAATGTCTGGAAACATTCATGATGTTTTGTAAAGGAGTCACACCAAAATATGTTTCCTATATTTTAAGTCCTAGCAACACAAAAATATTCAATAAGTCATTAAAAACTTAGTCACAAAAATTGCATCCTAAAGTGAATTTCAGATGTTCTGTTAAATCTGTTAATTGTACAAAAATTAATTAAAAAACTAATCAGCTGTTAGAATTTCTAAAATGTCACAGAAATATTCACTTATCATGTTCTAGTGCAGAACAGTAGTATATGGATTATTATAATATGTGCTGCACCTTTTGCATGCCAGCTAAAAGAATGAAGCCATTTTCAATTTAGAAAGTACTTCAACAACCTGTTTATCAATTTCAGCGATCACATCGCCAGAGCTTTATTAAAAGTGTAGTTAAATACTTCCTCTCTCCATATCTTCAATGCCATAATAAAATCACTAGGTCTGGTAGCTTTATGAGCAACTTGTCCTCATTGCCTAACGAGCTTGCAGTTAAGTCACAGTCTTCTAGTCAAATGAAGTGAACCGATCTGTGCAGTCCAGTAAACTTGCATCAAACAGGTCACAAAAAGTCATATGCTTGTAAAGTACAATTTTTCAAAATTATACACAATCTATGGTTATTTTTAATGCTGACTTATTAAAATATTTCGAAGCGAAATCTATTCCTATATTTGCTAGCACTACACTTGCAGGTAATGACTTTATTACTGGTAATGACCAAAATAATGGACAAGATTATACTTTCCTGAACAATTCAATGGAACGTTAAAGTATTCTTCTTAAAATAAATTGATGATATTTGCTTAAAATGAGTGAATAATGGATTTATTGCAACATTTGGGTGAAAAATTTAACCTTTTCACTCGTGGTTTCACCACTCATGAAAATGAGTTTTTACTCAATTTGTTTGCTGCATGTGAATAATTGATACCATCCAAGACATAGTGAGGTCCATTTCTGATGTGAAATCATGGATGACATGTAACAAGCTGCAGATGAATGATGATAAAACTGAAGCCATCCTGATTACAACACAAAGACTTTCTCATTCACAGCCTTTACCTCAGGCAATAAATATCAGTAACACCAACATTAAATTCAAGCAGTCAGTACGAAACCTCGGTGTCACTCTTGACAGTATTCTCCCATTGCATCAATATGCCATGAACATATGCTGCATATCTTGAACTGAGACGCATCAGCTCCATTCGCAAGTATCTGTCAGTTGATGCCACAAAAACACTTGTGTGTTCCTTAGTACTTTTAAGACTGGAATATTGCAACTCGATTCTGTCTGGTTCATCTCAATAACTACTTCAGAAACTTCAAACAGTTCAAAACACTGCTCAGATCATCCTTAGAGTACCATGATCAGAGCACGCCTCTCCGCTGCTCTGTACCCTACACTGGCTATCCATACGATCCAGAATTAAAACACAAAATTTGTTCTCTGTGCTACGTTTCACTGATGGGCTCCAGTCCAACATTCCTATCTGACATCACCCATGTGTATACACCTGCCAGATGCTTACGCTCCTCTTCTGACACTCGTATTCTCAATATTTCCACTATGAAGTTGAAATCATATGGACAACATTCTCTTGCATACCAGGGCCCAGCAACATAAACAAATTGCCCACTGCACTTAGACCCAAAGACACAGTGATCTCGTTCAAGAGCGCCCTTAAAACCCATCTATTTCAACTGCAAAAACCGTCATAAAGACCTAATAATGTATCCTTTTAAAGTATACTTACCATAAAAATTTACAGCATGTTTTTCTGTTTCTAATTTTGTTGTGTTTGTCTTTATTTTTGTAATCATTTCATTATGTTTTTGATATTTTTTAAGTGTTGTTAAATGTTGTAAAGCTCTTTGAGCTTCTAAAGATTATTATTATTATTATTATACATTTCATCTCATAGATGAAATATATCAATTATTCACATGCAGCAAACAAATTTTCTTATTTCGGTGCTCAGATGTATTGGCTAGCAAGACATGCCGTATAATCGATAGAAATAGCAGATTTTTCTGGACCCTGTGAAATGTCAGCAGTTTATCATTGATAAACTATACTTTACGATTATTCAAACAGAAAATATAAATAATTCTCCTTCCCAATTCATAGTAAAAATAGCACATTAAGAAAAAAATCTGTCTTGTTGGATTAGAACTCATTATGTCTTTAACAAGATGCAGCCATATTTATGACTCTGTCATTAAAAAATATGCATCAAACATTGAATTACAGGGTTATCTTGTTTTTGACATGGCAATAAAATCATCTATCATTATTTACTCCAGCGAATTATCCCAATAATCTTACTTAAAAAATACAGTATTTCACATTAAAAAAATAATATGCTCTCTGAATATTTTTATGATCATGATATGTCAAGGTTAATAAGATTGTTCCAATGAATGTCTCCCAATCTGATATAACTGTCCTGAAACCTAACAGTGAAGTAGGGTACACCCAATTTTCAATGATCAAATTTTAATATGATAAGGCCATTTTTGAGAATGAATCCGCCAATCCACAATTTTCCCAAAATTATATGGGCTGGTACCCAGTCTTATCATCAGAGAATATGTTATATCCTTATACCACATCTGTTGGGATATAAAAACCAGGATATTGTTCATCAATTACCATGTGAGAGATACTAATTAACAACTTTTTGCATTAGAAATGAGTTCTGTTCTGAATTGATCAGTTGGGTTAACAGGAGCTTTCAGTTATCAAAAAGAACATTCTTTCAATGGGAGTGTTAACCTTCCTTTGAAAGAACTATCATTTGACATTTGCCTCTAACAAGCATCAGCTTTGCTAAAAATAAATCGCCATCTTTAAAGTGAAGTTACTGGGTGCAGGAACAAAACTAAGTGGGATAGCTCCTTGGGACAGGTTCTATGATAGAACTGTGAATTTCTAGAGGAATTTCTTCACTCCATTTAAAAAGAAGAGGAATTTTCTAAATATGGAAAGAATTTAATAATGAAATAAAGGTACAGCTTGAAAATATTGTGTAAGATACTATAACATTGGTTTGAGTTTTGGGTGCAATTTTTTAGACATAAAAATTTTGTAATTGTGCTTTTAAGAATAAACTCTACTTGAAGATAGAGCCCATCAATATGTTTCTCTTATTTTATAGTTCTAGTTCTGCTGTCCTGGCAACACACATCTTTTAGAATAAGGTATAAGATCAGTAACAATTTGTTATATGAACGGTGGATATTTGTTATTGTTGTTGTTGTTATAGGGTTTAACGCCATTTGTTAGCACAAGATAGGCTATACATGGCGGCCAGTATTAATGGTGGAGGAAGAAACCTGGAAAACCCCGGGAAGAACCACCGATATTTGTATCCCAGTGATGATTATTCCTGACAGACATTGTTTTTTAAAAATTACTTGCTAATTGTGCCACAGCATTAGTTAATCCAGTCTTATAGGAAAACTTTAACTCATTAACTGCTGGTACCACGTTTATGCAATAATGCATCTGGAGGTAGTACCCAACATCCGAGCTCTGTAGCATTAAGGTTATTTAAGATATACCAAAGTGGGTGTGTTACAGGGTACAAAATCCAACCCAAAGTAGATTCCTAACCAATTTTATATGTTCACCCAAGCTAGGGCTCAAGATGACTGCCATTTATACATAACAGACTGGCAGTTTTACACCAGGACAATATTTTATCAAAACTACAGAATGGACACAAAGTCAGGGTTCATTAAAATTAAAAATTCTTGCCTTCAGAGTGATGACAAATACAGACTCCAAGTCCTATGGGTCAGAATCTTCATTAATATGAGATGTGTGAATTATGTATTTGTTTCTAACATTACCATATCTGACTGCTTAAAATCCTTTAAAACTAAAACTACCGTATACACGAATGTCTCTTGTCTTAATGATAATCATTATCTATACAAAAAAAATTGTAGGAAAATGTTAAGCATTAATATGACATCAACACCTTCCACATTATGAAAAAACTTTTGTTTTAGAACAAAATTATGAAGGACATTTTTGTTGTACCATGATTTAACATTCTTGTGATACTCTGTCAGATTTTCTTTCACTAACATCAACCAACCATCCTGGAGAATCTCCATTCTTAATGGCCAACCATACAGCAGCTCAAACGGTGAAAACCCAGTTACCACATGTGGTACCTCCCTATAGCAAAACAGAGTATGGTAGCATCACATCCATCTATTCACCATTCGTGGAACACAGTTTCTTCAAGACAGCTTTGAGTGTGCTATTAAATCTTTTGACCTTTCCATAGGATTGTGGTCTATAAGGAGAGGTTGTTATCCCTTTATTAGCATCAGATTTGTTTCTAACATTACCATATCTGACTGCTGACTACCATATACACCCATGTCTCATCTTAATAATAATCAATATCCATTTTAAAAAAATTGGAGCGAAATGTTAAGTACTAATATGACTGCAACAGGGTGGTATAACAGAAAAGCAGACAGATGTAGTTCTACCATGATACCAAATAATCTCGACTTTCTACTTTATACTTGCATTACAAAATGCAGATGGAAAAACATACTTTTTGAGACCCAATTTTGTTACAATAAAAATTCACCCATTATCAGAATTGGATTTTGTGTCTGGATTTTAGACTTTTTGGTCTGAGATCTAAGACAGACCGGTCTGAACTGCACGCAGACAGGTGAACCTTTGAATAAAGTTGGATAAGTTGGGAATTTGGAGTAAAATATGGCCAGGACATGAAAATGAATGTCCAATAAACAGGCCTAAATAAAAATCCTTCAACTTTTACCCTCCTGCACATGCACAAGCGAAACGTTTCTAACACTACAAGGCATCAGACTAAATGAATATCTCTTGGAAGCCTATGTATTTTGATGTATTCAGGAGTAACCCCAAAGATGCATTTCCTAATCCCATTTCCAGGGAAAATGATAAAAACTGCCAGGGGTTAATGAGCTAACTGGAAGTATTGACACAGGCCAGCACTGAAATCTGCCATCAAACTGTTTCTCCTTTTCTGATATACTTTTTATAGGTCCACTAAACTGGCATTTGTGGTGGCAAATCTGTTTGTAATCTTAAAGCTCAAAGTGCCCTGGTTTGCAGAAGAAATGAATTGATCTGTCAGCCTAACCTGTAAGGATGGATATCCAAGATAAGACAATATTGGGCTTACTTCAGCAGGCTGGGAGGAGTGTGGCTTGAAGAAAATACTAACCTCAGGAGTGTGGCTCTCTAATCAAGTTCTCACTTTTATCTGGTTTCATGTGCTAGCTGAGTAGCTCACCCTGCAAATTTATGTCTCTACACAGCCATTCACACAGACCATTCCAACCAGAATGAACATGAACATAATAAAATCCACACAAATGTTAAGGTTTAAAAAAAAATCCTGTTCCACATACCTAATCTTTAGTAAATGTATGTCAGTGAAACAAAAGAATACACCTTTGTTCATTTTAAGGGCAACTTTATTATTGTACATTACTTTCTCTAAGTATAACAGTGAATATACATCTGTTCACTTCAAGGGAGACTTTATTATTATACTTTTCCAAGTATAACAGTGAATACACATCTGTTTATTTCAAGGGAGACTTTATTATTATACTTTTCCAAATATAACAGTGAATACACATCTGTTAATTTCAAGGGAGACTTATTATACTTTCTGCAACTTATCACAATTAAAATTAGCAATGGTGACAATTAGTGTATGGCATCAAACAGTGCTTAGTACAACCAGAAACTCAAGATGATTATACCAACATTAATTAAAATTGGTACAAATGATTGACTTTTGCTATACATATTACTGTGATACCTGCAATATCAGAAACCAATAATGAAAGCTGAAAAAATGCTTGATGAAAATGTAAGAAAAGATAATTTTATTTTTTGATGGTAATTTTAATTAGGTATTATAACTGCATTTTATAGTAAATACAGTAGGTGTAAAACAGCTGTACTTGATGGTAAATTCAATAGAGGCATAACTGTACTTGATGGTAAATTCTATAGAAGTATGACTGTACTTGATAGTAAATTCAATAGAAGCATGACTGTACTTGATGGTAAATTCTATAGAAGTATGACTGTACTGGATGGTAAATTCAATAGAAGCATGACTGTACTTGATGGTAAATTCAATAGAAGCATGACTACTTGATGGTAAATTCAATACAAGCATGACTACTTGATGGTAAATTCAATAGAAGCATGACTGTACTTGATGGTAAATTCAATAGAGGCATGACAACTGTACTTGATGGCATATTTAACTGGACACTACAACTGTGGTTGAAAGTAAATACAGTAGAGCATAACAGCTATACTTGATGGTAAATTCAAAAGGCATCTGACAGCTGTACTTGATGGTAATTTCAGTAGGGGTATGATGGCTGTACTTGATGGTAAATTCTATAATAATAATAATAATAATAATAATAATAATAATAATAATAATAATAATGATGATGATGATGATGATGATGATGATGATGATGATGATGATGATGATGATGATGATGATGATGATGATGATGATGATGATGATGATGATGATGATGATGATGATGATGATGATGATGATAATAATAATAATAATAATAATAATAATAATAATAATAATAATAATAATAATAATAATAATAATAATAATATTAAAGACTTTATTTAGAGAAGTTAACTCAGTTATGGAACTAATCAACCTTGAGGCCTTCTATCTGTTATGTACAGTATATACAACATGACCTGAAGAATCTAGCTTGACACTAAATAAGAAAGTGATTTTAAAAGTCAAAACAGCAAGCCTTGAACACATGCACAGGCATCTGTGAATACATAAACATATGTAAAATATAAAATATCATCCTGCATTGTAAAAATCAACTGTGTAATAGATGCAAAAATACAGAAAAGCAGGCAGTTTTTATTGTACTAGAACTGTTCAATTTTCTAAAGATTTCATCAATTTGAGACACTGATTATGAAAAGAAGAAATAGGAGCATGACAACTGTATTTAATGGTAAATTTAATTATTCATATGACAGCTGTACATGATGGTAAATTCAATCAATTGTGGCATTTTACTTGATTGTAAATTCAATTGGGCATGACAGTTGTACTTGATGGTAAATTCAACAGATATATGTTGATGATATTTGATGGTAAATTCAATTGGGCATGACAGTTGTACTTGATGGTAAATTCAACAGGCATATGTTGATGATATTTGATGGTAAATTAAATTGTACATGACAATTGATGGTAAATTCAGTAAGAGCATGACAACTATACTTGATGGTAAATTCTGCTGAGTATTACAACTGTATTTGATGGTAAACTGCACAAGTTGGTCAATTATTGAAAGCAAAGATTAAAGAAAAACAACTTTCTATGATCTGCTTTCTTATTAGCTACTCTGGAACTTGCATTCTAATGAAAATGTCCCCTCACATACAATTTGTAACAAAATTTCCCTTTTATCTTGTAATACTGTATGAATACATACTGGTACATGCAAGCATCCATATATACAACATAATATGATTTAGAATGGTTTCCTTGTACAAATGAGTGGGCAGGAATTTAAGCAAATAATATAAAGATCCATTCCAAGGCCAAGGCAAACAGTATCTAACCTGGTTAACAAAATATAATGATCAGTTAACACTATCAGTAGCAATGCAGGTTATTACAATATATGTGTAAGAAATGTAATACTAATGGAGGAGTCGAGCAAGGATCAGAGTAACTACAAGTATTTTGGATACCATCTTTTGGGAGAGATGGCATACTGGCTATCAATGCATCATACATGCACTCTTTGAAAACTGACTCCAAGGAAACCTAATTAATCATAAATACTCAAACCTGTATTGATCACATTCATCTATGGAGTGTGTTGTCCTGTGCATTTTCCTGGTAACTGAGAAGACTGCAAACTGAAATCAAACTACTAGATAGGAGTTTATAACAAATAATGGCTGGTACTAAAGTCCATCTCGATATTAATAACACTGGAAGCAACTAAACACCATATATGGAAGTAGTTTTATCTGGTACAGGCTGTGTACTGCAATAAAGAACACTAACTGGTAATCCCTAACGGATTCAATTTCAGTGAAAAAGTGACTCAGAATTATGTATGGAAAGCTATCAAGAAGTGCTTTAAGTGAACAAACTGAAAGAAGACTTCAAAAATTGTCTTTGATTTGCCAACAATTGGGAGGGGGGTCATGGTGGCTCAGTGGTTAGCATCACAGAATCAAGAACATGGCATGCGTTTAAAATCCACCATCATACCAAACTGAGTCATCAACAATGGTATTTAGTCATTTACCTTGGTACCAAATGACCCATTTGTGTTGCTGTATTGTAAATTTAACACCAAACCAAACCAATGTAAGGATTACATTTTTATCTGAGTATCTAAAATAAAATCCATGTCTAACTGAAAGAAATGAACACCTTTTATTAAATATACTTACAAGCCTGTTTAACTGCACACACACACATGCACAGACCCTTTTTATCACACAATGCACAGGCATGATTAGGTCTATGTTGTTTGTTCTACTAATTAGTCCTAACGAACTGCACAAACCCAGATCTCCTACCACACAATGCACAGGAATATCTGGATCTATGTTATTTGCAGCTGAGCCCAACTTCTAGGTCTTTTTATTCCTATTTCAACAAATAGAGAACACCAAACCATGTACCGGTTGTTGTAATTGGGCTGGAGTTAAAAAACAAATGTTTTGAAAACTTTGCTACCCACACATAAAACAGATTATGAACATAATTCATCCCTATTAAAACATAAATTTTCTAATTAGATGATCATGAAAACCAAAGTTAAAGTATAGTTTCTTTCATGAACTGTGCAACACCAAAAAGCACAACAACAAAGAATGGGTGAGAGAAACTTTTATTTAAATGCCTCAAACCAAGCAATAAAATTTTCTAATTCTCTAGTGCATTTACACATTGATAATACTTTCTGTCATGTAATTATGTGAAAAACTTAAATGGGTATAATTATTATAATCAATATGTGAAAAAATCTTAGAATCTCAAATTCTATGTGCATCTATATTGGTAAAGATTTCAGCTGTGATGGTTTGACCTAACATTGCATGTAGGGCATGGTTCTGGTGTGCTATTTCAAATAGACAGATTTCCAAAATACATAATACATGATGCAGGAAGAGAGGGCTAGGTTGGTAAGTGCTGTCTGCTTCCTACAAATGATAATTAAAGAATAGAGAGCACTAGACAAATTAGAAAATGGGGGAAAAAATAGTTCAGCAATGGATTAAACCCACACGCTGTGGCACCATAAGATGTCTACAGTTCAAGCTGTTGCCAATGTAATCCATCTCATGCATCTTTCCTAGATCACCATTGTGATAGCCATGGCCTACATTCGTATATAAAGCAATTTAAAATTAAGAAATACAATGAATCATTCAAAAATTTAAGGGCTGCAAAAATATCTGAGGGGCAAAGTATCCCTTAATATTGCTCCTGGCACAACATCTAAAAAAATGCATGCTGTAGACTCTCAACAATTCAATTTCCAATTATCCCAATACCTGGTTCTATCTTAACTTTGTCATGTTCCAGCTAAATATGTTCTTTGTTTATATCTTTTTTACATATATTATCTGAACACTGATTATTTGAGAAAAGCCACTTAACCCCTGGTGCTGTGTTTACATGACAGGAGGTAGTAGCCTACTTATGAGCTCTGTAGCGTCAAGGTTATGTATAATACACTAAAGTGGTTCATATTATAGAAAGGTAGACAGATGTAGCTTTACAATGATACCATATAATCTAGATGTTCTAGCTGCACTATGAAATACAGAGGGAAAAATGTCATGTTTTGGGCCAGGGTTTTTTCCACCCAAAATTTGCCCGAGGTCGGAATCTGATTTTGTGTCCAGATTTTAGACTTTTGGCCTCAAGGTAGACTGGTCTGAACTGCAAACAGACAGGCGAACCATTGCAAAAAGTAGGATAAGATGGGCATTTGAAATAAAGAGTGGTCTCGATATCAAAATGGTAGGTCTGTTAAGCAAAAAAAATAAAAAAATAATGAGAACTCCAACTCTTAACCCTTCTGCTCATGTGCGGGCAAAACAGCTGATGAAAAACAATGTTTCTAAAACAGCTAGGCATTAGGTTAACCAGAAATCTCTTGGAGGTTGATGTATTAGAATGTATTTAGAAAAAGCCCACAAAATGCATTTCCTTGTCAAATTTGAGGCAAAAACGACAAAAACATCCAGGGGTCAATGAGTTAATCAGAGTAATTTAGGGGGTCTGAAATCCTTTAATCCTATTGAATCGGTGAAACATTGTCCTAGGTGTGAAACTATCATGAGCAGCATGTATGATTTATTGAATCATGGCACCTGTCGTTTCAAACATTAAGCAATTATTAAATGAAAATCGAGATTTTTGATTGTGGCTAATACACCAGCTATTAATTAAATGTAAAGTAGGTCTGATAAAATAGTCAGAAAATCATGTAACCATTTGAAAGCAACATTTGAGTTAACCTGTATTTTTCAAAAAATCTATAGGAGAGTCTACAGTGCATCTGAATCACTAAGCCATGGACACTAGACAAGGCACAAAGCAAACAAGGGAGCCAAAATGTATAGAAAACAAATAGAAAGACATCCCTGAACTAGAACAAGGTCTGAAAAGCAAAGCCATGATCACCAAGCAGAACAAGAGCCTAGTCTACACTCAATCAACATGGCTGAAAAACAAGGAAATGGTTAAAGACTAATGACATGAAATTCAAGACAAAATGGAAAGCAATGAAATATGTGGCCTTCAACTAGATTGTTGAGATAATGCTAAAAGTTGATTAGATAATGCTAAGTTGTACAAGTTGATTAGATAATGCTAAGTTGTAAAAGCTGCTTGAGACCAAAACATCTTATTTCCATCAAACAAAATGGAGGAGAGCTAAAACAGTGTTATGTAGGAAAGAATGTATTTAACTTAATTTAACTTGACCTTCCTAACCCTCAGCTTTTCTAACCCCACTATTATCTGAAGATTTCTTCAATTCCCCCAGGCTTGTCAGATAACTGAGTCTATTGTATAAAGGCATCATTCAAAGTAGTTTAACTGTATCTGTTACACTTTTCTAGCAAATTGTTGCTAGAGGCTATACATGGCAGCCAATATTAATGTTGGGGGAAAGAACCCAGAAACCCCCAGAAAGAAGCATGGATCCAAGAGGATATATATATATATATATATATATATATATATATATATATATATATATATATATATATATATATATATAACAATTTTTCTACATTGCAAATGACAAAATGAGTAATGACATTATTCATGAACTGATACATGGTGCTCTAACTGGTGTGACTCAAAAACACAAATGCCAACTGATCAAAGTGATAAAAATAGGTATTGACAAACTTACAATGAATTAAAAATAAAAAGAGAAAGTGAAGAAAAAATTCTAAGTATTCCTATTATTTTTCGATTGTTTATCGTTAATTGCAATCTTTAGACCATGCTTTAAAATGGACTGTTGTACATACTCAATTCTAACTTGAGTTCCATTGCACATGACACAGACCCTGATCTGCCATTTCATCATGTGCCAGCAGATCTGGGTCTATGCAGTTTGAATGGGTATTCCACAGAACAAACACAGACCCTGATTTGCTGGCACACTATGCAATGACAAATCAAGGTCTATGTTGTTTTAAAGTTGGACTAGATTTGTGAGTACATGTGATATTAATGGATGGACTAAAGCATTCCCATCTAATCACAGTCCATGGCAGCATGTGGCCATGTCCTTCCCAATGTGCAGCCAGTGGCCATGTAGGCAGTCCTTTTGAAAATATGCATTTTAATTAGTATGCATAATTAGTAACAAGGAACTGTTCTTATCTATGTACCTAGCAACCTTAAATATTTCATCTATTTTGACCTACATCCAAAAAAGGTTGGATGCCCCTGGTCTAAAGTATTGTCAGCCAGTTTTGAATAAAAATCCCCATCTTTGTTAACTAAATTGTCTTATTGTACTGTGATTCTTTATTGTTTTCAAGATTTTTGATCATAATGTGTAGGTAAAAATAGGATTACTGAAGAATGCTCTATTGTATCATGACCTATTTAAACTGTACTAAATAAACCATCTCCCATAACTGATTTATCAACTTAATCACTTAATCCATGTTTTTAAATTGTGCTAAATAGATACAGAAATAAAATAAAATGAACTAAAATTGACAAAATCATACATGTATTACATGCTGTAGATTTGTCCATTACACTTTGCAGGTAAAAATCCTCTATGGAATCTGACTTTTGCATGAAAATGCATGTATATTGAAAATCCTACCCTAAGTTATATATATATATATATATATATATATATATATATATATATATATATATATATATATATTATATATATATATATATATATATATATATATATATACCCTATTGACCTTGACCTCTGGGATTAGACAGTTGTATGATATTATGTGGACCTGGGTAAAGCTTCAATAAATTAATAATCTGAAAGGGGAAACAGGCTACTGATGTAGTTTATCCCTTCCTGTGCCCATAAAACTAAGGAGGGGGTTATTTTCAAGTCAAAATATATGAAAGGCAAAAATATTTTCATGTTTTAAATGTATACCCATACATGAGTAAAAGTTACTGATATGTAAAGGACCACATTTTTTGGTCGATCTTTGTTTTGTTATTGTTAATTGTGGTAGAACAAATTTAGTTGAACACATGTACTATTAACAAGATTTATGGGAAATGGCCATGTTTTACACGCCATAATATACCGATTGGTTCAGGCAAAGTCAGGATTTATTGATTTCTAATTAGGAGTTTAGTTTGTTTAAACTTACCGGAATGGAGTTCAAGTTATGGTTTTGTATGGAAAGACTGACAGTCGGACATTGACCAGGGACCAGTTGGTAGCTACTTGTTGATAGACATATTGCAGAGTTTCAATGCTTGGCAAAGCGGCAGTTCTTTGTAATTCTGATTGGTTACGCTGTGGAAGGGGGCACGGTTTCACACTAAAAACTTAAAGTTTAAATGTACGGGAGTGGACTTCGAACTTCAGTCTACATTTCTCTGCAAGAGAAGTAATAATAAGACCAGGAGACTCCGTGAACTTTAATGAGTAAAGTTTTTGTTAAACGAATTGTTATCCAAGGGAGAGACATTTGTCTGAAGGATTTGACAGACACCAAAGGCCTGAAAACAAGGTGAGATAGTTTGGAAGAGACAAGTTTACAACCCAAACAGAGTGGAAAGGAGAAAGGGGCAGTGTAGAAAGAAAAAGCCAGACACCAAGAATTTTTGGAAAGAAAGAAAAAAATGGAGCAAAAGACTTACTGATGCAAAGGAACCAAAAGTACAGTCTAAGTGGACCCGTGGAATGGAATTGGACACCAGGTTATGAATTGATACAAGGCAGAGCTATTTAATCTTACACTCGAACTCATAAATGATGATTCTAATTATATCATAAACAGAATCGGCTAATTTTATAATTTTATTTGCATTTTTGAAATTCCTTAATTAGTTCAATACGAACAGAAAGAAGCATATCTTTTGGATTGTAACATTCATATCATTTGCTTGTGAAATTGTATTGTTTTAAAATTTGATTCAATTTTGAATTTATTTGTAGCAGGGGATCGACTTAATCTGTTCTATATAATAGCTCAAATCACATATTTATTCCGCCCATAAGTTTATACTTTGTATTGAGTATTTTTTATACCGGGCAAATTACATCGTTGGCGATCGCCTCTAGATACGAATCCAAAACCAGTAGACCCACTACAAATAAGTTGAGGAGGGGTTTAAAAAATGATACAACATATTTCTCTTACTGTGACCAAGATCCATAAGCAAGAGTGTATGATTATGATATGTGACAAGCTGCCATGATATATAACTGGTTAGTGCTATTAATTATCTTCATATGTTCAAAAGGGATACAAATCACAGTTATGTGTTTATATTAGACCATTCACCTGGAGGAAGACGTCACTGCTACAGCATCCAGCATATATGAAACATCATCAAGATATTATGAAAGGCTAAATTTATCTTCATAGTTTCAAAAAGTTATACCAATACACAGATAAGGCTGCTGATCTGTATCTAATTCCTTAACATTTCGTTAAAAGATCTTCCTAAGTTCAAAAGTTACACTGTAGACAAGAATACAAGCCACAGAATTATATAGTTTCTTACCTTGACCTTGATATAAAAACTGGAGGAATCATCATTATAATACACAACACAAAATCTAGTCATGATATATATATATATATATATATATATATATATATATATATATATATATATATATATATATATATATATATCTGGGCAAGCTACAGAAAACCATTACAAATTAATGGGCCAGACAAGCAAATGTTAATGGTTGGATGGATGGGCCAGACAAGCAAATGTTAATGGTTGGATGGATGGGCCAGACAAGCAAATGTTAATGGTTGGATGGATGGGCCAGACAAGCAAATGTTAATGGTTGGATGGATGGGCCAGACAAGCAAAGGTTAATAGATGGATGGATGGGCCAGAAAACCAGATGTTAATAGTTGGATGGATGGGCCAGACAAGCAAATGTTAATGGTTGGATGGGTGGGCCAGACAAGCAAATGTTAATGGTTGGATGGATGGGCTAGACAAGCATATGTTAATGGTTGGCTGGATGGGCCAGACAAGCAAATGTTAATGGTTGGATGGATGGGCCAGACAAGCAAATGTTAATGGTTGGATGGATGGGCCAGAGAAGCAAATGTTAATGGTTGGATGGATGGGCCAGACAAGCAAATGTTAATGGTTGGATTGATGGGCCAGACAAGCAAATGTTAATAGATGGATGGATGGGCCAGAGAAGCAAATGTTAATGGTTGGATGGATGGGCCAGACAAGCAAATGTTAAGGGTTAAATGGATGGGTCAGACAAGCAATGTTAATGGTTGGATGGATGGGCCAGACAAGCAAATGTTGGATGGATGGGCAGGCAGATGTATGGTGGTACCAAAGTACAGACACATGTCCAAATTAGCATGCCCCACTCCCACAACCATTAGGGTCATTAATAACAAAACAAAAACCAGATTTTTATAACCCTTCTTGACTCGCTGTACTAATTCGGCTCCAATAATAAAGCAATTCAAACACAATGATATTAAAAAATCATTAACTTTAAATTTCTGAATGGTTGTGTTCAAAAAATATCCTTGATAGCAACTTCTGTTTCGAGAAAACCACACAACCACATAAGCAGTCTCATCTTCCAGACCAACATTAAATTCCATCAATAAAACACTGTCTATATTTTCTTTCAGTTACAAGATAAGAGAAGATCTCAAAAGATTCTTTGTACTAAACCCATATACACTCTATTTTATGTTCACCCATTTCTAGACTGGTTCCCATTCTTCCACATCATTATTACCACAAGCACCTACAGGGCTAATATATCAGCAAAAGCACATGAGATTAAAGGTCAAAGCCCAATTTAGATACTGTATATTTAACTTTTTAATGCTGATAACTGCTGCAGCCATGACATGAAATGGGGTTAAATTAGAGGAATGTCTCAAATTCTTGGTTTAACAAGACATTTTTGTGTTTACATCTGCTTTCATCAGCTTCACTCACACAGCCAGAATTCTTTTTATCTGTATTATTAGAAAACAGCTGCTACAGTAGCAGCACAATCTTCTTCTGTATGTAACTAATGTCAGTGTTGCTTTGATTACTGCATGTAATTGCTATCAGTATTGAATTAATTACTGTATGTAAATATTATCAGTGTTTAATTACTGTATGTAGTTGCTTTTCTTACTACATGTATATGTAATTGTTTTAGTGTTGCTTTAATTATTGCATGTAATTGCTATTAGTGTTGCTTTTATTACTGCATGTAACTGCTATCATTTTTGCTTTAATGATTGTATATAATTACAATCAGTGTTGTTTTGATTACTTGTCTCTCGATGATACAAAAGACACCATCAATAATTACATTAATGATTACCATATAAAGGTACACTGTATATTCCTCTACAAGTCCAACTAAAGACAACACAGAACCTGGTCTGCCATTTAATAATTAACCAGCTGATCAGTCTATGTTCTTTGTTCTACTGACAAATTCCAGAGTCAGATTGACCAACACATTATGCAATCACAGATCTGGGTCGGTGCAGTGTGCAGTAGGGTTCATCTTATAAGTGATTATATATGGCAAGTTTTTGTCATGGTCCTACAGCCAGAGTGAAAAAGAAATTGAATAAAAGATAACAGGTAACTGTTTCCCTATTTTGTACTCTCTTCAACTTCAGAAATAAAAGAAAGATAAATATAAACACCATTGAAGTCCTTGCTGCAAACAATGTACATTTAATTCTCTAACATCTGTTGTTTAATCTTTTTAATTTCTTCTGTCTCCCTTTGATAAAGGTCAGCAGAGTCATTCTGACAGATAATGATGGTATCAATTAATACTTTACATGTTTCCCCAATAATGCATTACTGATGTTCAATTATGTTTAATTATTCACAAGTTCCTAAGGTCAAGGTACTACTCCCACAGAATAAGTAAGGTCCCTTGTAATCTAAAATGCAAGTGCAAAAACAGGAAAAAATCAGCAACAAAAGTAATGCATATGATTCTGCAACAACAACAACGCAGAGTTTATTCTAAACTACATTATCTATCAAATAATAGTTACTGACAGCTTCCAGGAAAAGCACACTTTCTGGCTGGCACTTTGGAGTCCTGTTA
Source organism: Potamilus streckersoni (assembly GCA_016746295.1). Lineage (NCBI taxonomy): Eukaryota > Metazoa > Mollusca > Bivalvia > Unionida > Unionidae > Potamilus > Potamilus streckersoni. The sequence continues at coordinate 619,501 of JAEAOA010001663.1, read as the reverse complement.
CAGATAGCATGAAACAAAATGCTGAACCATCAGATTCTAAAAAAGACCTAATTAATATACCCAGAATCCACTGAGGAAGCACCAGGTAGAATTAAAATAACCATGTCTCTATTTCTGATAATGTAATACAGTAGAACCTGTCTTGAAAGATCACCCTTCTGCCAGAAAATTGGTCACTCAAGACAGGAAATTTCTCATAACAGGTCATAGTGCTATATAATCATTAAGTTTGTGCACTGACAATATGGTCTCTCAAGACAGGTTGTCTCACATACCAGTGGTCCTTCAAGACAGGTTTCACTGTACAAACATTGAGTTAAACTAAAAATGCTGAAGTGTCAAAACTTAATTTCACAGGTAGTTAAATTTGATAGTTTAGTTTTGATAGGTAGATTAATTTGATATTTACTTGTAATGTCTATGAACTCCATTGAGAAAAGATGCCAAAAGGCATGCTTTATGTCCAGTGCTGATGTCTCGGATGTCCCATTTTTAATTTCTCTAATGTTCATTTTTTCAATCAGTTTTCAACCCTATCCATCAAGCAAAATATTGCTATTCATCCAGTGTCGATACCTTGTGGATCTTGTTTTCAGTTTTTGCAGCACATTTATTTCATCAAAATATAATCCTTATTGTTAAACTATTGTTTAAGGATCTTACCAAATTTTTTCAGGTGAATCAAACCAATAGGCTGACATGAATTTTAACTGGTCAGTATTCAATTACTTTTGTGATGCAAGTGCTTAATAACACCTACATATAAAATTTTATTTAACAGAAAATTGGAATCTGACAGGAGTGATCATAAAAGCTTAAACAGAGGTTAAAAATTAAAATGATTCAGGCAAAACCTTAGACTGGTTAGCAGCTCTGATTCATTCTTTACATCCAATGCAAACATTGATTGACAGTAATTTATCTGTGACAGTAAAACTGAATTTACATTCACTGCATTGAAAAGTGCATGCCAACATAGTCATACTGAGCTTAAATAAAATATCAATTGTTCTTCAAGATTTAACATCAAGGCAGTTTTGCCAATATCTATTCATTCCTGACTGCATCTTTTGATTACCACAAAAACATCTAGACAAAAATGTTTGATTACTATGGACTTTCACAACAGCCAGCTGGTACTAAATTGGGTCAAGAAAAGCATACATTGAGTCTCATCAATACCAGTACAGGGAACAATTTCAATATTTTATATACCGTGGAGCTTTCATTGTGACATCATAGCATGACATTCAAAAATCTGGTTTACACTGAATCACACCTCTAAGTTAGCCTCATCTACATAAACTTATAAACTGATTTATAAATTTATTTCTAGGATTAGTTATATATCCTTCCAAGAAATATTGACTGAAGTGCAGTGAAATAATGTGAATATTCACCATCTAAAAGTGTGTGTAAACAAATTCTCAGAAATAACAATAGCTGATATTGACAACACCGAACATCTACATGACCTGTATGGCTCGTACTTTAGAGACATGCAATGGATTCAGTAATAGTTTTCTATGATGTCTGAGCATGAATATTGTCCTACCATTAGCCTACAATATGAGCCAATAAATGATTTGTTGTGATCGCATATAGTCAAGCCTCTGTTGAACCCAAAACTCCAAGAATCAAAAGTACTATTAACAGTTACATGTAGATATAAACATACAAAAGAGAATCATAGTGCATTTTTGAAAGAAAGAGAAAAGGAGCTGCAAATAGGTAAGAAAAGGAACATTTCCATCACAGTGCAGCTAAATCACTGCCTGGAAATGGCAGCTGATGAAGCAAACTCCAGCTGTCATTAAACACAAAAAACTCTTGGAATAAAGAGAGTAAATGGGGTGCTAATGTACCATATATACTTGGGTGCTAATGTACCATATATACTTGCTTATAAGTCATGTCAAAGTGCAAACAACAAAGATCCTGATCAGATGTAACATAATGCACCTTTAGATTAGGGTCTATTTTAATCTGTTCTACTGATTAAACAATCTGAACAGACCAAGATCTGCCATCACATAACGCAACAGACGATCTGGGTAAGTGCCGTTTGCAGCTGCACTCATCTTATAAGAAAGTATTGATATCTAATTAGTTGTCTACAATGAACCATCTAGAGCACAATACTCCCAGGGGTGAAATGGTCAAAACAATAATAACAATTGGATGCATGAGGATAACTTTAGTGCTTCTATTCATATTCCAAATGCCATAATGATCATCAAAGTAAATGGTGACCTTAAAAGTTCATTGACTTTTTGCTACTTTTTTGTATTGGTAAGCATAACAAAGCTGCATATGTCCATTAACATCCATTACTGATCATAATTTATTGGAAATTTACCACAAAAATTGGAATGATGTATCAGTCATAAGTTAAAGATCTGTCATCACATAATGTACCAGCAGATTGGGGTCTATGCTATTTTTCAACTAATTACTCCAAGCAAACTGCATAGACTTGATCTATGTAAACATTATGCAATGCCAGGTCTGGGTCTATGCAGTTTGCAGTTGGATCCAAATTATAAGCAATTATAAGATGAGTATCATGCAGTAAATTTCAAAGCAGTAATAAATCCTTAGAGACCTATATTAAAATGTTTATTTGGGTTTATTAGGTTCATGCCTAACATATCTGTATTTACCTACTTAAAAAGAAACCTTTTCTTGGAAAATTCCACAAAGGTGAAGTTCATCTGAAGCTTTCAGATTAGATTACATCTCCCTTACTGACAACTCATACATCCTCTACTTCCTATTGCATAAACTAGACAAACTCATGCTATAGTAAATAAAGTTTTTAGCCTCTTCCACCATGTAGAGCCTCAGTTAAACATCACCATGTAGAGCCTCAGTTAAACATTCAATACAGGGTGCCATTGTCTATTTATTCAATATAAAGGTCTGATTAAAATAAAATTTTGAGACTAAAATTTACAATACAAGAAAAATACAAGTATCTTTGTAAAAGTCATGCAGGTCATGTTCACGTTCAGTACTATTTCAGTAAAGAGTGTAATTTTTTTAGAATTCGATTACACACACCTTTAAGTGGCTATTATTTACTTTATTTAGATCTTAATACGTCCATAAACGTCAGAAGGTCATTATATGCCACCCCAAGAAATATAGCAAAGTCAATTTTTAAAGTATGTGGAAATTTTTAGATAAGGTCAACCTAACGATGTAATCCCCTACAAACTGGATTAAATGTTGAATTATCATAGCCTGATGTTAAAACAAATGATGTGCCTACATGTCCATACAAACACTTTACACATAGCCACTTGGTTTATTGGTTTATTATTCATAAATAGTAGTTTCATTACAATTTGAAATAGTGACCACCTACCCCACCAGCAAAACAAATGAGTTGAGGCGAAGACAACTACAGTTACAATACTTAGTGTAACATTTCTGGTGCCAATTTCATTCACCAGTCAGTACTTATCTCAACCAATCTATTAATGTCAACTTAATTTCAAGAAATGTTTAGTAAATTGAAGAACACAATTCTACTGACTTTCAAATCTAGGCACTCATTTTGTCATTACCTTTTGATTCCTGCCTTTATTTAAAAAATCAAGGCACCCATTTTTACTGTTTTTGATTACAATTATATTTCAAATGAAAGCACTCATTTTGTCATTAGCATTTGATTCCTGCCTTTATTTAAAAAATCAAGGCACCCATTTTTACTGTTTTTGATTACAATTTTATTTCAAATGAAAGCACTCATTTTGTCATTACCTTTTGATTCCTGCCTTTATTTAAAAAATCAAGGCACCCATTTTTACTGTTTTTGATTACAATTTTATTTCAAATGAAAGCACTCATTTTGTCATTAGCTTTTTGTTCTGGTTTTATTTTAAATCTAGACACTCAATTTGTCATTATCTTTTACTCTTGGTTTTCTCTGTTAATTTTTAATGCACAAAGATTGGACAATACTGATCTAAATTTTTTTAATATGTTAACATGAAATACCTTTGTGCAGTAAACTAATGATTATTGTATTTAATTTCTGATGAAAAAAAAAAAAATATATATATATATATATATATATATATATATATATATATATATATATATATATATATATATATATATATATATATATACAGACACACACACTTGAATGAAGACAGAAATGGCAAGAAAGTCTGAATTAAATCTAATAGATTTTTTCCATTTTCAACATACTAATTCTGTTCATATCATATCAGATCCACATTCATCAAGTCTGTTCACTATAATAAACTGGAATGTATCCAAAAGGAAGACTCAAGACTTAAAAAAAAACCCCACCAGATGTGTCCAATTAAATACAACACCAGATGCTGAACATCAAAAAGTTTTATTGTCAGAGTTCTCTTATTTGGAGATATTAATTGCTTGTCAGCTATGTATTAAGTTTATGTGGAAGACAGGCTAATAGAGTAGATTATTATTGTTCATTCCCAGAACACCGAGACCTTATTTAAAAGTAACATCCATCATTCTTGTAAGGAACACCTAATAATTATATTTCACAATTTCACATGCAAAATAAAGTTTAATGTTGAGAATGAAAACTACTTTTAGGTGTATATTTGATTATAACTCTCCTATTTTTATTTCTTATACATTTATTCATTTATTTGTTCATTTATTCAATGTTTGTGTCTCTTATTCTGCAACTATCTCTACACCTTCATCTGTGTCCAAGTTATTTCTTTAAAACTTTATATCAATTCAAGGATGATCAGTGAAAATTGCAAATTAATTATTAGAACATCAATGGCAGCCAAGTTAAAAGAAATTCTGAAAATATTTATCATCAGTAAAACCTTCATGTTCATATTGACGACTAAATTGGAATTTCCTTTGAGTAGAATGATTAATGAAGAATTTCAATGAAAACAATATACTCTGAGAATTAGATAATTTCAAACAGTCTTTTACAAAAGTAATTTTGTATAAATGTCTTTCCCTCTCTTTTAAAATAGAACAGATTAGTAAGACTAATTCCTTTGTTTTTAAAGCTATGAACACAACATTCATTGTATTTAATGAAGATTAATGTTCAGGTGCAATTTATGGTACCTTTATTGATGCAGTGGCTCAAATACATTCAAAGCAAGTATATTCAACATAAATGTTAGCGAAACAATTAAAACAATGGTCTGAATGACGTCTGTTTACGAGGAGTCATACTGTTCATCCGATGAATAGTGAAAGATTCCTTTTTACAAACATTCTTTATATCACTGACACGACTTTAAATATTGCTCACCTCCGGTCATTAAAACTATAAAATCTAAAGAATATAAGATATTTTCATTTATATCATACCAGTATTAGGTTAAAAAAGTATGTCTGTCAACTGGACCAATTCAGTGCTTCACATCGAATCATGCTAACTTCAGTTGTAACAATAACAGATTGTAGCAAATTTCCTCATTTATCATCAACCCTAGGCATATATAGCCAGTCAAAACATAAGGTACCTATTCCTATTCCCCTACCTAAGTGGATGCAGCTGAAAATAAAAAGATCCAATCCAACTGTCGATTCTATTCTCCCAGGATATAATTGGGATTAATGATCGAGGCCTCCACAGACAGCACATGCCGCATGTCCATTTCCCCTATTTAAACTGTTCACCAAAAGTTTTTCTTAACAGACCAGGCATATGGACAACATGGAAGTCGTCATATTGAATACCTAATAAGCTCAATATACTCTCCCATTGGTAAAACTGATTTAGCTTGCTACCATTGGTAATTCTTTTGTCCACTCAAAGGCTCTTGCTTAAAACACATTTCTGACTTGCTTCATATAACATAGGTTGAATTGAGGAAACTGGATCATGATCCTTGACTAGCAATAATGGGACTGTCGAAGCAATCAAGGTTAGACAACTAGCTCAAAGGGACAATAACAACTGTCATGAAGGGATCTGAATGCACATTATTAAAGTCTTAACTGAATGAAAGGGACTCAAATGCATGGTATTAAAGTCCTAATTGAATGAATTCTGGTTGATCACACATATGGCAACATTTCTTATTTCAAATATTAAAAGAACTCAAGATTGTGGTTTGTGAAAAACAACATCTTACCTTGAAGTTTTCAAAACCAAATATGTCAAGGATTCCGATGAATCTGGATTGGTGCTGGCCTGGGTTGGTACACTTATTAATAGCATCCACCAGCCAAGCAAAAGTCCGAGAATAAAGAGCCTTTGCCATTGCATGCCTGTTTTCACTTGCCTGTCAAATTTGTAAAAAACAATATACAGTAGGATCAACATGACATGACTACATACAACACAAATGCCATCAAAAAATATATACAACACAAATGCCATCACAAAATATAGTGCAATTCAAAAAAGCTTGTTTTAATATGCTTCAGCAAAGTTTTAATGAAAACAGAGACCACAACTGTGTCAAATATCGACAGAAAATGTTGAAAATTACACTTAATAAACTTTAAATATAAAACTTGTACCAAATTTGGCTGTTGAGAAATAAAATTCATTATGAATGGATGTGATGGGAAGGGATGTATGGACATTGGAGACACCACATTGGACATGTGCAACTCTCTTCACGGAATGGGCTAGGTAGCAATTTTTAAAGCCACAGAGTACGATGTAAATGTAACCAGATAAACCAAATGCCTGCACTACATGTTTATGTCCCCCTCCACAATATCAAGGTGATGGATAAAACAATTTATTAAGTGGATTTGGGAATGTAATCTTTGTGTATTCATTAATTTTTTATATGCATTTATCTAGATTATTACCCCACTGTATTATATGGCAGAAGGATAAAGCTGTACTGGATTATTATCCCACTATATTACATACCAGAGGGATAAAAATGTACTAGATTATTATCCCACTGTATTACAAGGGATAAAAATGTACTGGATTATTATCCCACTGTATTACAAGGGATAAAAATGTACTAAATTATTATCCTACTGTATTACAAGGTACAAAAATGTACTGTATTATTATCCCACTGTATTATCCAAGAAAGGTATATAAATGTACTGGATTATTATTCCAATGCATTACATGTCAGATGGAAAATAAATGTACTGAATTATTATCCCACTGTATTACATACCAGAGGGATAAAAATGTACTAGATTATTATCACACTGTATTACAAGGGATAAAAATGTACTGGATTATTATCCCACTGTATTACATTCCAGAGGGATAAAAATGTACTAGATTATTATCCCACTGTATTACATACCAGAGGGATAAAAATGTACTAGATTATTATCACATTGTATTACAAGGGATATAAATGTACTGGATTATTATTCCAATGCATTACATGTCAGATAGAGAAAGAAAAATGTACAGGATTATTATCCCACTGTATTACATACCAGAGGGATAAAGCTGTACTAGATTATTATCACACTGTATTACATTCCAGAGGGATACAAATGTACTTGGTTACTATAGTTGAACTAAAAGCATGATAAAAAACAAAAGATAATGTTACAAATGTAGTTTCATATATTATAGACTTTACCTCTTGAAATTTGAATGGAATACTGGTTACTGTCCCTCTAACTTGAATCTGTCGAAACAGAAGTGCCTCTGTCATTTTTTCAAAATCAAAGCCTAAAAGATCACAGACAATTGCAAGAATATCAAGGTCCTCCTCTGTCAATTCACTTTTTTCCCCTTCCACATCATGAAATCTAAAATTTCCCAACCATAATACTGCTGCTAATACAGAGAAAATTCCCTCCACCATTTGTTCTGATACGTTGAGAACATTGAGTGCAAGACGCAACCTGTCAAACATTGTCAAATCATTCACCCCATCCAATGAATAGCACCCAGACTGGTTTAAGTAAAAATATGAGTCCATGGATTGGACATGAAATCTGTCTTTGATTTCAGAAACAGCCTGTGCTCCCATGACAAACTGATAGAACACATGGTAATTCCTCTCTTGTACAGACTGGAATGTAATGCGAGACTGCTCAAGCAAATAATCTTGGACAATACACCCTTTAATTTGGCTAGAATCATCAAAGCACACTTGCACAAATTTTCCGAATCTGCTGGAGTTGTCATTTCGTACTGTTTTGGCATTGCCTGAAATATAACAAGATAAGATGGTTACTATATTATTGAAACATATTAATATCATTTTAATATTAGAACATAATGCAAGAAAAAAAAAGTAACCATAACAATAATTTCAGGATGATTACCATGCCAGCTACTCTGCATGTTAAATCAGCATCACCTGAGATTGTTTTATGAAAATGCCTTGTAGCTAAGGTAATTCATACATTAGAAATATTGATAAAAAAGTTTGGCAGCCATGTTGGAGGTCTAATTATTACCATTTTCATTTAGTACCAAGCAGACATCTTTCAGTGAAAATCCCATATTGATACAACAATCCATTCAGAGAGATTAACGATATCAAAGTTTTCAAGATGGCCATTATATTGGCAATATTTTGTGTTAGATTAGTGCCATTTTTTTTACGACCAACCAAACATCATATGAAGAGTGAAAACACCATGCCAGTACTGCCTACTGTTAAAGATAAGAAGTGATAACAAAATTTCAAGATGGCCACCATGCCCTGGGGCATGTCTAAAAGGCATCATTTGCATTCAGGACCAAACAGACATGGTAATATGTCTAAAAGTAGCAATAAAACAATTTAAACATAAACACTGGATGTCAGACTGGCACCATCTTTATTAATAACCAAATATACATCCTAATAAGATTTTTTTTCTAAGTAAAACCTCCATGTAGATATGAACATCCATTCAGAAGGAGTAGGAAAAACAAATGATGGCCAAATCAGATGTTTGACAAGAACCATTTTCATTTAGGGCCAATAACAGCTGTAGACATAAAATAGAGGTAGGTAAAGATATTAGTAACATTGGTGTTTGAGGTGTTCCTTCAACTGAGGTACAGTTGCTCTGGCAGGTTTATGAGGTGCTCCCTCAAATGAGGTAGACAATTGCTCTGGCAGGTTTAAATAACACAAGTGTTTAATGTGTTCCCTCAACTGAAGTAGACAGTTGCTCTGGCAGGTTTATGAGGTACTCCCTCAAATGAGGTAGACTTCCTCTGGCAGGTTTATGAGGTGCTCCCTCAAATGAGGTAGACTGTTGCTCTGGCAGGTTTAAGTGGGTAAATATTCATTATGACTTAAAGTGAAAACCCCATCTCAACATGACCATCAGTTTAGAAATAAGAGTGATAGCAAGATCTTCAAGAGACCAGGGGTCACGCTAACAGGTACAGTGGATGACAAAGTCGTCTAAAATATCTAAACTTCACCTTCTTCTGCTATGAAAGTGAAAACAACTTCACCTTGCGATTATTTTTTTTAGATACTTTGACCAAACATATCTTTATGAAATTCCCCCTCACCTTAGCCAGGTTAGATTTAGTGTTGTGCTGTAGTGAGATGTATTCATCAAGCCATCAGTAACAAGGCCTAATTTTGTTGTCAGTTATGTTGACAAAATATTTGCAGGCATGTGTTTTGATAGCTGACTGACCATTAACCCATTTGCCCAAGTCAGTTATTAACTATCACAGTCCAATTTCTGCATGTTATCCTAATGATAAAAACATACAAACTTGTGTTTCGAAACTTTAACAATAGTATGTAAATAGCAATTTGTGTTTTAAGAACTGAATCGGTGATCTGGATAATTTAACTGTATACTATTTTGCCATAAAATTAGTTTGAAACTGTAAGTTAACAAGTAACAGGGTAGTACATTACTTTGTGTGGAAGTACCAGTTTAAAGTTTATTAGACTGTTTTCGTAAATCATCATGCAAGTATATTCAGAGAAAAAATACAATTCATAGAAAGCAAAGCCTAGATATTATGTTTTTTGAGATTTTACTTTAAAATTATGTAGGTCAGATATGTAAGGGACAATGCTATGTTGTGGAATTCATGAGAAAGTGCCGTATGGTCAAAGTTTTTTCTGACTTGACTCGTATTTGTGAAAATAAGGAAAAAAGCAGCACAGCTTTCTTCATTTAACCAATGCCTAAAATTGCTACAAGTACGTAGACAAATAAATAAACCACAAATTTGCAATCTTATCGATGGTCTGTTGAAATGAAGCTATCCAGAGTAAGTGGTAACATAAAAATTCCATTCTTCTAAAACAGATGCACTCATATGTCTGTGATGATTCGGTTGGAAAGAAGGGTGTAGTTCATACACCAACTATAAAGGAGCAATGTCTGTAATTTGATGCATTTTATTGTTATGTATGAATAGTTAGAGTAATGTTTTATTCACAACAAAGAAATTAGCACAAACAGTATGATCTGAAGAGACATGTGCATTTTCTCTTATGTACAAGGTTCAGGGGATATTTCTAATGCCTTTCAAAATCTTTCAAAGTGCCATTAATGTGAACTTTTAAAAAGTATTTTAAAAAAATTGATTAAGGGTGGTTGATAAAGCATTTTTACTACTTGTCTTTGCAATAATGTAATTTGGTTACTCAACTAAAATTTGTTACAATATAGTTTCTATTATTCTCATTTTAAGTCATATGGCCAAAATAACAGAAAATTTTCTGCTTGAAAATAAAATATTGCTTAAATCTAATGCTATATGCACATATAAATATTGGACTATAGAGGGCACAATTAAAAAAAGAACACATGTGTGCGCACGCACACTCACACACATATTAAGGTTTTTTTGCTTCGTGTCCACTTCTCCCTGTTAAGTTCTCACTTCTCCCAGTACTGTCAAAAAACAGAAGTCACTTCTCCCTAAAATTTAATTCTAGCTTGACCCCGGATGATGTAGCAGCTATAGCGGACATCAGAGGGACATCTCTTTCATTTAGAACCAACTAAAGCTAGAGATGAATATACTTGTAAAGTTTCAGGACAACCTTCTTTGTATTTAAGGATAAGTGGCTATAACAAATTGGTATTAATGAATAACACACAAAGACCACTGCATATGTTCTCTTGTCTGTGACCAGTAGAGCTAAACATTGCATTGATTGATGCAGAATTTTTAACTGAAAGATGCTAAAAATAGTAACTTACTGTCAACAGTAAGTCAGAGCACTAGATAACCAGTGCATTTTTGTATTTCATATAGAAAAAAATGAACTAAAAATGAACAAAGAAATTGTTTCATGCTCTCAAATAATGATCATGAACACTGGAAAAGTTTCATGACCATGTGCTCAATTAATATAAACTTTACTATTGGTACAGATTCCTATGCTTGACCACTGCAAGTACTCTTGCTCAATCTTCTACTTGCTACTAAATATTTGGGACACACCTACATGTTCATGATGCCATATTACCTTAAATATTAACTCTGTTAATCACACACTAAGTGCATGTATTAACCACATACTGATTACATATCAGAACAACATACCAGCTGTATTAATTAACCATACACTAACTGCATGTCTTAACCACACACCGCCTGCATGTCTTAACCACACACCAACTGCATGTCTTAACCACATACCAGCTGTTTGCGTTAACCATGTACCAACTGCATGTCTTAACCATGTACCAACTACATGTCTTAACAACACACCTGTTGCATGAGTTAACTATATATTGATTGCATGTCTCAATCACATACTGACTGCCTATCTTGATCACATACTGACTGCATGTCTTAAAACACCAGTTGCATGTGTTAACCACATGCTGACTGCATGTCAACCACATACTGATGCAAATTCAATTAAAACAAGAGCATTGCAAACGACATGTAACCCACTGCATATCCTATTAAATTCTATGGTGACCTTGACATTGACCTTTTAGTTCTCATCAATTGCAGCCTACCCATGGCAACTCATGTTATATTATGCAAAATTGCATTTCCCTTCATCATATCATCATGACCTTGACCCATAACCTGCAGATGTAAAAGTAATCAATAGACGTTTTTGTTATCGTTGGGGGCAACATATCTCAAAGTTTTGCTTAAGGTACGGTTAATATAGCTCATTTTATTGCTCATAAACCATTTTACTTTCTTAGGTCATGCAAACTTGATCTTTGACCTAAGCATACACCCTCTGCATAGAAACCAACTGCTGTGTCAGTCAGTGACTCTAATCTCTGACAACTGACCTCCAAATCAACAGTTTTATCTCCTATAAAGCAACCCACATGCTTGACATATACATATATGCATATATGTATCAGGTTTTATTGCACATCAGCACATTCCTGGCTATATATTGCTGAGCAGAAAGTAGTAAACAAAATGATTAAGTGAAGCAAAACTAATGTTACTGCAGAAACCAATTTGCCACCCCACCCATCCCATTTGATGGAATTCTTTAGTTCCTCAGGGGCAACCCACCAGCAGTATCTGGTGATGATATGTCAAGCAGAATTCATGCATTTGAACAACAGCCATATAATGGTTGAACACGACTATAAAAAAAAAATATATATATATATATATATATGAGAGATAGAGAGAGATAAGATTCTTCCCTAGAGCAGGTATATAAAAATTACAAGATAAAATCATTAATTGTTTCATTTTTTATGGACGACAATAAGTTTTTATTGTTGTAGTCTAAACATGATTTTTGAGCATATAATAGGCAATACATGGCAGCCCTTATAACTGTGGAGGAATAGTTGGCAAGCTTTCTTTCATACAAACATATGCCGAGCCTGAGACCTGAACCCATGTGGTTTGAGGTGAGATGGCAGTGATTTGTAAAGGTGAGTTCTTCAGACCATTTGGGTACACAAGTGCCACAATGATGATAAATAATCATAGGAACTACATTTTCTTAAACTTGTCTCAATTTTATTTGTGTATACTTCATAAAGCATTGCTACATGATAAAGGACAGGTTCCAGCAAAAACAAAATAGTAAGAAAGCTACTGGTATTCCAAACCTACATGACATTTAAGTAGCAGTAAATCATTTATTTAACTTCCTGATTGTTTAATCAGTAATAATCAGTAATAAACAATCATCTGTATCCATTATTACCAAATATTCATCTGCTATATGCCCCCAAATCTGATATTATTTTTCTTTGATGGAAACATAATGAAAATCAATATACAGGTAAAATCAGTTATAATGTGATGCTCGGGTCCAAAGAATAACACTGCGATATAAGCGGGATTGTATTAAAAAGAAATTCTAAAAACTTTTCCATTGAAAATGTGCATTAAAATTTCAGTGTCTCAACTTAATCTCTTGATCATCTATCATTTGTTTTGTTTGCAAGGTTTCATCAGTCATTAAATACACTTCAGTTTTGAAATGTATACATGCCAATATGGTGGAAATGGTGCACAGTGAAGTTAAGGCAATATTAAACGCAGTGCTGGGTTTTAAAACGTCTGCTAGGGATATGAATAATTGACTTTTCCAAGACCATGTATTTAGGATTTTAAAACATAGGTCACCTTAATTTAAAACTGGGACCCATGCTGCCATCGCATTATAAGTGGAATCACATCATAACAAATTACATTATAACGAGTTTTACCTATACCAAGATTTTCCTTCTTTTCCCAAGTCTGCTTTCCTATTATGAGATATGTATATCAATGAAACATCTTAGAGAACCATGGCGTAACTTAAATTCTAGTCAATCAGCATAACACTTGAAATAGGATATAGAAAAAATTTCCTAGATAAAAAAAAGTTATAAAAAAACAGGTAGGGAACAAATCATAATAAAGCCAATTCTTATGACTATTGCATGTAGAACAAATGGATGATTGTGTAGAACCAGATGGATGCTGTATGTAGAGCAAAAAGGGATGCTGTATGTAGAACAAAAAGGGATGCTGTATGTAGAACAAAAAGGGTTGGTTTTACAGGGTGTCAGCTCTAATAAGCCTATCATAACACAGGATCTGGACCCTATAATTTCCACATGCAGTCTTCCTGTTTTGTGGATGGATGTATCCAACATCCTGTGTCTGTCAAGCCCACTATCTCAGGCTTACTCTAAGTTCATATCCTCTACTTAAACTTCAATCCACTTACATACAAAACCACTCTCACTGATTGCAGATGATCAGGTATTTTATGCAAAAATATTGAATAAGAACACATACAAACATTGTTTAATGAAAACAATTTAATTTAAACATTTGAACAAAGATGTCTTCATGCTGATGCTGCATAGATCATGTTCTCTGAGGGTGTGTTTAAATCAATATAAACTTTGCTATCAATACAAGTTATGGATGTTCCTTGTATGTTTGAAATAATGATCCCTGATCACTGTAAGAATGCATACACTATTTAACAATCATGTACCCTATGTCACTCTTGGTCGCTAAGCTGCAGAAATTTTCATATAAATATTATTAACATTTCGATCATTAAGACTCCTTCAGGTGTCACAAGTTTGATTTTTGTAGTGTTCGGCAAATAAGCCATCTAATTAAAAATAAAAACACAACTAATTCTAAACTATGAAATCTTACCCAGTCATCATGAACAATTCAAAGTTGACTGGGGAATGCTATAAGGCTGAATAAATCATTCATGCAACTTGCACAAAACATGACTGCTGATAAAAACATGCACGTGGTCCCCACTTGAAATATTGATGGGTGTAATGCATTTGTATCAATTTTCTATTTTTTTACAGGATGATCATCAAGTGCAAGCAGCACATAACCACTGCAAAACACAAACAGCATTGAGTCAATCACCTGCCCAATATATGAGCAAAATGATACCATTAGTATATAAATCTATTTAATTTTCAAAATATTAGTACATATCTTTATTTTCAATATAAATTTTGTGCAAACCAATCATGGACAGTTTGTATGGTTATATGACTTGGTGATCATTATGGAAGAATACTGTAAGTCAAAATGCACTGCTTGTGAACTTTGAACTTGGGTACAAACAATTTATGAACAAGAAGTTAACAAAACTTTGCCTTTAAATTTAAAATGACAAAATAGTATTCCTCAGGGAAAATTCTTAAATGTAAGTAATGAAAAAGACTGAAATTTTTGCAATTTTGATAGTATTCAAGTTAACATTTCAGCAGCCTTACTTTTTCTTCATTTATAAAACTGGATGTCAAGTTTAAATTTTAGCTAAACAAGGTAAATGAAATTTCACAAAATATGAAATTGTTTTTTCAGATGCTAATGATCCTAATGTATTTATAACTGTATATACTCACTTCTAAAATTGCACAGACCCAGATCTACCATTGTTTAATGCACTGGCAGATCTATGTCTAAGCAGTTCCTTATGATTAATCAGCAAAACAAATTACACAGACCCAGATCTGCCAGCATATTATGTAATGGAGGACCAGGTTCCATACTGTCTGCAGTTGGACTAGACTTATAATTTGGCTTACACAGTACAGAAGTCAGTGGAATTCTAAATTTGATAAGGGAACCAGTCTCTGCATAATAAAGATTGATGAAATAAGGAAAATAAAGTGGTGCATCTGTGAAGGATGCAGGTCTTATCCTCCCTACAACACCTGTAACTTATCTGAATGCTGGATTCTAACAAGCATCCTCTAGTCTAAACAGTACTCCCTCTACACACCTCAGATAGCATCTTAAATGAAGCATAGATTTCTTTTTTTAAAAAATGATCATAGCTCTAGTCTGTACTGACAGGAATATAAAGCAATGTAATTCAGCATTTGCATTATTTTTGGAGTTTGTTAGAGACAGAAAGCATCACATGAACAAACAGACCCAGCCATCACACTTCTTTTCCACTAATTTTTTTAAAAAAATTACTAAACCATACAAAATATTTAAAAAGATAAATAAATGTGTTTTTGTACGGTTTTGTGGGATTTAATGCCATTTTTCAGCACGTGATAGGCTATACATTGTGGGCAGTATGTTTGCTGGAGAAAGAACCCAGCAAGATTCATTGGTCTATGGGAAGCTACTGGCAAACTTTTTCATGTACCCATGTTGGATAAGCCAAGTGCTGGCTCAAACACAAACTGATGAACCCCTGGTCCAGGCTGGTTTGGACACAGCAAAAAATTATCATATTTCATGTCAATAAATTTGTTTGTGAAAAGGGCACTGTCTCGGGTATGGGTTTTTATCAGAAACTGCAAGAATTTCACATCAGAGCTACAAAGGATTCAAACCTTCAAAATGATATGCTACCGCAAGATCTTGGGCATCTCGTACAATAACCACATAACCAATGAGGAAAACCACAACAGGATCCAATGAGCCATTGGATCCTATGAAGACCTCTTGACCACTGTAAAAAAGCACAAACTGAAGTGGTACGGTTATGTCTCAAGCACATCTGGACTGGCAAAAACAATCCTGCCAGGCACAGTTTGAGGCTGCAGAAGATGAGGCAGACACAAAAAGTAGTGGGAAGACAACATTAAGGAGTGGACAGGCATGAGATATGGAGATTACAAAGGGCAGTAGAGAACAAGAAAAGATGGAGAGAACTGGTTGTAAAGTCAAGTGTGGTGCCCCAATGACCTCTTAGGTTAAGGGATTCATGATGATGATGATGATGATGATGATAATGATGATGATGATGATGATGATGTACGAATTTCATAATAAGGCCACAAGTATGCCAATTATAAAAGAAATGAGATTGGATGGGTAGGGTGGCCAGACAAAATGGCATGGACAAAATGTCATGTGAACAAAATATAAGTGGACGTAATGGCATGGAGAAAAAAATTCCGAAAAGAACCATTCTTCTGTGAATAATCAAATGTTTCATCACCCATCAGATGTAAACAAGGCTTCATTACCATTTTTAGATTAAATAATTGTCTGAGGCAGGACTGCAAAAATTATTGTTTATTCTTATCTGCCACTGTGCTGATGGGTTGAGTACCTGATATCTAGATTCTAGAGCACGAGCCAGCATGAAAATAAGAGGTGAAACAACTGGAGAAACAATACGATCAGTTGTTCAGAATGAATTGATGAATGTTCCAGTTTCAACAGTGCATCTACTTCGAAAACAAAACAAAAAACATTGGCACGAGATGTACGACGAGATCGCCAGAGGGTGCTACCAAATGATCAAGATGACATTATGAGATATTCTTTAACGCAGAATAACAGACCTTTCATCTGTATAAGGAGAGACGACATGATCATCTTCGCAGCTGATGATGATTTGGAATTCCTTTCCAGATGTCAGGACTGGTTTGCAGATGGAACATTTCAAGTGAGTTAAGTAATCAGCAGTTTTATACACCAAACTTTTCAAGGTACATTAAACCAAATTATTTTGGAAATTGACTGCCATTATGTAACCACCATACTTGAATGACTATTTTTAAGGCCTCTCAGAGTTGGCTATTTCGGTGGGTAGAGATACATAAAATGCTGCAATGACAACTCAGCCAAGGTGTAACACCATCATTTGTAAACTTGACCTATAAAAATAATACACACTTTCTTCATTAAATACCAACACTAGAGCAGATACCATGAAAAAAGTTTTGGACTCCAGCTTCACTTACATTAAAATCTGATAGTATCTACTTGTGGTGAGGAGACTTAATTTCTGTATGGAAAAAATTTTATACATGTCACCTGACTCCCAACCCCCAAACCCTCCCAAGTCAGGCAGTATATCTTTCCTTGGCCTGGTAGTTAAGTGTTATTTGTACTTGATGACAGCCTTAACAAAAATGAAATTTCTGATTCCCTTGCATTTGTTATTGATGAACTTACAGATCTTCCCCCACTCGCCCGCCACTTAAGCTAGATTCCATGGCACCATAGGGGAAAGTTACTAATATAATAGTGCATCTTTCTCATGTTTAAGACCGCAAACTCCATGATTTACCTTCTGGCTAGACACTACTTCCTCTTTACTGACTTGAGCAAAATATGCTTTGACCTGAACCAATCAATTTCATCATGGCCTAATCCTGGTGACCTAATTTTGCCTTCCTTAAGTTGGGAAGTATGTGGACTCTTCTAATTAAATGACACTTCCTATTTATCATATTGCAAAAATTGGCCTCATAAAATAGAGCATATTCTAAGCAACCAAAATTCCAAGCCCTTAAAGCATCCAAATATAATCAGCACCATCACTGCCAACAGACACTGGCATTATGCTGTGAACAGCAACTCTGGAGTCAATGACCCTTTCTTTGAAGTGTAGAATTGGTAGCAACCTTCTGCTGTCCTAATGTTTATCTATGGTTGTGTTCTGATTAGGTCACAAGGTGACAGTGACTGGACTGAAATTAAGTTCTTTAATTGGGGGGATACCCAGACATGCAAAACATAGTCTTAAATAAAATGCCAAGATGATTAACTAATGTGCATCATTTTGGCAATTTGCAGCCAAGAATGTCTAAGCTAGAATTAAACTCTAAGCTCATCCTTGTCTCGAACACATCCTTTACTTTACAGAACACCAACATCCCAACCAGGACCTGTTTAAGCTAGAATTAAATCCATGGTAATCCTTATTTTGGAGCCATAGTTTTACTTTGCTGAACATTTATACATCATCCAAGATTTATCTATGCTAGAATTATATATATGGTACTATCTATTTGAAACATTATCTGAACTTTGTGGAACACTTGCAACTCAATATGTTAATTCTCATTTGGAATACTACCTTTGCTTTGCAGAGCACTACATCTCAATATGTCAATTCTCATTAGAAACACTGCCTTTGCTTTGCAGGACACTACATCTCATTATGTTAATTCTCATTTGGAACACTGCCTTTGTTTTGCAGAGCACTACATCTCAATATGTCAATTCTCATTTGGAACACTGCCTTTGCTTTGCAGATCACTACATCTCAATATGTCAACTCTCATTTGTAACACTGCCTTTGCTTTGCAGGACACTACATCTCAATATGTCAATTCTCATTTGAAACACTGCCTTTGCTTTGCAGGACACTACATCTCATTATGTTAATTCTCATTTGGAACACTGCCTTCGTTTTGCAGAGCACTACATCTCAATATGTCAATTCTCATTTGGAACACTGCCTTTGCTTTGCAGAGCACTACATCTCAATATGTCAATTCTCATTTGTAACACTGCCTTTGCTTTGCAGGACACTACATCTCAATATGTCAATTCTCATTTGAAACACTGCCTTTGCTTTGCAGAACACTACATCTCAATGTTAATTCTCATTTGGAATATAAACTTTACTTGGCAGAACGCTACATCCCAAATGCTCCATCAACCATTCTGGCATAATTTGCAAAACAGAACTTAAAAAGAAAAATAAGGGTGCAATTCCTACAAAATATCCAGATAAGCTTATAGATAAGAATGAGCTAGTACTTTTAGGGGCCCCAAATGGCCAATTGGTCTAAAGCGCTCACCATTACAGATCACTGCCATTTCACATATGTCTGTATGGGTTCACGTCTCGAGCTTGGCCAGTGTGGGTACATGAGAAAGCTTGCCGATAGCTTCTCGCAGGTCAGAGGTTTTTTTTTCCAGGGTTTTCCTAGGTTCTTTTTCCATAATTTAAACTGGCCGACATGTATAACCTATACTGTGCTGAAAAATGGCATTAACTCCTATAACAACAACAACTAGGTCTGTGGTGATGTATCTTTAATCCCTATATATACAACCCCTATATATACATATGCATACTAATTAAGCACCTGCATACAGTAGTTGTGATCCAGGTTGGATCCTGGTAGGATTTCTTTGCTGGGATTTTAATAAATTTCAGTGGATTGTACTGAAATCATAATTTAATTATCATAGGGAAAGCTTTTCAAATTTTGGGTCTCCGGATTCCACTGGAATCCTACTTAAATTATCCTTGAGAAATCATTTTGAAGGTTGGGTCAATATGGATTCCACTGGAATCCAATTTATTCATCCTTTGGAAACCATTTTCAGGTTTAGGGTCTCTGTGGACTCCGCTGGATTCTTAATTTAATTATTTTTGAGAAACCATTTTTCAAGTTTTGGGTCACACTGGATAGACCTATCAAATGCCTCAACTACAGTGGACAGACCTACCTAAATGCCTCAAGTACAGTGGATAGACCTACCAAATGCCTCAAGTACTGTGTTTGCCTCCAGAATCTGCTGTTCCACCCAGAAAGATGTGTGGTTGGTCACAGAACATAGGTACTGCATGATGAACTTTGTATTCTCTGTCTGCAAGAATCATAGGTGAAAAATCCAGTAAAATAATTATAAATCTAAAATGTTTAGTCCTCATAAACTTGCTTTTATTTTGCATGCTACCTAATAATTCCCACAACAGATTAAATTTGTAATATTATAGTGATACAACATTGCAAAATACATTTATGACTTTAAAACTCTAATTCAAAAATATTATACATCATATAATTTCATTTTTGCTATTTATATGTATCGGTAAGAATCAAAGGCATCTCAAAACAAATATGCCAAATACAAACGATATGGGTCCCCATATATTCTCTCTTATTAAATCCCTTTACATCCAAACACCCTAGAAAATTGTCCTGCCCTTAAGTGATGTACAGGTTAACAAATATACAACCTATCTTGTGACCTTTTCGTAATAATGACCTTGACCTTTCAGCAAAGACTCTACCATAGGATGATAAGGTGTGGGTAAAGTTCAATAACAAATATCTAAAGAGGTAAAAAAGTGAAACCTGAAAAAGGAAACTGGCTACAGACTTACAGCAGCCCTATTGCTACCTTGACCTCGAGGACAGAGATATGACAATAAATACACAAAATATTGCCATGTTAAGATATATAACAGGTTTCAATACAATATCTTCAATTGTTCATAAAGTGGGTTGGACATATTATACAATATGCTGTCTAGTCATACTTTGCCAAATTTCAAGAAAATCATTCTCAAGATTACCAAGTTATGGGCCAGACAAGTAAATGTCCGTCCAGATGGATGGACAGACAATGCTTTAAAACAATATGCCTGACTCAAAGTGGATACATACAAATTCTCCCACCACTGATAACATGTGCAATAAGCAGCCCTGAGAACGCTCCCCTGAGTCAGTAGGAATCTTTCTCTTTGGTTAAATTCTGCTGATCAGTTCCTATTAAGTCATTTTTAAGCTTTTCCTGTTTTTAATAATCACAGCCATATTTTAAGGTTGTTTGACATATCTTGGAGAAATCTGAAAGATGTTTATGCTGGGATACTTTCTATCAAACATGGTCATATTATACTGTACTTTTTGCAGCCAGCTAAAAATGGCATTTCAAGGATTTAAATCTACATTCAACAGAACAGGTAATTTAAGCTGTCCAAAACAATGCACATTCAACAGAACAGGTAAAGCTGTCCAATGTGATCTACATTCAACAAAACAGGTAAAGCAGTCAAACATAATACACATTCATGGAAAAGTTAAAGCTGTTCAACATGATACACATGCACAGAACAGGTAAAACTCAAATATGATCTACATTCAACAAAACAGGTAAAACTGTCAAACATAATCTACATAAGAAAAGGTAAAACAGTCCAACATAATCTATATTCAACAAAATAGGTAGAGCTACCCAACACAATACACAAACATAATGTAAATGTGTACAAAGGGACACATTGATATGATCACACAGACTAGTGTCCTCATTTTCTTCAAAACTGCATGCAATAAGAAGAACAAAGAATAAACAGTCACACCCTGCTTTGGAATAAATTGTCCTGGACCAAACCATCAAGACAGCAATGCATCACCTGATAATTTACACTGGCTACACAAACTGAAAAATCATTGGTCCTGGATTCAATATACATTGCCCTGGCACATGCACAGTGGTCAAACATCTACTGTCAGCAGTTTTCTTTTCGCTTTCTGGTTCCTTCCATGTCAAAGATAATGCTAAGCAAATGTCAGCCGTAACTAATATTTACCATTTATATTTTCATACAAGTTTGATACGATCTGATTAAAATCAAAATTACCATCAAAATGGAGATCTAACAGACACCAACATGAGGTCATATTCTGTTGATCTTTTTGATTCAATACTGTACTCTGATTACAGCTTCCATATTTATGAAAGGAAAAAAATAACCAATCAGAATATAATGTCTGTAATAGTAACTCTCCCTAACATGAAATTTTGTTTTCAGTGCAATCCTACATGAGTATATATGGTAATGAAAAATTAGAAAACTAATTGCTTTATAACTGATATAAAATAATGTTTAAATTTCTGTATGCATACCTTGCCAGCACCGCTTTCTCCACTTATGATACATGACTGGTTGACACGTGATGTGTTCAGACTCTGATAGGCTGCTTCAGAGATTGCATAGATGTGAGGCTCTACATTACTAAGCTTTTTCCCACTGTATTCCAATATGCTGTCCTACCAGGAAAAATCAAAAGCATTTTCATTTAAAACAACATCAAGTAAAGCTATTATTATCTAGAATCCTGCAATTTATCTTATGAGCATCTCAAAACTATGCCAATGAAATATCTCTACAAGAATTATCTTTATAATAAAGAATTTTCTACAGAGAATTTTTTAAAACATGTCTTATGGAAACATCTAAAAAATTAAGAGCACATGGTATAAAAAAAAACATAAACTGCCAAGTGTCTAGAAAAATGGAGTGTAGGGGTAGGGTAGTGCTTTTGTCAAACTTATTGGATGGGTTTTGTGGCTGCAAAAGGGGTCATCACATGTGACCATGGTAAGTGACACATTGTTATGACTGCTAAAAGTCCACTGAAGGAACAAATTCCCTATTTGGAAAAAGAATTTACTGGAATTGAAGATAAGACCAATTTGTCCCTTTAACTGCTTAGTGTTGAAACCATCTCTGTTATTCTTCAGCAAAAACATTTTCAAATTTGCTGCTGTGGCAGACATGCTAGATGTCAAATTAACACAATGTACTTTTAATACAAGGAAGACATCGTTAGAATTTCTTTCAAACCCACATGATAAGATCATCCATTCAGGGGATTTTCATACCTGTCATCACCAGATGTATGACTGGCAGCATCTTTTTAAAGGACCAAGTAGGTATCACAAGAAGTCTATTGGTGAAACCCCATGCTGATACATGTAACGCATGTTGCCATGCATTCTGGAGTAGAGATAATATTTTCAACATTGCCTTCATGGTGACCATACTGATGGTTAGTTATTTTCATTTAGGCCAAAGTAGACAACATATGACTTCCATTTAAAAGGAGTAGTGAAAACTGGACAGCAACATATTAACAGCACTATTTTACTAAAATATTAAAATTGTTTCAGTGAAAAGCCAATGATGATATGGCTATTTATTCCAGTGAAGTAAGGAAAACAAGATTTTCAGGAGGCTGCTGTGTAAGCAGTCGTATCACTCCCAATATAAGCAACATTTTCATTCAGAACCAGGTAGACAATACCTCTATAAGAAGTCTTTTGGTGAAAACCGTGATTTCAATATGACTCTCTATTCGGCAGAAGTAGTGATAAGATTTTTTTGATGACTGCTCTAATGACTAGATCAGCACTGTTTTTATGTCAGACCAAGGAGATATCATTGAAAGCCAATTATAGTGAAAACAGCAATGTTTTTATGTCAGACCAAGGAGATATCATTGGAAGCCAATTATAGTGAAAACCCCATATGATACAACCATCCATTCAGAAAAAGTAGAGATCATAAGATTTTCAAGATGGTAACTGAATGAGAGTTATACTGGATGTCAGATAAGATTATAAGAATTTCAAGATGGTCACTAAATGAGAGTTATACTGGATGTCAGATGAGATTATAAGATTTTCAAGATGGTCACTGAGAGTCATACTGGATGTCAGATTGGCACAATGTTCATTTAAGACCAACTGGACAAAGTCTTCTGGTAAAAACTCCACATCAACAAAACTTTATGTTCAGGACGAATTGGATTAAAAAGATTTTTAAGATGAGAGCTGTTTTGGCCATATTGGACTTAAGATTGTAAGGACCTACTAGATATTGTAAGAAGTTTTAAGTCCATGTAGATATAACCATCCATTATGGCGGAGTAGTAATAAGACAGCCACTGTCACATCTATACTGGATGTGGAAGCAGCACTTCCATCCAGGACCAACAAGACCACTGGATGAAGGTGTGGGCAAACCTGCAGATAATTTTGGATGAGTAGCAGTAATATACTTGCTTTAACAAACAGATCCATAAGTTTTTCTAGTCTATGACCATAGTGCGAAAACACAATTTATCAATAACATTATCAAAGTTTCCAGTCTAAACCAATCAAAACTAACAGCCATGCCAATTCAAAACATTCCCCGAACTAATTTCACAGTGAGATTCAATTATTAGCAAAATCATATGATAATAATTATTACAGTAAAACCTGTCCTGAAAGATCACTGCTATGAGGGGCCACCTGTCATGAGAGACCAGGTTCTCCAAGAGATGAGAGGCCATAAGGTTTTGACAGAAGCCGACTGCAGACTGCACAGATACAGGCTCAATGTTGTTTTTCCTACTAATTACTCCTAAAATAGTGCACAGACACAGATCGGTCAACAAATTATGTGATGGCAGATCAGGGTCAGTTTGCAGCTTGACTTGACTTGCAAGTTAATATATACAGTAGGTTGCAAAAATGTCTGCATGCATGTTAGTATTTTCAAGTATATCTCTTTTCCACTTTTTTTGTAATGTGCTTCATTCAGATATGTGACCCAGATATTTAAAGTTTTTTTTTTTTAATATACCAGATACATGGATTACACAGTACCCATTCTGGATATCATATCAAAAAGAGAAGCATACAGCAGGGAAATTGCATATTGTATTTTAATTGATCATATATTCAAGGCTTGGTGACATGACAAACATAAGGACTTTGTTACATAACAATGCAAAGTTTTCCAAATTGCCTTTTCCTACAATTATAGTGCAGGATTGTTGAGTTTTTGTTGATAAAAATATCAGAAATCATATTAAGTGTTTAAGCAAGGAAAAAATATCATTATGAAAAAATAATTATAACAGAAAGACAGAATACTCTTATTCCAGATTCCAAATATTCCATACATAGCAATAGTATGAAGAAAAGTCCATAGAAAATAAATTGTACCAAAATCTAAAGACGAAGTTTCTAATGATTAGTATATATAACAAACTATGCAGTTTAAGTACAGGGGTAAAAAATTTAAATTGATGCACAAATTAATTTTCGGAATGAGTTTGGGGGACTTTTATTTAAAAATTTTAAATGCAAGAGAAAAAGTGTTCCAGCTCCAGGCAATGAAAATCTGGGCTGATTGAAAACACACCTGGGGGAGGGGATGTTGGCTGATTGAAAACACACCTGGGGGGAGGGGGATGTTGGCTGATTGAAAACACACCTGGGGGAGGGGGATGTTGGCTGATTGAAAACACACCTGGGGGAGGGGATGTTGGCTGATTGAAAACACACCTGGGGGAGGGGATGTTGGCTGATTGAAAACACACCTGGGGGAGGGGATGTTGGCTGATTGAAATCACACCTGGAGGAGGGGATGTTGGATGATTGAAAACACAACTGGGGGAGGGGATGTTGGCTGATTGAAAATACCTGGGGGAGGGGGATGTTGGCTGATTGAAACACACCTGGGGGAGGGGTATGTTGGCTGATTGAAAACACACCTGGGGGAGGGGGATGTTGGCTGATTGAAAACACACCTGGGGGAGGGGATGTTGGCTGTTTAATCCATAACTATAGCAGTGGGTGGGTGTGCATATGAAGTGCATCCCAAGTACATGTATGGACAAAATACCAAAAAGGGTTTAGGAAGTATAAAATGAAAAAGAAAAAACCTGTTAACAAAGCTAAAATGAAAAGTTATGTGACTGAAACCTTGATTTCAGTGTAAAAGGGGCAAGTGATGATATTGAAATTGTCCTAGTATCATTATAATTCATGCTAAGTGAAATAACAATCTTACTTTATATAGGAAAAGTCCAATTGCAAACTGCATAGACCCAGATCTGTCATTGTGTAATACACCAACAGATCTGGGTCTATGCAGTTTATTAGTAGTAATCAGTAGAACAAACAACCTATTAGGATCTTTTGTTGTTTGCAATTTGACTGAGTCATAAGTGAATATATACATATCTAGGAATTTACAAAATGTAACAAGTCTTTAACTAAAATCTTAAACTCTACACACTGAAAACAATGCTATGTCTCTTATCCCACAAGAGTGGGTTTGACAAAAAGTATAACTAAACTAATATAGCTAAAATTTTACTCTTAAATTGTGAGTTAATGAAATAGACATTTAATCTAACATGGAAATTTTAAGGTTTTGGTTCACAAGATCAGCAATTATTTCTTTTTGAATCTCTAATACTCAAGTTTTTTAAAATGGTTTTAAATGAAGTGCATATACATTTCTACATAATATTCTTCTTTTTTTGCAAATGTTCCTATTTTCACACTGTTATATGAAAAATGATCCTACTACTTACAGGCCATTATTTTGAGAATGACTAAATATCTCGTAAATCTACAAGCATATAAACAGTAAATCATGACTATTTTTGTTTCATACGTCTATAATTTATAAATTTGCCTCAAAAATTAATGACAAATAGACACATAATTTGTGTTATTTATGTAACCTGGGAGTTCAAAATGATCTATTGAAGGAAAGCAAAGCAAAATTTCCAGTTAAAGTTATCAATGAAATCATTTATACCATGTCTTTTTCAAAGAAAATAGGAATCAAGTTCACTGCTACCACCTGCTCAACAATACCAAAAGTTACCATAAACTCACAAGTCGAGTCTAAATGCAAACAACATAGATCCTGATCTGCCATCAAATAATGTACTGACAGATCAGAATCAATGTTGAATGTTCTACTGATTATGCATGAAACTATACAGACATGGATCTACCAGTACATTATGCAATGGCAGGTACAGATCTGTGAAGTTTGCAGTTAGACTTATCTAGTGAGTACATGCAGTAAGTGTAATAGAGCTATTTATCAATGGTGTATCCCAAAAGGGTCTGCTAATACACTGTTGTTGTTGTTGTTGTTGTTGTTAACTCCATTTTTCAGCACACGCTAGGCTATTCATGGCAGCCAGTATTAATGGTGGAAGAAGAAACCGGGAAATCACCGGAAAAAAACCACCAACCCACGAGAAGCTACTGGCAAGCTTTCTCACATATCCACATTTGCAGAATCCTAGGTCTAATACACTGTACATGTATATTTGCTTCACAGGGCCTTAAACTGACAAATCAGGGTGGGGGGAGGAACAAAATAGTTTGATAAATTGGGCAAAAAGGACCATAAGTTTTCCATATGATATGAAAGAATGGAAATCAACAGAATTAGTCAAGGTATCACCAAAATAAATATCAGAAATAAACTCTTGAGAGTCATCCAAAATTAAACCAATTAATAAAATCAAGTTTATTTGCCAAATTTTAACCCAATATTTTGTATATGAGTGCCTACAGTATACATGTACTCTCTAACTTAGAACAGGATCATCAAATGCTGCAGAATGAGAGACAGACTGGGTGATTGTTGAAAATTGGTTGGATTTTATTGACTTTAAAAATATTACTGGCTGTATCATTCCAAGTGCCATTCCCAAAGACAGCAGACCCTGTCTGCATGGAGCAATTATAGAACGGCTAGGAACAGATTTAAAACTACACCCATCACCTTCATCCATCTCCAATGGGTTAAAAATTGTATGATGAATTAATGACTTATTATTGCCCTGGCAATTAACACATTGACAAAATAACCAGACATTAACTGTAATTCATTCAATATTGTTGAAAGTTTGGAAACAGTAATTAACCCTCAGAAAGAATAAATGAAAGATTTCATCTTGGGATCAATCAATTCAAGGCCCCACTCTTAAATTTGCATGATTTACCACTGCTGCAAGGAATTTCAGGGAGTCTGATGTTTAGCAAAAACTGGCAGGAGTGCATATTATTATGACCAATATACCAAGCATGGAATATTGAACTCCTTGGTATAGCTGTTGCTGTAAACATCCACAGAATGGCTTGTTTAGTACAACTAGAAATATGTTTATGAAACACTGGTGACCCACTGCAAAGCTGACCTAAACTCAAAATCTAACATTATTCAGCAGAACAAACACTGAAGGATGGGCAAATAAGGGAAATTTTATATGCCCTACAATATTTATTGTGGGGCATAAAAATACTTTTCACTATAGCAGAGCCAAGTCATAAAAAGGTGGGTCAAATTTATGGACCAGAAATGATGCAAATGGACATAATGGAACAATGGTATGAATCAATTATATAAGGTATCCTCAATATATATGCACATGGTAATGAGTCAATCATATGAGTCAATTTTTCAAAATGTCATCAATATGAATGAGCAGCAAGAAACTCAATTAACCTCAATGCAATATTTAACTGATATTTTTAAGGATTTATTAAAAAAAAAATCAATATTTTTTTTGGCATGGTGCATGCAACTTACTTTGGACTTTACAAAATAAAAGAATTGCTGCCATCGTTTGAGATAAGAGATGTCTTGCAGACTGCACATTATGTGTACTCAGAATTATAATGCATTTTAGGATACAAAACTACATCAGTTACACCTTTAAAATAATGCATAAAATGATAATATATGTATGCATGGTCCACAAAGAAATAAAATATTTTTAAGTGACTTCTCTCTTACCAGAATAGAGAGAAGTTTGGGGAAAATGCAGCCAAGTGAGTTCAGAGTTGTCAAAATTTAGAAAACATTCAAAACTGTCATTTAAAACAACTGTTTCATTAAATCTCTGAACCTAATAGTATAAAATAAATGAAATACTCATTAATGATACTTTATATATTGTACTGAATTTTGATATCAATTACTAGAAACAAAACAAAACATAAAGTTTGGGCTCTGTTTTAATTATATCCTTGCAAAATGCACTGTAGCAATGTTATAGTGCTATGATCATAAGGAAAGTTTAACCTAGTTTTATCTTGACTTGTGCCAAATGTAAATGATGGGTACACTTGTTCAATTTTCCTATGACATTCAGAGAATCAATAATAAAGCTATTTAAAGATACCAGTAAATTTATCAAAATACACATGCATGATTCTAAACATTCAACAGAGAATGTTTTAACACTGATTCATTTACAGTGAGAAAACTTGTTTAGCATGAAGCCTAATAATCCCCCCCACTCACCACCCACCCCCAATGCTTCCTACTGAACTAGTTTTCAAATTTGGGTAGGCATATGTTTTAAACATTATATATATTTAATGACTTTTTTATTTTTTATTTTTGTTTACCATGAAGGAAAGAAGTACAAGGGTCGGAAATGAAAAGCAGGGTTAGTCAGCCAATGGGAACCACACTAGGTATTTTTGCCTAATCTGGCTATGGGTTAGTCAGCCAATGGGAACTTAGTAACACTATTTTTGCCTAATCTGGCCATGTACAAACCTATTAGTAATAAAATGAGCCAGGGAAAATCATCACATTTTCACAATGCAGCAGGGTTTCTCTTTTGAGTGCATTTATTTTGTTCACAAATACTGAAATATTTCTCAGGTATTCTTTTCATTTAGGTAAAGTCTGACACTGTCTCCTCTGCTATCGTGCTTTGCTTTTTGTTTTAAGAATGGCAAAGTACAGACAGTTTCATCACATTTGATACTCAAGGATCATCCAGGGCCTCACCAGCGTCACAAATTGTAAATTTTTTTCCCTTATTGGCGACAAAATATATCTGGCAATTTTTTGGGCATCAGTCTTTTTGGCTGTTTAATTGGTACATACAAAATGATTTTATTGCCTATTACATCTATAGACTTGGAAAAAATATTCACTACTTGTTCTGGCAACATTTTTTGAAAATTGGCGACAAAATACTGAGGTTGGGTATGTGAGAAAACTTGCCAGTAGCTTCTTGGGGGTCGTTGGTTCTTCCCTGGGTTTTCTGGGGTTCTTCCTCCACCAGTTACACTGGCAGCCATGTATAGCCTATTTTGTGCTAAAACTATGGCATTAAACCTTACTACAACAGTCCTATTCCTGATACAACAATTGTACTCTTTGACTTTATTATTATGATATTATGGAAGGATGCTGTGTTTTTTTCAAGCTCATTATAACTTCTGGTAATTGAACCCCTCAAGAATTTTGACCTTTCATTCATTGACTGCTTTGCATGATGTGCAGGTGCTATTTCAGTTGTATCTTTTATTACATCATTACACTTCACAATAAGGTTTTTCAAATTGAAGGGTCAAGAACTAGATAAGTGTACAACATAGTTGGATCTATTGACAAGAAAATATATCCTTGAGCAACATACTGAAATATGGAAATGGGATAGGTAAACTGTAGGCTGAATTATAAAGAAAACTTACATAATAATGTTATAGAGTTTTCTTTTACAATGATAAATACTGGTTGCAGTTCATGTGTTTGTTTTTTATTTGTTTATAAGATATCATACAAGGTTTGTGTGCTTCCATTCAAATGATACTGAAAGACATTTCCAGAACTTATTTTAGCCTCTACAATATATTTCCAGGATCTCAAATACAGAAAACAAAATCATATACAATATATACTAACTTATAAATCATGTTAAACTACAAACAACAAAGATCCTGATCTGCTGTAGCATAATGCACCTGCAGGGTAGGGTCTGTGTTGTTTCTTCTAATTATTACTCCTAAAAAATATGCACAGACAGATCTGCCAGAGAATTATGCAATGGCAGATATGGATCTTCATACTTTGCAGAAGGACTTGACTTATAAGCGAGTATATATGGTATGGAATGATGGCAAGATTGTGGATGAACAAATGCTAATATTCCAAGTGTTCCTAATTAACCAAATCATTTTAGAGAAATGATTTTTAACACTAGTACTTTCATGCCTTTCATGTATGCATCAAAATTCTGTATACTGCCATTTTTTAAAGTTTTTGGTATGACTTGGCCAGGATTCAAACCCATGACCTCCTGCATCTGAGGCATATGCTCTAACCACTAGGCCATTGATATATAAAGATAGATAGATAAATAGATAGAGAGATAGAGATGGATGGATGGATGGATGGATGGATGGATGGATGGATGGATGGATGGATGGATGGATGGATGGATGGATGGGTGGGTGGGTGGGTGGGTGGGTGGATGGATGGATGGATGGATGGATGGATGGATGGATGGATGGATGGATGGATGGATGGATAGATAGATAGATAGATAGATAGATAGATAGATAGATAGATAGATAGATAGATAGATAGATAGATAGATAGATAGATAGATAGATAGATAGATAGATAGATAGATAGATAGATGAGTTGTATTTGCCATGTGCTTCCAACTGAGTTATCTATTTCACTAAGAGAGACACTTCCTATTATGCACATGTGCCAGACAAGTCAAAATGTCCGCAGCAGTAAAGAGAACCAAAGGGCCTCAATCCTGAAAATCTGATGAACAGTAAATAAGAGAGGAAATTTAGACTGATTGTAAACATAGCAATTGTACTGAAAGCAAACATTTCTTTTACCACTGGTTGACACCATATAGCCACAACTGTGCAGAGGTACTGTAAAATGCTACTAGACAGAGAGACAGACATATACACACCCTATTGATAAATTAATTCACAAGAAATTGTTTAAATAATGCAACAATATGGTGAGTATACAGCACATGACCAGTGAAATGACAATCTTCAGATCTGCTTACCAGCCAGTCTCCAGTCCTATCAGTCAGTGAAAAGATCAACACAAAGCACCCAAGCTTGGGAAGACCAAAGCTATAATTAGTGCAATCAAAAATAGTTTCAAGGTCTGGCAGTCATCAGTTCAATTATGGGTTTTGAGTATGGATAAAAGAGTCCTAAGTTTATGTTTCACCTTGAATTATTTTCTATCAGTTGCAAAAGCTACTTGGTGATGATAAACTAAATTATTCCACATTTTTAAAATATGGTATCCAGTATATTTGAGCATTCAGATATTTATACTGACAGCATGTTGTAGTAAAAATTAGATATTTATATTGACAACATGTCATATTAAAAATTAGATATTTATATTAATCACATGTCATAGTAAAAATAAGATATTTATACTGACTGCATGTCATTGTAAAAATTGGATATGTATATTGACAGCATGTTGTAGAAAAAATTGTATATGCAAATTGACAGCATATTGTAGTAAAATTAGATATGTATATTGACAACATGTTGTAGTAAAAATTAGATATATATATTGACAGCATGTCGTAATAAAAATCAGATATGTATTTTGATAGCATGTTATAGTAAAAATTAGACAGCATGTTGTAGTAAAAATTATCCACACTAATATAGGTACAGTAGGACATCATAATAAAGTGTGCAAAATTTATAATGGCACACAAGTACAAAAAGAAGGTTAATTAAATAGTGACATATTAAGAACAAGTATCTATTCTACCCAACAATATTTATATATGACTGATTTACCATCTTTACAACCTTCATTACTATCCAAATATCCACTCACCCCATGGTAAAATAAGTCCTTTTGTGTACTAGTTTGTTATGGAATGTGAAACTGATCTAGTTTAAGGTAGTGGTACACAGAGAACTTGAAATTTATTTTTTAAATTCCAAAACTTTTCCAGGATTCCATGACCTGCAGGAATCTTGAATAGTGACAGGTCATTATTACATAAATCAAAATTAGTTTTAGTCCCACACACACACACACACACATTTGGAATCAGTACACAATTAATAAAATCCAGTAAAATCCGGTTCAGTACCCACGAATGTAGTCCCAGTCTATTTTTAGATCACTTTTTCCTGTCTGAAATTGGTGGTGATACTAGAGTTAGATTTTGGCATTCTTGGTAAGAATTTAAAGGCAATTGTTTATTCTTAAAAATGTGAGCTTATGGTGTGGTTGTCTGTGTGTATTTCGGTGACAGTGCACATTGAGTAATAAGGTCATGGTGATGATCTGGAAGTGAAATCTGGGTTCCGTTGCCTGGTGTTTTGTTTACAATTCAGCCTCTCAAAAAATGCAGGTCAACCCTTGACAAGAATTAAACCGTAAAGTCATCTTTGAAGGTGTTTTAGATTAACATATGATTTGTATTGATTGTCATACAGTGGAAAGTTCAGTACTGAGAAACAAATGTAGAGAGAATATAGTAAAATTAATTGTGTTCTATGGCCATTTTAACAGCAGTAATATATAACACACCTTCATGTGGCAGGATAATTTGTCAGAGAGGCCTCCTTCAGCATAATTATAGTGTGTGTGTGTGTCTGTGTGTGTGTGGATGTATATGTGTGAAATTTGGATTTTTTAATGTAGCTTGATCAATTTTTTAGTCATATTGCTACGATGTCTGCAGTGAGACAGTTTATAGTGATAATTAGTACTAGAGCATCATGCAGCATCATGTCCCATCCAGTCACATTACCCTGACACCAGGCCAACCATTCCTAACTCCAACCTCTTAATGTTGAGCACCTATCGAGGCAGCTATTAATACCATTTTTAATAGCTTTTGCCAGGGTTTAAATCGGTGACCTCTGAGGTAGACACACTAACCATTAGGCCACTGGAGCAGTCAGCATATTGATAGAAGTAACTGAGATGTCAACATGACAAGCTATATTAACTGGAAAACAGAAATTTCTGTTCAATGATCATATGGATTGGAAAGCAGGCCAGGCTCCAATTGAGAAGATTCACCGTCCAACTAGCAAGGGTTTGATGGGACATTGGGGAGCATACCTGGTAGGTAATAACAGAAACAAAGAACAGACCATCCTCAATACTGATAAGCAATATGCTGGCCTAAAGAAAACCTCTGAGAGATTTCATATTTGTGGTCAAATGGAGAGGCAGCAGGAGAACTGGTTGACTTTGGGTCTCTGAAATCTTTCCCACATTGGCAAAAAAATCTTCTGAGACTGTGCACCTGATTTGTTTCGGACTTAAGTACACAGGGACTCTGTGTAGACATGGGAGACTAGGGTCTGCAAGTGTGCAAGGGCAACACAGGCGAAAGTCTTTCGCAAGATGCTCCGGTAGTTGTTGTACAAAGTGATGATATTGATGTCTCGCAAATCCTGGGGGATGTGTCCCTGTTCCCAGCAGAGGCAGAGGAGTTTGTGCAGGGGTTGGAGCAGTGCTGGTTTCCCACTCTTGAGGACTTCAGGCAATATGCCGTTGCTCCGAGGAGCCTTCTTACAAGCAAGGTAGTTGATAGCATTTCTGAGTTCTTCCAGGATGGGTGGCGTCTAGTTCCTCCATGACTGGCACCCTGCCCTCAAACACACTCATAAGTCCCTTATTTATCTGAACTTCTTCATTGATTATAAGTAATAATATTTTTGTGGAGTTGGTATATGGATGAATTTTTAACACCCAATATGTAAATGCAGATATTAGATAAAGTAATCATAAATGGGAAGAACCATGACTAAACAAAAAAAAATTGTCATTTTATGCATGGGATAGTCTTTTAATCCGTTTATTAAAATAATTTTCTCTTTACTTTAACAAAACCTTTATCTGCCATAATTTGGTCCCCTGGCTCTAACAAATCTATAAGCTGGTGCCTATCTTAGTCTCATTGACCCAGGGTCACATGAATACCTTCTAAGAATGGTCTATAGACCATAACAAATTATACTCTTGGATCTGTCCACATAGCTGGGTCACAACAAGCCCAACCGTAAATCCTCAACCACTCCCATAAAATAGGTAAATACTTTTGTCCCAACAGTCTAGTTTTGGGAAATTTCACAATACTCTATCTAGAGTATAATTATTTTTGCAAATACATCAAGGCCATGCATTAGACCAAAAACCTCTACATTTTCAAAGTCTCATTAAAATTTTTAATAAGTACAGGTCTGTAAATTGTTACAAGCAGTTACAAACTGCATTTTGTCTAAAATTACACTCAATTCTGCTCCCATCTTGCTCTACAGGGAAGGAATTAAAAATTAATATGTACATGTGACATCCTGCACATTGATATTATAAGTACATGTAAGGAATAAAGTTTAGGGAATTTTGCACCCAGTGGTTTAGTAAATAAAGTTAAGAACTGATTTATATGCTGACAAAGGGAACTGCTGTGTAACCCCCACACACACACACACATCATATAAAAGCATGGAATGATTACAGTCAAGCCTCTTATAACTGTCACACCTAAATAACCACCACCTGTAAATAAG
Organism: Potamilus streckersoni; assembly: GCA_016746295.1. Lineage (NCBI taxonomy): Eukaryota > Metazoa > Mollusca > Bivalvia > Unionida > Unionidae > Potamilus > Potamilus streckersoni. The sequence continues at coordinate 584,214 of JAEAOA010001663.1, read as the reverse complement.
GACCATGTATAACAAGGTCCAATTATAATAAAGTTAACACTTGCTTAATTTAGGTCCATCTAAAAACAATGAGCATGAAAACCAGGCCAGAATCTATGCTGTTTGTTCTACTTCCAATAAACTACAGACTCAGATCTGCTTGTCCCCTATGTGACTGCTTATCGGAGTCTCTACAGCTTGCATCCAATCCACAGTATTGCACTGTATTTAACTGATGACTCTCAAGAGATTTTTATTTTGGGTCTTCCAAAATGGCAAGGTTAAAAGATGCATCTATAATATTCATTTCTGAGACTGATTTACAACTATCAAGTTAAAAGCTAAAGAAACAATAAAATCCAGGCACTCAAAATGGATCCAATTATCTCCTACAATGCATATCAGGATCAAGAAAGTACACATGATTTAAGTTTTTACTGCAGCTTTAACAATTTTAGCAGTGTGCAGTGTGGCCGTTCATAGTGATGTCTAGCATTGGGGCATCATGCCAGACATGTAGCATGATATCCCACTCAGTCACCTTATCCGGACACCAGGACACCAGGAGGCAGACACCAGTAGGCTGACCAGTCATAACACTTAACCTCTTAGTGCTTGAGCACCATTCAATCTTGGTATGATTCAGCTGGGGTGCAAACCACCAGCTTCCCACATCAGAGGCAGACAAAAAGATTGAGAAACATGCAAGGAAAACTTTTTGCAAGTTTATACCAAAGAGAGACATGTATGCTTCATAAGGCATGTATGGCTTTTATGTTGAAAAGAATAAATACTACTATATAATTGAATGGTCAGTTTATACCAAAGAGAGACATGTATGCTTCATAAGGCATGTATGGCTTTTATGTTGAAAAGAATAAATACTACTATATAATTGAATGGTCAGTTTATACCAAAGAGAGACACGTATGCTTCATAAGGCATGTATGGCTTTTATGTTGAAAAGAATAAATACTACTATATAATTGAATGGTCAGTTTATACCAAAGAGAGACATGTATGCTTCATAAGGCATGTATGGCTTTTATGTTGAAAAGAATAAATACTACTATATAATTGAATGGTCAGTCAATGGTATACATGTACTCACCTGTTCATAAATTGAAAGTTGTTTGTAAGGATTCACTGCAACAAGGATGGATCCAGTGAATGTCTGTTTCTACATTAAGGAAAAAATGTGTTCATGTTATAGAAAAAAGTAGGTGCATTATGCCACATCAGATCTGTGTCTTTGTTGTTTTACTAGTCAAAATGGAAACCGCACAGACCCAGATCTACCACACCATTATGCACCAGTAGATCCGATCTGTGCAATTTGTTAGGAATAATCAGTACACCAAACAATACAGACCCTGATCTGCAGAAGCATTATGCTACGGCAGATGCGGATCTGTTACTTGCTGTTTCACTCGACCTATATACATCAACCACCCTCTCTCATCTCTCTAAAAATGGCTGTACTTAATATGCAAACTATAATTATGTTTACATTTAAACAAGAAATATTCACACAACCATCTCTTATCTGATCCTCTAAATATTTACAAAAGGGTGAGTATTGTAAATCAATTGCCAAACCATAGACCTCAGGAAATGTCTGTCTAAAGGTGAGCATGGTCAGCCAGCTGTCTTAATATTGCTTTCTTTATGACTAATGGCAAAATCATAGGTGTCTTTGCCATACATGTCATAATAGATCTAACCATAAAATGTACAAGGTGTTCAACTGGCTGGTCATCAAAAAACTGATAATGAATCAGATGGAAAAATGTTCCAATATACAGCATCTTGCTTGCAAACAATGCTATGATACAAACAACCCAACCTCCAATGGAACTAGAACATCTGTCAACTTTTACAAAAATAAAAAATAAAATAAACATGAATAAACAAAATAAAGCAAAAAATCATATGATTTTATATCTGAAATAATCATACATACTGGTGATTGACACATAAAATGTGCAATATTTTAAATTATTATTAACATTTGAAAGCCTAAGAGTGTAGACTATCAAGCTACACATATACATTACTTGTAAATACATGTGGCATTTTATTTGTTTCTAGATCAATTCATTGTATGTATTTTTGAATATCAGGTTGGCCATATCTTTTTTAACATACAGGTGCAACAACTTTAAATTGTAATAAAATACAGCCTCTTAATCTAACCAATGAACTCAATGCTGACTTAGAGGAGTCAGTATAGAATGGTTTCTTTATATACATCCCCTGTCAAAAAACATTAAATTCTGTAATTTTTGAAGAACAATATAGGTATTTACTCAAATCAATATTAACTAGCTGTTGCATGAATTTCAGCAACTTGATGACCAATACAACATTACTTGATTATAGTTTTAAAAAGTACTGAACTCCATGAGCTAGACATTGATTACTCAGTGCAATAAAGACATTAAACTGCAGAAATTGCAGGGGTGGGGGCATTTACTATTCCAGTGAATACCATAAAGAAAAATAAGTGAATTAAATTAGTAAATGTTTTCCGCAAAAATTATTTATAAAAAACAAGAACTTGAAGCAGTGAGCAACTGATTAAGCGGCTGAAGAGAAATCATATTTTTATCCTGCAACTAATTATCAAAATGACAGATTGCCTCGATCACATTGAAAAAATAAATTTTTGGAAGTTTTTATTAACTAATTAACTGATTTTTCATTATATGTCAGTCATATAAAGAATGTTTGAGAAAAAAAATCATCAACCATTCATGTGATGAATGATATAAAATCTTCTAACAAACGATGCAGAAATAATGCTGCTTCATTATTGTCACTAATATTTCATGTAAAACATATTTACAAGGAAAATTTGAGCACACTGCTTTCCAAGTCACTTTATCAGACATGTGACCATAACTTAGGATGGATTAATAATCTTCATTTATAACATTTACTTTTACATAAAACTTTGTAAAAAGAATAAATTTAACACGAGTCCCTTGAAAGGACTTGTGCTTTACTAGACAAAAATTAATTCCAGGATTTCAATATAAAACCATTTCTACCTTTTATATGCTTATTCTGAATCTTTAAACAGTGTCTGATAACAAGATTTTCAAACTAACTTATGGTGAAGATAATGGGTGTCAGACTGGCACCATTTCCAATTACATATTGATCATGAATTCATTATTAGTAACAATAACATTTTCACAACAGCATCTTATTAGGCATATTAGACTGGCACCATTTTCATTTAGGACCAACTAGGTATCAATATTAGAAAGTATATTTGTAAATAACCCATGCTGATATAGCCGTCCATTTGCGAACAGAAAAAATATTTTCAAGATAGTCATAATGGTGGCCAAACTGAGGTGTAGTCATTTTTAATGACCATCATTTTAAGAGCAAAATCAAAATTTTCAAAATGGCCACATACTGGATTACAGATCAGCACCACTTTAATTTAAGATCAATAAAATATTACAAGAGGTATTTTTTTAGTGAAAACCCAATGATGATAAAATCGTTCGTTCCAAAGAAGCTAAGCCACCATGACATTCATATCAGACACCTTATCAGAACATCATAAGAAATATTTTGGCTAAAAACCTATGCATTAGAAATAGTGATAAAAAGATTTTCAAGATGATTGATGTGGTGGCCATAATGGATGTAAGATCGGGCCATTATTCATTAAGAATCAAGCAGTAACTATGTGTGATGTATAGAAGTAGTGATTAAATGAATTGTACCAACGTTAACTTAATTAAGGCAGAAAGGGCTAGAGAAAGTTATATGATTATTCTCATTTCGTCGCTGAATGTCAAAGGAAACTTAGTTTCGATTCTGATTGGCTAATGGAAACTTAAGGGTGTAAACCTTGTAAAAAAGTAGTGGTTTTACTTTACAAAATTGGTTCAGTCTTCAATCCTGCTTGGAAGAAGTCAGACAGGACTCCTGGGGGACTAACACAGGTAGTATGTTCCCTCGTGACTGAAGTAAGGCAAGTTAGTCGTCTCAGAAAGCAGACAGATTATACATTGGAAGCTATGGGAAAAAATGAACAAAACAGCAAAGGTACACAATCTTAGTTTCCAGATTTTAATATACTATTTCATTTGTTGATTTATTTGCAAATGTATTGATATTATGATGTATGTATGATTTCATTTCTCAAGGTTTTAGTGAAATGTTAGTCACAACATTTTATTCTTTGATTTTCTATTATCATTTCATTGAGAGAATTGACAAGATTGCATGTAACCGAATATGAATATTCGATAGGTAGGAATTTAATGAATTTACCCTAATACATGATGGGTAATGTTTAGTAGATTTATAAATTAAATCTCTGTGTAGTATGCCATGTATGTAGTGTATATTCATATACTAGTTCATAATATTTAATTGATCACGTAAACTATTTTAGATTAGTTAGATATGATGGGCTAAGTCAGTCTAGTCTACTATCTCAATTTCCTCAGCCAATTCATCTGAAAATTCCTGCATCGAAAATTCATCAGGAAAGTCTGCCACCGAATTCCAGTTCTAGATACTATATTAAACTGTTCAAGTTTCGACTGGCAAGTGTCCAAGTCAAGATGATTAGACAAAGGTTGACAGTGCAGGAAGGAGCAGAAAATTTGAGGTCTGGATAAGATAGATGATGATGTCATTCAGTGTTGAACTCAAAGTCATGACTCATAGGCTATGATGAAACTATTAATTCTGTCACTGACAATTAATGGTAAAGTGAAATTTGCATTTGCTTTTATTGAGTACATGTTCGTACATTTTCTTTCTTTTGTAGTAAAAGAAATCGATTTCTTTCCATTTGAAATTATATTGCTAAATTTATTAAATTTTATATTTGTTCATTGAAAGGGGGCTCATAGTTTAGTTTATTCAATATACTTGCTCAGAGATCTGTATTATTCTTTCTATCCATCCACACTGGGTAAATTACATCGTGGGAGGTCATTCCCTAGCAACGAACCATAGAAAAGGGGTTGGTTTATCATTGTCACACCATGCATTCAGGATTAGCCATAACAAGATTTTTACTTAGATGGCATTACTGAATGTGTGACCAATTTCATCTAGGACCAACGAGTCCATGAGTAGAAGGTAAGTGAGAAGTTTCATTGCAATACTCCAAGTAGTTTAAAAGAAATATCAGTAACAAACTTGTGCTAATGGAAGGATGTCAGACAAAAGACCATTCAAGCTAAAAACTAGAATGCCTATGTCAAACTACTGTAAAATAATTATAATTATAATTAATGTAGAGAGACAGGCAGACAGACAACCTGAGGGTATATTCAGAAATTTCACCGTGATGCCTATCGGAAATTAATGCTAGGTGTTGAGTTTTTGGAATGTTTATTTTTCTGGTCAAAATAATTATTGGCACTGCAATTATTAATCTACCTTTCCAAGTTCCACTAGTCAGTCTTTTAAATAAAAGGAATGCACAAATAGAGGAAACGATGATAAGAAGCATTTCTGTGAAAACCTCAGAGGAAAACAATTAATTTGATATTCAAGATGGCCTCCATGGTGCTGTAAATAATGTGCAAATGACACCATTTTCATTTAGGATTCAAAAATCTAGGAATGAATGTCTGTGTTAACTTTCATGGCAATCAACAATGTAGTTTAGAAGTAATTTTTTTGATAGACAAATAACAGATGACAAACAAATACACACAAATACAAACAAACAAACAAACAAACAAACACAAACAAACAAATACACACCATGGTCTACAAGCAATAAATTATGAATTCAATATAATAGCTTTCTAATTTACAGATAGAAAGGTTTTACACAACTGGATGCATACTGTACCCCAGAAAACATGGAATAGGATTTATACTGCAAACATGGTATTAGCTTGATTGATACATGTATTGAAACACCAACACAGGAAACAGGAAGACAGCTTATTATTGCCCTATATTTATTATGATACTAAATAAAGAATGAAATTTGAAAACAATGAATAATGTTTTCAGATGCTTGCATCTTAGTTCTTTGTTCTGGAGCATTTGTAATGTAGTTTTAAAAACAAAACAATAACATTTGATAAATATACATGTAAAGTAAGCTTTAAAACTGAAGAATGGTAAACATTTAATTGTTCTTTTTTCTTTGATCTTACATGTGGTCAAGTCATTCCCTTCCAAATCTGTCATGGGTGGGTGGGAGCAAGTCATAATAGCTAAATTGGTATAGCATCAAATTCAAAAATCACTAGTCACTAGTTCAATATCCACCCAGGTCAGCATAGGTTGGTTACCTCAAGTATATACTTAACAATGACACTTAGCTCCCATTTCCTCCATGAAATACTGCCAATATAGCCATCAAATACAAAACAACTCAAATACACTCCCTACCTTACCCAATAAAAATGTTATTCAGCATTAGCACCCCCACCTCGCTAATCACACCCATCCCCAATATAGGTGGTACCGCACACTTTGGAAACCACTGTATTAGAGAATATTCAAGTACTGAAGTCCGGTCCTCATCCAATACCTTGCTTTTGCTTATAAACAAACATGATTAGTATCTATCTACAGACATATCATAGTGAAATATAAATGTACACACAATTATATATTTTTAAATATAATTGTATACAATTTTATACAGTGCCTTGGTATTAGGGCCATTAGGATACAAAGTATCTAAGCTATGAATCAGTAAATTTCCTTTATCAGTCTATTCATCTCTTTACACACAATATATGTTGGTAACTTGTGTATCATTTATAAATTTACAACTGCTTGTATGACTCTTTGACTCTACATTATTATTTCATTTAATCAGTTTCCATTAGACTTGTGTATCTTTTTGTCATTCATATGAGACTGTTGTGATACAGTAAAACCTGTCTTAAGAGACCACTGCTATGAGAGACCACCTAGCTTGAGAGACCAAAATCTCCATGCACAGATTTACTGATTATATAGTATTGTGACCTGTTATGAGAGACCACCTGTCTTGAGAGACCATTATCTTTTGGCAGACTGGGTGGTCTTTCAAGACAGGTTCTGCTGTAATGCATATAATATATGACATTATGTTGTTGTTGTTGTTGTTGGGCTTAACACCATTTTCCAGCACACGATAGGCTATTCATGGAGGCCAGTATTAATGGTGGAGGAAGATCACCGTTAAGAACCACCGACCCACGAGAAGCTACTGGCAAGCTTTCTCACATATCCACATTCACCGAATCCTAGACTCGAACCCACGTAGACAGAGGTGAGATGGCAGTGATCCGTAACGGACAGCGCTTTAGACCACTTGGCCACTCGGGGCCCCTCAAAATATATGACATTATGTTTCTGACATAATTGATATTTATAAATATGAAGACATCATCCACTTCTTTTAAAACATTTCAATACTAGTGGCTGAGTGGTCTAAAGCACTGTCCCTTACGGATCACTGCCATCTCACCTGTAACTGGGTTGGTTGAGTCTAAAATTCCATGAATTCGGATATGTGTGAAAGCTTGCAGGTAGCTTCTCATGGGTCTGTGGTTCTTTCTGGTGATTTCCTGGTTTCTTCCTCCACCATTCATAATGGCCGCCATGTATAGCCTATCGTGTGCTGAAAAATCTGGTTAAACACCATAACAACGCCAACAAAACATTTTGTGCTTAAAGAATCATACAGTAAATGTTAAACTAGCTGCACAGATTAATCGGTAAACCAAAGAAAGAGAGAGAGCCAGAGAGAGATAGCGACAGAAAGAGACAGAGAGAGAGAGAGGCAGAGACAGAGAGAGAAATAGAGAGATTGATGTCTGCACACATGGCAATGGTTGTTGAATTGCACTGACCAAGGTTTGATTCTCAGGAGAGGAAGAACTTTTGTGTAATCTTTTTTCACGTAATTTCACCTCATAGTATTACACATTATCATGTGGGATCCGAGAATAGCAATGTATATTTGTAATTTACAATAGAATAGCAATGAATATTTGTAATTTACAATATGATGTTCTATATACTTTGTATTAGAGAATAGTTATTTTGGGGTTGCCAAGCTACACATGAATGCCCTTATTCACAACTAAGCTGTGGTCATTTTGGGGAATGTAGACTGCTAATTGTGTAGGTATGGGGGTAAGACAACATATGCTGTAACTCACAGATCTGTTTGATTGCCAGTAGGGAGAAAAGTTCTCTCTAACCTGTATGATATTATTCCCCTATAAAAGCTACTTGAAATAAAAAGGACCTGGATAACAGTAGTTTTCTGGCTGGTACTGCACCTGGATGACCCTTGTTCTCTAGTGCTTAGCACTACACAAGTTAAAAGTTACCCCTCCAGGGACAGGCAAAATACATCATGCAGGCCAGATCATACCATTGACATGGTTTTATCCATTAATCTGCATAATGAGGTGTAGCTGTAAAAATTATTTATCTGGTCCATACCCTGGGGAACTTGCCCATGACTGCATCAAACTAACACCTGGGTCAGCCTAAGTATTACAGATGGAACAACTTGAGTAACTAAAATAAGTTGAATTAATTTTCTTGCTCCATTAGCTGCTAGCAGCAGGAAAGGCATGAACATAGCTACCATATAGCAAGAATAGGCAAAACATAGGGACCCACAAAACTATCCAAACAAATTATATTTTTACACTATAGACAGAAACTCCAATCTAATACTTATCATATGCCATTGTATTGGACCCTCAAAATTGCTATTAGCATTGCCTTATAGACATGAAATGCAAGGAATGGCAATGGCCACTTGTCCCCCACCCCACCCAAGATATCACCAGTAAACTTCTTTTAGCCACATCCATTAAACTTAATAGCTGACCACAACATGTGTGACCCACCTCATGATTTTAGAGTTAGATGCCCATCAGTAAGCTTTGAATAGGGGCTAAAATATCTTAGCCATGCCACTGGAAAAATGCCCTCTGAAAATATATTTTTATTTTGTTATGGTCAAAAACTTTGCAAATCTCAATGCACTGATGAAATCAAGGTACAACTGATAAAGACAGCATCTGAACATAATTCCAAAACAAAGTCAAAATTTCATATGTAACAATTATGAATATGATTTATCCATAAAGCAATACACACACACATACACACACAGACATTTTTACTATTGGAGTATTTATAGCAAAAGAAAAACTCTAAAGTTAAAGGTATGTGTGTACATTGCATTATGTCAAATCATAGATACAGTAGTGCCTACATATTAGTAATTCTTATTAGTTATATTGCAACTGTGTGCAAGGTACACTATAAATACATGTACTAGAATAATAAGCACTATAATTAAGTACTTATTTCCCAGATACACTGTCACCACAAAGGAGACCTACAATTTGATCTTGGCAGGAGAGCCTAAGAATATTTACTACAGTTAAATCATGCATATCCCTGTTGTAGGTCACAAATAGTATATTTGCTGGATAGCTCTTCTCAAGGATTATTATGTGAAAACATGAATGTCCTTAATATTAGGGTAAAGCAAATTGGTGACCACCCCCCAAAATTAGATACTGCTGGTGCATTAAAAAGAGTAGAAATGACCCACTGACAAAATACATCTATACATCTTGGTATTGCTTAAATATACTGTATGTAGGAGTGTTTCAATTTTCATGCTTAATTTCCAAGATGTCTTTTCAGGTCAAATCAACCGTTCACTGTAGTTAAAAAGAAATAATTTTCCAGAAATGAGACTGAGATGTAAAAATTGTAATAAAATATCAGATAATACCTGGAGTATATGACAGTCAGATATGGTCTGTTACATAATTTATTTACCTCCTTTATTTGTTTATTAGATATAGCAAAATACTATGCAGGTATAGTTTGTAATATTCAAAGTTTACTGTATCAATAGAACTAAGTCACCCAGCAATAAAATATCCATGGTTATTAACATCAGCACAGTCCAGGCTATAAAGGAGCTTTACAAAGTCCAATTTATATAAATATCTTCTAGCTGGTTGGGATTTTGTTAGTCAGCACTTGAATGGCTATACATGGCAGACGATAAAGATGGTGTAAGATTAACCAAGGAAACTCATGGGAAGAAACACCATCTAATGGGAAGCCAATGGCAGGATTTCTCACAAATGTACACCTTGGCAGAGGTGAGATTCAAACCCATGTGGGCAGAGGTGAGACACCAGTGATCTGTAAAGGCAAATGACTTGACCACCTGGACCCAGTCTTCAATGATGCCTTCATAAGTTAGCCATTAAAATAAGTGAGAGGGTGCAAAGTGGAAAGGATTACTATTTGCAGGGTCTGTTATAGGACGCACTATTGCAGTATTTATTTAATTTCTAAAAGCCTGTGCAAAAAAAAAACATGCATAAAAATAGCCTATATTTTAAAGTACTATGGTTTCATATCCCTCATATATATTCAGAAAAATATCACATAACTTTTTTGTCAAAAAAAATGGGGAATTTTACCACTAAATTTTCATTTTCAGAAGTGACTGTGAGAGTATTATTGCCTTATTAGTCACACTTTGTGAATAGTATTGCCTTGTTAGGCATGCCTTGAGTATTATTGCCTTGTTAGGCACTCCTTGATGAGTAAGGGTGAAATTTCAGGATACCAAATGATAGGAAACAAAAGTATGAAAATTTTGCCCTGTATGTTGCATGATGTATAACATACCAAGCCAGGCACATTTAACCAATCATCCCAAGTACATATTGTAACTAACCTATACTTTACATGCATTTTGAGATGAGCTTGAAATTAACTTTAATCAGTATAACAGAATTTAGACTGTTATAATATTATCAATTTATGAAAATGACTTTAGCAAGTTTTCTATCCTGGAAAAAAACATACAATGCCAAGTTATTTTTTTATCAAGTGATATACAAGCATTTCAGTATTGTAACTTGCAAAATGATGGCGTGCTGGCATCAGTTTCAGGCCCTCAGGTCTGATGTCATTTAGAAATTAATCATTAAGGAGGATGGGAGCAGATATTTTTCTCACCAGAACCAGGACTTTATTTCTTGATCTTAAGATATATTTCTTTATTTCAACTATTCCAGACCCAATCCCAAAAATCTAAAATGGTTGGTCCATTAAAGAATTACTGCATGCAACAAGTCAAAGTTCTGGATGTTTTTTTATATTTAAAAAAAACCCAGAAAAACAATTAACTAAGTGCTATGGTATAAAACATAGACAATCAACAGTATCCATAAATAGAGCCCTTTAATTGTATGTTTCAAACATGGGTGTGATAAATAACTTTTAATAAATAAAGCAACAACTTAGTTATTTATCCACAAATCTGCACTACAGTACCAACTGTGTTACGATGATGGCTCTATAATGTGTATACCATGTTAACTATAACAGCAAAAACATTAATTACCATCAAATACTGAACACTCCTTGCTATCAGACAACCTTGCCAAGTGCAGATGTAAAACCCTTATAATAACAAGATAATTAATGAAAGTACCTCACTACTTAATTTCAACAAGTCAATTAGTCGATTATGGCAGTTGATTTAAAAGTTAGGAACTTACAAGATCAGACTGAAATTTGTTAATATTAATTAATTAATGTTCAATGTTTCATCACATTCAGTGCAAACGGAATGAAATTCATCATGTTCACTCATTTGATAGAAGACTGGCTTGGTGTTTTAAGGCACTAAAAGGCAATTATGTTATTAAGTGCCAAAAAGGGAAATTGATTCAAATGGGGATGCACTGCAGGTTCAATGAAAACAATTAAAAATTTGTAGGAATAAACTGGTTATATCAATAAATGAAGAGTTATATCTGGCCATAAAAATAAAACAAAACAACATCAAGCCAGTGTATCTGTGTCAGTTTTCTGATATTCTGCACCAGATTAGAAATTTTTGTTAGTTTTGACCATTTTTATCTTTGTATTCTGACCGTTTGTCATTAAAACTGGCAAACAATTCAACAGCTCTGCTAGCAATATGAGATCCTATCATAATTTTCCAATGCTGGGTCAAAGGTGAAGATAAATGTCCACTGGGACAAAAAATCAAAAATATTTGGTTCCTATTGCACTGATTTTAAAATCAGGGCAGGCTGGTGAGAATTCAAAAAAAAAATTACATTAGATATATTTAACATGATATTTTGAGAATTTGTTTTGCCAAAAGTGGGAAAAAAGGGCTAGGGACAGCAAATGAGAAACAGGGATGCTTGTCCAACAGGACACACTCATTTTTTTATCTTATCCATCAATCACAAAGGAAAGCAGCACATGCACATCATATTATTTTTTTATAACCTAAAGACATGTTCAGAGAACATGCATGCATCACTCGTGTACCTAAAAATTGTGAAACAGAAGCATATACCGACAAGGATAGCTCATAGTCATATGGGCATGACAATGCCTGCTATGTATGCAGCATAAATTTGTGTGTGTGTGTGTGTGTGTGTGTGTGTGTGTGTGTGTGTGTGTGTGTGTGTGTGTGTGTGTGTGACTTAAATAACACTTTTAACACTGATTTTAAAAACTTTCAGTCATAAGGCTATGATGTCTGCAGCCTGGCAGTTTTGTAGCATAATGTAAAATCTAAATATAGGAATATGTAACAGAAGATAACAATAACAGTGCATGGTCTGATTAAGCCAAACCAAAAGTAGTGGTTTGACTGTTGCCCTGGCCAGCCCAGGTCAGCTACTGCAGTGACACATAACCCCCAATTTATTGGCATGATGTGGCCAACAATGTGTGTGAAGTACTATAAAAACCACACTAAAATATATTTTTCTTATAAATCTCTCCTACATTTAGAAAAATTTGCTCATTTCTTTTCAGATGAAGGAGAGATCAGGTTCCTAAATTTTCAGTTACTGAATAAGCATTGCATTGTAGCATCAATACTGCCAGACAATAACTAGTGTGCACATAAACAATTCCATTCATCTGTCATTTTTATATCTTGTTTCAGCTTATCATAGCATAAACAATTCCATTCATCTGTCATTTTTAAATATCTTATTTCAGCTTATCATAGCATAAACAATTCCATTCATCTGTCATTTTTAAATTTCTTATTCATGCCTATCAAAATGTATTTAAACAATTCATTACAGCTGTCATTTTTCTATCTTATTCCATGCTATAATAATGTATATAAACAATCCCTTCATCTGTCACTTTAGAATCCTATAATAATGTATATAAACAATCCCTTCATCTGTCACTTTAGAATCCTATCATAATGTATATAAACAATCCCTTCATCTGTCACTTTAGAATCCTATCATAATGTATATAAACAATCCCTTCATCTGTTACTTTAGAATCCTATCATAATGTATATAAACAATCCCTTCATCTGTCACTTTAGAATCCTATCATAATGTATATAAACAATCCCTTCATCTGTCACTTTAGAATCCTATCATAATGTATATAAACAATCCCTTCATCTGTCACTTTAGAATCCTATCATAATATATATAAACAATCCCTTCATCTGTCACTTTAGAATCCTATAATAATGTATATAAACAATCCCTTCATCTGTCACTTTAGAAACCTATCATAATGTATATAAACAATCCCTTCATCTGTCACTTTAGAATCCTATCATAATGAATATAAACACTATCATAATGAATATAAACAATCCCTTCATCTGTCACTTTAGAATCCTATCATAATATATATAAACAATCCCTTCATCTGTCACTTTAGAATCCTATCATAATGTATAAAAACAATCCCTTCATCTGTCACTTTAGAATCCTATAATAATGTACATAAACAATCCCTTCATCTGTCACTTTAGAATCCTATCATAATGTATATAAACAATCTCTTCATCTGTCACTTTTGGATCTTATTCAGGCTTATCATAATGTACATAAGCAATTCCTATTCCTGTCATTTTTTTTATTTTGAAATCTTATTTCAGCAATTTGAGCCTATTATAATGAATATAAACAATTCCTTTTAACTGTCATTTATTTATTTTGAAATTTTATTTCAGCCTGTCATAATGTACATAAACAAATCCTTTCTTTTGTCATTTTTATATTTTTGTATCTTATTTGGGCCTATCATAATGAACATAAACAATTCCTTTCATCTGTCATTTTTATGTTTTTGAATCTTATTCCAGCCAATCATAATGTATATAAACAAATCCTTTCATTTGTCATTTTTGTATTGTATTCCACATGTATATCAACAATCCCTTTCCTTTCCTTACAAGAAAACTGGTTTCACAGTATTTACATAAATTGTATGTAAGATTATTGCTTATCTTCCATGTTTCATTGTTTAAAAAAACAATAAAGGACAGATTTACAAAAGATGAGACTGCCAAGAAAATGACTGATCTGTTGCATAAAAAAATGACCCTAAATGGTGGATGTAGAGCTTTAAGCCATGTATAAGGTGGTACATATAAATGGCAAAATCACTTTTCTGGCAGCATTTCTGACTAAAATATAAAGGTAATGTGGACAGTGTCAAGTGGCACTCTTCCATCACTAAAGGTGATGCAGTTTGCAAAGCCAACAGGACAGCCGCAACAGAGCAATGAAGGCAGACTAGGAAGTCCCGAAAGCCAGTAACCCCATGATCAGTGTTGTTACCATCCCATGTCCACAATGCCACAGAACATTTAGGGCACACACCCACAGATCATCTGTTCCCACTTAAACATAGAATGACTAAAATGGTCCTTGTTGACTTGATGGACAAACTATATAATGTGAAGGTTAACAAGACAACAAACTTGCACTGCAACAAATTGGGATAAAACTACATACCTAAGTTATGTATTGATGCATATCACAAGATACACCACTGACAATATGATACATTTTATATAGGTATCAGTGTGAAGGTTTTATGTTATCAATAGTAGGATTGTACCATTACAGATGTGTTGGCATACTGTTTGGATGCACTGGCATATTGATTGGGCATGCTGGCACATGGGTTGGATGTGTTGGCATATTGATTGGGTATGTTGGCATATTCATTGAATGTGTTTGTGTGTTGGCTGGATGAGCTTGCAAATTGTTTGAATGTGTAATAGCTTATTGTTTGGATGTGTAAGTATATTGGTTGGGTGTGTTGGCATATTGTTTAGATGTGTTGGCATATTGGTTGGGTGAGCTGGCATATTGTTGGCATACTGGTTGGTTGTGTTGGCATATTGGTAATATTTTCATAATGAACATTCACAATGAATATTCTTAACTATTTTTCATGAATTTCCAGCATACACTAACAATTTAACACTGATTTACATGATGCATCAACATAACTACTCCTACTTTATGATACTCTATGAAAAAGAGTAGATTGCACTTATCTTCTCTCTGGCAATACATCAGTGGGGTTTGACTTAAACATTGAGATATGGATTTGAATTACATTCCTGCAAACAAGAATTAGAAAGCTACACTATATCACATGGCAACAGAAGCTTTTAAGCTCAGCTGCATTTGGGGATAAATAATCATTAGAAAAAGCATTTATAATTAAATTTAGTTTTGTTTTTAAAAATAAGTATATGTCTGAATGAGAAATCTATTTCTGTTTTAACAACCTATGTTATGATGACCAATGACAGAGTAGCATGATGGAGGTCACTAAATATATATCTACCACTAAACCCCATTAACCGGGGATCAACTAATAATAATATACACAAAAGAGTGGAAATAACTTCTCATGGCATCTTAAAAATTACAGGATGAAATACTGGTATGTGACCTGATAAAAAATGTCTCCACTGCAACTCAAATTATCAGTTTGATACCATTTATATAAAGTTTCCTGTTGCTAGAAAGTGTGGGAAAATACCCAATCAACATTACCGTGTGTTACATATGTATTTTCATACTGCACAGATCCTGCTCAATATGTAAACTTCCAAGGTAAACATCGGGAAGCAATGCTTTTTCTCAAGATGCTCTTAGGAATAAATGAAATAATCTTTAATAACACCAAGTATATGGAAGGGGATTACCACCATAATTATATGCGTGTATTTTCTAATCTTTCTTGATGCATTATTGTAAATGGCTGCTTGCAAATTCTACATTCATAATTCTACCTATGTATATTGTATTCTTCACTGATGCAAATTGTATGTGGCAGTTTGCACGAGCTACTTTTCCTTCTGCATTTTTGTAAATGGCTGCTTGCTGTTGTTGTTGTTCTGGGGCTTAACACCATTTTTCAGCACACGATAGGCTACACAGGGCGGCCAGTATTAATGGTGGAGGAAAAAAAACTGGGAAATCCACAGAAAGAACCACTGACCAACGAGAAACTACTGGCAAGCTTTCTCACATATCCACATTCGCCGAATCTTAGAATCGAACCCACGCAGAGGTGAGATGGCAGTGATCCGTAATGGAGAGCGCTTTAGACCACTCGGCTACTCAGGGCTCCTAAATGGCTGCTTGCAAGAGCTAAATGCCTAATTCTAGTCATGAATATTCTGTTCTTCATTGATACAAGCTGTCGATGGCAGCTTGCAAGTGCTTAGATCTACTTTCCTTCTGTGTCATTGTAATCTTACAGCTTGCCGACTACTGATTATGTAGTTTGTCGTATGGCAAACAATATGTCAGCTGTTACAAGTTTTGCATGTTCTGTATATAAACTTGCCATATATCAACAACATCATTATAACTACTGTTTTCATACATATCTATATATATATAATTAAAAAAGTAGCACTTGCAAGCAGCCATTTACAATAATGCATCAAGGAAGATTAGTAAATATACACATAGAATTATGAGGGTAATCCCACTCCATACAAGTACATAGTCTGTGCATGGCGTATGGTAATGTTGAAAAGGAGTCAAGGTGGGAAGGGAAACAGGGTTTGCTTGGGCATACTTTTTGTACGGTTACATTAGTAACTTTTCAGAAACAGTCAAATAAATGGTTTGTGCAGCAAATACTGTAGAGTCCCTGTTATTGGACCTATATGTAGGCATTGTGGACTGGATCCAGGTATGCTACAGGACATGTGTAAATGACCTTGACCTGACACATGGTATGTGGTACAGAACCATGCTTAATGTCAAGATGCCATGACTTTCTTGTCACACTTGCAATAAGTATGACCTTTAGCCTGAAAAATAAATCTTTCTTTATTGCCCCAAGTGAAAACCATTTACAAAATTTTATCAAGAAATCAATTCTAGAACACAAGTTATTGTGCAAAACCCATTTTTTATTATAGTCACAATGAAACTGACTAAATTAGTATGAATGGGATTATATTAAGTACTGAATAAATCTACAATGAAAGGCTGCCAGCAAATTTGATTATACATGTAGTATCATAAAACATTAATCTTGATCCACCATCCCATAATGCAACAGTAGATCTGGGTCCATGCCATGTGCTGGAATTCATTAATAGAACAGTAAATCCTAATCTGCCCAGACATTATGTGATAGCTGATATGGGTCAATATTGTAAACAGCAGCTCCATACACACATGATCAAATACAGCACATGCAAATGTATACAGTAAATATGCCTGACCAAATTTTGGTTGGAATGGCATGAATAACAATGAAGTGAGCATTTCTTCAAAAAAAAAGTATCATGAATCAACAGAACTGTCCAAACTGAGTCCTGCCTGATAAATCAATATAAGAATTCAAGGGGTTTTTTTCTGCAAGTTATATGCTCAATAATAGCCTGATTTATCCAATGAGACAGAACAAAATATTCTATTAAATCTAACTCATACCTCCTACATACAGTAAAACCTGTTTTAACAAAGCATACCTTCTGTCAACAAAATATAACTTTCCTTTAAAAATTTGAGTAGGATATTTTTGGTAAAATATTTATTATATGAATTCATTTATTCTTAATTTTAAATTGAAGAAGTACAAAGTATTCCCTAAACCACAATGTCAAAAAAGGGATTGCCAGCATAATTTAAAACAAATGAGTTGGCTTGGTTAAAAGAAATTTTATTTTTACTTGGCCTTGGTTTTGCAATGTCATCTGGGGATGAGTTTCGGTCTCATAGGCATGCTACAATATGACTTAAATATTCAACAATTTTTTTTAATTAATCAACTACCTCTGCTATATATGTGAGACATACATATGTCAAAAAAGAAAACCTAATTTCTTGAGACCATTTTCAGCTATATTTATGAATGGAATGACTGAGACATTATGAATGTGAAAAATGGATCAAACAATCATTGTTCCATAAATAGCAGACATAATCCAAATGTCAACTTTCAACGTCAGCTTTCAACATACAATCAAGATTTGATCCTAGGACTGATTCCTTATAACAAGGCATACTGAAGCAAAATCTGCCAATACAGACTGACAGAAAGGCCTGTTCCTGTTCTTCCTTTTGATGTGTTATGATTATCATTCCATTGAGATTCAAAAAGAATTTATTTCAAGCATCATTCACAATATGTAATCAATAGTAAATATTTATTTGAAGACTACCAATATGGATGCCAATGATAAAAACAGTTCATACTTCTGTCACTATGTTTCTTGGTGAGCAACCAAGATCATCACTGTCAGAAATTAGAAAGGAATAAAAGTTCAAAATAAGTTGTGTTTTAACTGTCTCCATTAAACACAGATAACATCCATGTCATTTCTGCATCAAGTATAAATGCACTGCAAAAGTTGACCATATTTCTGCCCTAAGCAAAATCTAAACTGTCTTTCAAATTGATTCTCCTGATTTAGAAATATGCTTTTAATTAGCATTATATTGGTCTAATTAAGCACAAAGACTGCAGCTAATTAATGTTAAATAAGTCTCAACAGAAAATTAATCACAAGGACTGCAGCAATCAAAGTGATCAAAACAATTACTCTTCCTGTTACTTATGACTAAGTACACAATAGCAAATATTTCCTTGTACAACACAATGGACAAATCATATTAATTGCAACATAACAAACAAGACAGCATATATTTTTAGTACTCAAATAACAGTAAGTGTTCTAAATTAATGCATTAACAAATAAATCAATTTGCCTAGCCCAAAACTTGCAAGAATCACAGTACTAACTCAGTTCCCATATTAAACCTATGCAAACACCATGATATTAAAATTTGATAGCTTAAAATTTCTGAGTATCCATGATCAAACTATATCAGTATAGATGAAACCTGAATGTCCACTTCTGTGTAGAGGAAAGGATATGAGCAGCAGCATTTTCTGGACCTGCATGTATTTGAAACATATGCTTTCAATTTCTCCCCATAGAGTCAGGTGCTAATTTTAGTGAAATGATCATGACTTTTAATGTAGCTTTAACAATTTTTCAGTCATATCGATACGATGTCTGCAGTGTGGCAGTTTACAGTGATGTCTAGCACTGGGGTATCATACCGAAGACATGTAGCATGACACCAGGCCGACCAGTCCTATCACTAACCTCTTAAAGCTGAGCATCAAGTGAGGCAGCTGTTAGTACCATTTTTGTAAGCCTTTGGTGTCATTTGAACTAATTTTGGCAATGAGCGTTTTAAGCTCAAGACTGTTAATGGACTGGAATTTCATCAATAAAACAATGTCTCTATATTTTTTCACTTACAACTAGGATAAGCTCTCAAAAGATTCTTTTTCCAAAAACATAACATTATTAACTGGCCAGTCAAACCCATATATGCTCTATTAAATGTTCACCCATTTCCAGGCTGGTTGCAATTTTTCAATACCATTAGTACCCTGTGTCCTGTTGATCTCTAAGTGGAGCACCTCATCAGGCATTGATAAAAACCTTCAACAGGAAGGCCACAACAATGAGAGACAATTAACTTTATCAGTATCAATGTACAAATTGTACCATAGCAAATCCCTCTAAAGTTCCCCCCTTTTGTGAACAGGATAGATCTAGGAAATAATAGTGAATTAATATACATGTAGCATGTCATTTGCAGTTAATTCAATTTAAGAATAATATAAATGAACCAAAAAGACCTTGACCTTTCAGCAAACAAGCATGGCATAATGGAAGCAGGTCCCACATGTTTTACCAAGGAACAGTAACATTCACAACATACATACATACATACATACATACATACATACATACATACATACATACATACATACATACATACATACATACATACATACATACATACATACATACATACATACATACATACATACATACATACATACATACATACATACATACATACATACATACATACATACATACATACATACATACATACATACATACATACATACATACATACATACATACATACATACATACATACATACATACATACATACATACATACATTGTAATACCTAAAGAAAGAACAGATGGTTCCAATCCCTGTCATCACCTGCTATTTTTTATAACTGACCTTAACCTTCACTCAATGAGTATTAAGTAACTGAAGTAGTCCAAAGTACTCTACCATAGAACTAACTTTGAAATGTGTACATATATCAGAATATGTTATGTTTGACTGTTTTCCTAAAGTTGGGACCTTCAAGTGTGAATCTAGCAATTACAGGTTTATTTTACCTAGTCTGAGAGTTCTAGATAACAATTTCATCAATTTTACTCCCTAGTCTATAGGTAAATGGGAGGGGATAATAAAAATTATTAGCAATTGTGGAACAATTGCCCAACAACTCCCATATCTCCATGAGGTCCAAGACCCAGTGACAGCCCAACAATCCCATAACTTTTATTTTTGGAGTCCCTTTAATTAAGTGAGGGAGGAGTGAGGGAGGAGGGGTCGGGGCTAAATTTCTTGCTATGCACCTGAGATGCTGACATTTTATATTTTATATATGTTAATGTATTCACAGATGCCTGTGCATGTGTTCAAGGCTTGATACTTTGATTTTTAAAATCACTTATCAAGCCAGATTCTTCACATCATGTTTTATATACAGTATATATTGTTTATAATAGATAGAAGGCCTCAAGGTAGATTAGTTCTGTAGCTCATTGAGTTACTTTCTCTAAATAAGGTCTTTATTATTATTATTATTATTATTATTATTATTATTATTATTATTATTATTATTATTATTAGTGGCATGACAGGATCAATATACTCCCAACATGAGACTGAATACAGAAAAAATAAATTGCTTTGAATACCTTCTACACATTTAAAAATGTTCTGTATTTTTCAATCATCATACAAATAAATACATGAATATGCTATTTATTTAAAACGTTTAAGCAAAAAAATGTTGCATTCTACTTGGGAAACCTACAGGTAAATTGCAGAATCCAAATTTTTTGGCAAGTTTATCCTGCATAATCAGTTTCCAAAGTGATGTAAAAATGCAAATGTATCTGGGAAGCACTGGAATTTGACTTGGGATCTATGAGAAAAAGTAATGCACCTCTGTTTAATATACAGCAATCTCCTGAAAAACATATGGTAGTTTAATAAAATGGTGTATATGATAATAGTAAAATTATAATAAAGAATCCATATTTAAAATCAACAGATGGAAACTAGCCTAAACAGGATTTCCAAACCTGTCTACATCTTATCACAAGAAACAGTGCAAATCAATGGTCAATTAAAACATGCATAACTGATCAATTGCTCAAGGTCATTAATTGTTCATGATTGATGCAATGTGAAATAATCAAGCTGCTATTAACAAGATAACAGTCAGAAAATCCATATTTTATGCATTCTTGAAAATTCATGATGATAACGAAAATCAGAGACTTAGCTGGGCAAATTATCTGGGCTGATTATTCAAGGGAAATTTTAATATGTTATCATGAGTGGCCATTTCAAATGGTAAATGTAAAACAGTGGTCCCATTTTACAGCATTAAAACAGTACATGTTTAACTTCTGACAATGTTACCAACTTGCTAATGTGTGTATATATATATATATATATATATATATATATATATATATATATATATATATATATATATATGTATATATATATATATATATATATATATATATATATATATATATATATATATATATATATATATATATATATATATATATAAAGAATACAAATCATATGGTGAATAACAACCCTCTCAAGCATACTGGATCCACCAAGGGATCACGTTTGTCAGGGATTAATTAAAATAGATGCAATAAACTGACGACGAACAGTACGAAACTAGTAACTAACTAGCCTAAGCGCTTTCGACTCTTAATGAGTCTTTTTCAAAGGCAAATACAAAACATAGTTACGACAAACAAATAAACACAAAAACGTTGCGTTTGTAAACCTCTACATTTCTATCTTCACATGTGCTAAAACTATAAATACAACCAGCTTGTATAGACTAGTTGCGGAAACTGAAAACGTTGTATAATTCCCTAAAAGTCTACAAGCCAAAGCGACATCTATTTTTACTTTGTGTACATATGTAACGCAGATTATATCCCGGATATTTGGTTCTATACCGGTTATTCTTATAGTAAAAATTGAAGGATAAGAAGATTTAGAAAATGTTAAATTCTACTAGTGCATAGTTTTCATTTTCTAGTCTTCTTGGTTTAGACCGCTTGGTTTCAATGTTCTAAGGCGGCGTATCCAGTATGATTCCTTTTCCTTCCTGGTTTCGGAACTCCAGCTGTGGTTGTTGGCAATAGCGATAAGTATTATATCACTGAAAGTGTGGCCAGGGGAGGAGAAATGTTCTGCGACCGGGCTTCTGTACAGCTTTTTTGTCATCCAATCAGATCTATGAAGGTTTATCCTTATGTGTAGCTTTTCAGTTTCTCCCACGTACTGAAGGCCACAGATCTTACATGTGATGAGATAAATCACATTCTCTGTTTTGCACGTTTTGTTTGGACCATGTATGTTTAGTTTTTCTTTAGTCACTGTGCTAGTGAATGTCTTGGTCTCTATCATATGTTGACAGGTTTTGCATCTTTTATCGCCACAGGGTCCAGATTGACTAGGTTGGTTTTGACTAGCGATTGTTGTTAGCTTGGCCCTGACTAGGATGTCCTTTAGGTTTTTTGGTCTCCGGTAAGCTACTACAGGTTTGTTCGGAAGTATTAGGTTTAGTATGTCTGACGATTGCACGGTTGGCCAGTGGTTTGCGATGATTTTACCTACTTCAAGACATTCACTAGCACAGTGACTAAAGAAAAACTAAACATACATGGTCCAAACAAAACGTGCAAAACAGAGAATGTGATTTATCTCATCACATGTAAGATCTGTGGCCTTCAGTACGTGGGAGAAACTGAAAAGCTACACATAAGGATAAACCTTCATAGATCTGATTGGATGACAAAAAAGCTGTACAGAAGCCCGGTCGCAGAACATTTCTCCTCCCCTGGCCACACTTTCAGTGATATAATACTTATCGCTATTGCCAACAACCACAGCTGGAGTTCCGAAACCAGGAAGGAAAAGGAATCATACTGGATACGCCGCCTTAGAACATTGAAACCAAGCGGTCTAAACCAAGAAGACTAGAAAATGAAAACTATGCACTAGTAGAATTTAACATTTTCTAAATCTTCTTATCCTTCAATTTTTACTATAAGAATAACCGGTATAGAACCAAATATCCGGGATATAATCTGCGTTACATATGTACACAAAGTAAAAATAGATGTCGCTTTGGCTTGTAGACTTTTAGGGAATTATACAACGTTTTCAGTTTCCGCAACTAGTCTATACAAGCTGGTTGTATTTATAGTTTTAGCACATGTGAAGATAGAAATGTAGAGGTTTACAAACGCAACGTTTTTGTGTTTATTTGTTTGTCGTAACTATGTTTTGTATTTGCCTTTGAAAAAGACTCATTAAGAGTCGAAAGCGCTTAGGCTAGTTAGTTACTAGTTTCGTACTGTTCGTCGTCAGTGTATTGCATCTATATATATATATATATATATATATATATATATATATATATATATATATATATATATATATACATACATACATACATACATACACATACACACACTTGTTTTTCCCTTGTACAAAAAAATTCACAATTTAGTTTATTTAAGAATACATTTTCCTAACTCCAAGGGTTATGGGTGCCACTCTGAAAATGGGCAAAACAACTCTGCTATGGAAGTTAAAAGAGTAAATATTCATTTTGCTCATTTTTATTTCATATTGAAATGTATGGTCAATTTATTTTTCATTTATATCATTATATTTATATTATTACATTTATATTATTACATTCCATGGGTCTCAATTTATATATTTTACCTGTTCATTCAAATCTTGAAAATTAAATTATGCAAAAATGTACATATTACAATTTTTGATTCTGTTTTTTTCTCTTTAAGATACAACAAATCTCTTTTCTGATGATATACATGTACTTTCAAATATTAATAACTTAAACTTGTACATGTAAGAAAGAAATTTTGCTAAACAAGCATTTGAATGCAAGTGGACATGATACCTTGGTTTCAAAGGGATGAACAAATAAATATGGTAACAGTTCTTACATTTTCAAAGCTTGAACTATGAATTTCTTACAAAAGAAAAGGAAAATGGGTTGCTTTTAACAAAAAGGTTATATTTCTGATTAAATTGAACTTTCTGGAACACTGACATTTTATAGTAATAAATGGAGGTACTAATACTGACATACAAAATTCCTTTTGTGGAACTGCAACAGAAAAACTAAGTGGTATAAAAAGTTTTAAAATGTAGTGATTGGTGAGAAACAAAATCAGGGAGTAATGGAGGCTTCAAGTGTGCTGAAGGCAGATGGGAACCACCCCTCCATTTCTGTTGTGATAGATCACTGATTTTGACAACAGACTGTATAACCTTCTAGAACAAGGATACATAAATTTTGCTTTGACCATATCGGACTCTTAAGTTATGATTGACTCCATTCTCATCAATGTCACTGATGACGATCATATCCCGAACACCATCCTGGGGCCTGCATCCTGAAATGAACAAAATATTATTTGTGGCTACAAATTTCAAAATATTATTTGTGGCTACAAATTGCAGAACACACACTTGCAGGTACACAACATGTTAGTGGCAATGAAACAGTAGATTTACTGATGTAGCACAGAGGCATGCCTATATTTTTATCAATTTTATCTTTTTATTTTAAGAACCAAATTTCTTGTAATGTGCCACAATCATCACAATTATAATAATCATGATAGTTTGTGATGGTGGTGACAACACAAACAGCACAATCTGGATCGCATTAATATCCTGACAATGCACATGTGATGTTGTTTCTGTTGATATAGTTTTAAAAAAATAGATATTAGATGACACTTGGAATGGTAACCCAAAATCTGTTACTACCAGTTCCAACGCAAATGTGGTTCCCAATCAGTCACAAAATCAAAGGCAGATGCAAAAAAACCTAACACTGCTTACCTTGATGAAAGTTAGCTGTAACAATATCCTACTGGAAAACAGTTGATAATTTCTCCCTTTCCTTTTATATGAGCATATTTTGCTAATATTCAATAATAATTTCATAATCAACTTTCCTTTCCATTCTGATAAATTATCTCATTATAACAATTATCAATTTCCTACTCATTAAGTTAACCTTGATTTTTCAACTTGAAAGTATTAATAGATGTTTTTTAAACAAATTCCTCCAATGTGTGGTTTTGATAAATGGCATCCTGGCTATCATTAATAACTTGATTTTTTTTTTAAAAAAATTATTCCTCTCAAAACAGTCACAAAATTAAATCCTTTACCAGTCTTTTTTTCTCCAAAAAATTAATTCTTCAAAAAAATGGTAATGCTAGGTATTGATCTTTTTTGCTGTGTGATTTATATGAAGTTATATGGTTGAGGTAATTGAAATAGGCTAGATATGGGTTACCAGAAACATTAATATTTCTGGGGAGGCATGAATGACAAAACTATCAAGTAAAAATTTAGTCTAATATTTGGAATGTCTAGTTTTAACATTTCTAAAATAAACTGAATAAAATGAATAAGTGAAGCTATTGTATACATTTGTTGAAATAGATGTAAATCCAAAAATTTGCAGAATTATTGAGAATTTCAAAAATAATGAACTACACCACATCTGTTGCTTGACAATATTCTCTGGTCCAAGCAAACTGGGCAACAATATTGCTACAGAAACTCCCTTTATATTTTAAATGCCAATAAGTTGACAGTGCTTGGGACCTCTGGTGACAATGAGGTTAGAAATTACAAATCTGTGAATGAAATGATGAAGTTTAATGCATTATTTTACATCCTTAATGATTTCTGCTTTTAGAATTGGTAGGGGTTTACAAATGAATGGGATGTTATGAGAATAATATACATGTACACTGATTTCACTAATGCACTCATACATATATATATATATATATATATATATATATATATATATATATATATATATATATATATATATATATATATATATATATACATATATTACCAATACAACTAAACCAATATATTTGGGAGGAAGATAAAATAGACATAGTTTTTGTTTTCAGAGTGGCAGAAAAAATAGACATGGTTTATACCAATATTTTGTGTTTGGAGGAGGCTGATAAACCAGAAATGGTTTATATAATGGAGGGGGGCAGATAAAAATAGAATATGGTTAAAAATTCTGACCTCTTCAACAAAAATTTCATTAGTAATCCAAAATGTTTTGTGACCCTTCCCACCCAGATATATGGATAGTTCCAACCAAATACAGCAGTCCATATATCAAAAACAGCGTGGTGAACAGCACAGAAAATTCGGAGCAATAAGCTGGGAACTTATTTGACTAGGAAACAGTGATACTTTTGTGGACTATGCTGGGAGTTTTCAATCCACAGTTTGTTAATCATGAAAACGCGGAATGGTGTATCAAGCTGACGGAAATCAATAGCAGTTAGAAACAGCAACCAGCATGTATCACCTGCTGGCGAAGGACCAAAAACAGGTGTGAGGCAGGGCCTCCTCTTCACAGGGTTGATAACATACATTGATTCTTGGAGGACAATGTGGCTATAATACTCGTTTCTAAAATTACAAAAGACAATGCATACTCTTGTCAGCTGTATAATTACATTTTGAAATTAAATGCGTATGGAATTTTAGGTCTATCCGACTTGATTCAAAAGACAAAGGTAAATTAGACCACAACTTTTATTGTTATTTTTTTTTCTGTATGCTTTTTAAATTGATAAACGGTGAATAATAAGTTTGTGTTCGGTAGGTAAAATTTCAGCAGTTTTACAAACGTCATTACGAAACAATACTGTTAACATATATTTATCAGGACAAGTAAGCCCTATTGAACATAAGACCTATCGCGTGATCAACACAGATGTTCGACAAAGAAAAAGAAAAAAAAAAAGAAAAAAAAAAACATGAATGCGATCAGGACAAAGCAATCCAAATGGAACTTCTCAACTGATTAAATACATCCCGCGAAAATCTGCATAATTTCTCTTACCTTGTGAAGCCAATTCCGGCCTCTTTAAAACAGATGACATCCTAGTGAGTTATAAAACTAGCTAGAATATCCAATATACAACCGATCCATTGAATTAATCCCAAAAAATTATTGTCGAATAACTATTTAACACACTAAAGGATCACGCATTCGAATCCTCGTTTGACTCATATTCTGACATAGTGGGCTAGTAATATCGTTGACCGCGCCCATATATTTACATATTCATATCGACTGGTTGCTCAATATATGCAAAGAATTGATACCTAATTCGCGTAAAAAATGAGAAACTAGTCTACAAAAGGACTTTAATGGACGCATGGTTCCGGAATAGGATAAAACATTAACAGGATGTGACTGTTTATTGATTTATTTGATAGTCGTATTGTTAAGTATTAGATTCACTGAAACTTAAGGACTCTTATCTCTTTCCAAGTGTAACACTATCAGTCATACTTCCTTAACAAAATTAATAATGAGTAAGCACAAAGATGAGAAATAAATGAGTCCACTTTACTAAAACTGTGATCATTATGCTCTCAACAAGTTTATTTGCTTCTTTTACTTTTTCTTTATGTTTTAATACACAGTGAATCAATAAATTCCTGCTAAAAACAATTTGCCTCTATTACTATGTCAACAGAAAGAGCAACATCAGGCAAACAATGGTTTTAAAAAACAACATCATTATAAAAAATAAAAAGTGTTTGCAAGAAAAGATGACAATTGTTACTTTGATCGTTTTAAAATTTCAAATTTTCAACCCAACATTTGTTTGCTTAAACAATATTTTATGTTAAAATGCATCTACATTTTCATGACTTAATGTATTAATCTGAAGAATTCAATTTTAATAGATTTATAAAAATTAAAATATTGGAGTCTTTGGTTATCAGTATTAAAGCATATAAAATAATTTTCATCTGGTTTGTGTTGCAGCTCCCACAAGTTGATATACATCATATAGCATATCTAATGTATATTTATATTTATATTTATTATTATTTATTATTAGCATTATTATTATTATTATTATTAGTAGTAGTAGTAGTAGTAGTAGTAGTAGTAGTAGTAGTAGTAGTAGTAGTATTAATGTTGTTGTTGCTGTTATTATTATTATTATTATTATTATTATTATTATTATTATTATTATTATTATTATTATTATTATTATTATTATTATTATTATTATTATTATTATTATTATTATTATTATTATTATTATTATTATTATTATTATTATTATTATTATTATTATTATTATTGACTATTTGCTGTAGAATACACATGTATCCACTTCCATTTGCAGGCATTAAATGTCAATAATATATCTTTGTGGAATCTTATAAAAAATTTTAACCACTGTATTTTTGGATTGAAAAAGGAAATCTATTTAAACTATGGAATAAAGAATGAAAATATCATAAAGTTTAGTAGTGCTTTTTCAAAAGTTAAAAATGAAATATTGGTCTCATGCATGAGCTATTTGTATCTTACTCTTCTAAAATGGATTCTTCATAACCCAGTATTCATAAATTTGTTACATAATAGAGTCTTTATAATCCACTCATTGATAATGGAGATGGTAGAGTCTTATCAAATTACTGATCACTCTCATGCTCAGTGTAATATTGTGTCCAGTAAAATGCAAGCTATAAAGTATGCAGACTACATAATGGCTTGTCCAGTTTTATGAACCTGTAGTTAAATTACATGTGTGTTAAGATTTGAATTGAATTATTTTATTTCTATTTTAATTTTATTTCATTTTTATATCATTAAATATAATTCTTATTATGATGATTATTATGTTAGCAAGATCTAATAATTTGTTAGAATGATCATGTTTTTTAAAATGTAAATGTGACTCATGGAAGCACAATTTTCGCATGAGGGTTTTGTCATTGCAAGTAAACAGTCTGGAAAAGCTATGTAAATGATTGGCTGTGACCATGTCATTACTTGTTTACACTTTTATATTACCCAGATCTGATTTCAAAATCACACATGTCCTTTGTGCATGTGTACATGAAATGATGTATTAGTTTGTTTTAAATGCTCAGTTACTTGAAATATTGAATTGTAGTTGATCATAGTCAAGCATCACATCATAACATCTTAGAGTTTTAAATAAGGATGGAAAGAGTTGTTCATTCCTACATATGAGGAATGAATGCTGCTGTGCTTCATCTACTTTCTAAATAATTATTTTCCCCGGAGAACAACACTACTCGATATGGACAAAGACATTTGCTGGAATTATTTTTAAATTGGAACAGAACAATATGAATTGTAATTCACAGTGTTAATTTTGGATGTTTTGTGTTAACCTTCATCTAACATCATCATCTGCCATCTTGAAATGGAATTGAGATTCAGACTATATCAATTTATTCACAGGACTGATGTGTTTTCACAACTTAAGAACAAATATTTTGGATCTTCTTCATAAATTGGAAGTCTTGTTTCATATGATTACCTTTTCTCTGTGTTATCTAGGAAAATAAATTATTTTTTAAAAAAATTGCAAAGCTTGTTGTAGTCATTCTTTATTTGTGTTACTTTGAATGAGCTGATATGTAACACCAGATTTAACAGACATTTGTCTTCCCTATCTATATAATTTCATATCTCCAAGTATGAAAAGTCCTAATGATTTTTGTTTTGGATAAATAATAGGCAATAACTTTATTTATACTTATCTGAATCTAAGTTTGTGCCAATCTTTGATAAATATGTGTATGCCATACTGATCTTATATTAAGTTTCTTTCCCAATGGATTGCAATTATATTATATTATATTATATTATATTATATTATATTATATTATATTATATTATATTATATTATATTATATTATATTATATTATATTATATTATATTATATTATATTATATTATATTATATTATATTATATATATATATATATATATATATATATATATATATATATATATATATATATATATTCATACATTAGGGAGAGCTTTATTACATTACAAATTACACCACAAATTGAAAACCAACAGTTACGGAATATTTATTATTTTCCTAAAGTATCTTGTTTAACCTGCTGCTCCACATCTAGGATATCAGTTTAAATGATAATTCAAAGTAGTTAAGAGTTTCGGGTTTCCAGAAAAGCATTTTCATGAACAAATGACTTGAATAAACTTACTAAAACCCATAAAAGCTACATAATCCTCTTTTATTTGAAATAAAATATCCTATTTCCATATGGAACCAATGAGATATGAATACTAACACTTTGAGAAAATTAAACTCCGGCAGGAAATACAAATTTTCTTAACCTTTCAATCTTTCTGACTAAATGTGAGAAATTTTAGTAATATTTTTTTGTATCCCCTACTTCTTTTAATAAGACTCTCTTTTATTAATTTGTGCCATAAGGTCCCATAGTCTTTGTTAAGTGGCATAGTAAATAATCATGAAAATTAATGTTTTGAGTTTCTGCAATTTTTAAAATGGTAATCTATCAGCATTTAAGGCAATTTGGGGAGAATAATTGTATATCAAAATTGTTGTTAGCATCACTAATTACATATAATTACATAAATACACGCCTTTGACTAACTCGGCTAAGACGAAAAAACAAAACAAAGCCCCATAAAACAAAATGATGCCGAGTCCGAGTTCGTATGCTAGCTAACCCGAGTACGCATTCATTTTTTTGTCCGCATTAGATTTGTACAAACTATGCGTACCGGATGTCTCTCAGACTGGTTGGCTAATAAATTTTATGAAGTCAAACTATCCAAACAAAGATAACATGTAGCATGCGTAGTTGCATGATATTGAAAATGGTGTGCATTATGCTAGAGATCGTGTGATTTGAAGCATAATTTTATAATAAATACGATGGTATTTACACCACGATTCAGAGGCAGACCTAGGGCAAGAGGTGGGGGTGTCGGTAGTATATCCTTTGCACCAAAAGGTCCCGGCCCGCAGCAGTTTAATGAGCAAAATATCAACAAAGGCCATGATAGGAACCTCGGCGGGTTTTCGGGAGCTGTAAGTGGAATATCGGTGACATTCCTTGATAAACCAGGAACTTAATTAATATCAGTCACCGTGATTACATAAGGACGTAAGATGCATTACAATGAATGTCATAAGGCTGATATTGTTTTGACAAAACTTTTGTGAATGTTTCTGGTACAAATCATAGGAGTCTGCAATTTTATCAATAAAACACGACGAAATTTCTGACATGAAATCACCTTAACGGTATTATAAAATAACACAAGGAATGCAAGTGTGACCACAATCTTCCGCTTAATTCGAATTTTCTCAAGCGTCTTTTATCTCTTCAGAATCACAAGAAGACTGAAAAACCTACACATATCCATTCATAAAACAGTAATGTACTAATGCATCACTTTAGGACAACCATAGTACTAATATTAGTACCTTAGTCCTACCTTGTGGGCACAGTACTAACATGAGTCTATGTGTGTTACTGGAGCAGCCAGGTGTGATTCACATCCAGAAATAGTAGAAATAGTGGTAAAATCTTGTTTAGCTTTCTTATCCGATATTTTCGTTTTGATCGTCCGCCATATTAGTTCAAATAATGCCTACTTCCTGTCTCAGCCTCGTTTGTTTGTGTACCATATAAGGACGTTAATGCCTTTTTTGGAAACGTAACAGATCATAGTAAAAAAAAAAGGCACGGTTTGAGTTGGAAATTCTGCACATTAAAAGTAAAAATGGTTTACCAGTGACTTTGAAACTCCACCAAGAAGCAATCATTTTCTCAACAAAACCATATTCCGCAATTTATGCAAGTATCCATTCTTCATCTTCTCGTCTTATGTCATTCAACAACTTATACCATAGCATACAATATCCATATATAGTCTGGCAAACCTTATGTAGAAAAGGGGTCATGGTGATAGTATCGCATTATCTGTCATGGTGAACAGTGAGGTTAGCATAACTATGCCAATTTATTTTACCGTGTAAGGGCTTAATAAATTCAAAATAAGACAAAATTCTTTGACAAAATGATTATACTTTTTTAGTAGATTTCTAAACTATTTGTTTCTGACTTAAGTAAGGAATTTTTTTTGCTCCATTACACGATATGGGATCAGTTCATAGCCTCAACCACAACAAAACAAGTTGAGGCTATGACATCATAGCTAGGACAACCATCGCACGAATCCAATCCGGCAATTTAACCTTTATTTTCACCATTAGGGTCACAAACCATGGAAAAATGAACCATGCCAGGAAGAGCCCATTTTTAACACGGGCGAAATAACATCATAAAACTAATTTTACAAGATAAAATATTTAACTTGTTTTATTATTTCAGATTTTATTATTTAATAATTTTTGTATAAATTTCCAGAACATATATATGTAGTTAAAGTTCTGATTGTACAAATAACAGTTGATGATGTCATTACATTTAAATATTAGAACCTAGTATTAAAAGAGAACAGATGCTGCTCTTTGTTTGGAATGATTACTAGACCCTATCACATACTTACTGCAGGACAGAAACTAGTAGAAATTGACTACTTCTTGGCATGGTTTATTTTTCCAGGGTTTGTGACCGTAATGGTGAAAATAAGTTTTTCAATCTGTGTGTGATTCTGAAGGGATAATTCGAGTGAGAAAATTTGAATCGAGTGGATGGTTGTGGTCTCGCTTGCATTCCTTGTGTCATTTTATAACACTGTTAAGGCGATTTCATGTTGTCAGAAATTTTGTCGTTCTTTATTGATAAAACTGCAGACTCCTGTGTACAAATGAGAAT
Source organism: Potamilus streckersoni (assembly GCA_016746295.1). Taxonomy (NCBI): domain Eukaryota; kingdom Metazoa; phylum Mollusca; class Bivalvia; order Unionida; family Unionidae; genus Potamilus; species Potamilus streckersoni. The sequence continues at coordinate 550,987 of JAEAOA010001663.1, read as the reverse complement.
GCATTTGGCGTGCAAATTGTACAGGTCATGTACAGTAGGCAATCAGTATTTTATCACACTCATCTTTATGAGGCAATTATTTTTTTATCATTTCCATCCAAGAAATAAAATGTTAAAGTAAATGGACATTTTCAAATGAGGTCAATGATTCAGTACAAAAATTGCATTTCGAGCAATATGATCTAACATTGTTAATGAAAACAGTGGGTATTGAAAACAATTTGTAGTGCCTCTGTTATGAATACACACAATGTCTTCTATTTTTTAACCTGCTTTAGTACCTGGCCACTGTTATAAAACTCTATAACAATAAAATAAATTATATCTGTAATTTTTTTTAGGTACAGAGCATTCAGCAATCAAAATTTTATATGCTTGGTTAAAAAATACAAGTACTAAATATTAGAACATTTGATATTTAAGATAAAGAAACTTGACCATGTTGGCAGATACTTTATTTCTACTCCTTTTTTTTCCCAAGACAAGTTCATAAAGCAATAAGTAATTGAATCAGTGCACATCATATAATTTTCATGAAATTTTAAATCTTGATTGCATCTTTATTTGGAAAGATAATAAGTTCAAAGTAATTATGATTTGTTTTGACTAAGAGATTCAGTGAATTAAAAGTAAATATGGTCTATCAGTAACTTTGATAATTGATTCAGAAACCATTAAACTGACAAAAAATTGATTTTTGTCTTACTCTTGCATGATTGTTTCTTGAACACTGTGTCATTTGACAGTAATGTTCTGTATAATATCCAAAAGTGGTAAATTGCATGCCTTATTTGGAAGATGAATTACTAGAATATTTTGTTACCTATTGTGGTGTACAAATTATTGTTAATGATAACATACCAACATATTTACCCATATATTGGCTTAATGACTTTATAATTAGTCAGACTTCTGTAAATACATAACTTGGTAAATTTTTACTCAGTGTTTTGAGGTCCCAATTGGTCTAAAGTGCTTACCGTTACATACATGTCAACCATTATGCTTTTTTTATTACTAAATTACGCCTTTTTCGATATATCCCTCTCCCCCAAAAACTAATTTTTTTTTTCATTTTATTAACATTCCACTAATCTCATAGAACATATTCTAGAAAGACAACTTCTGTGTAACTATGGCATAAAAGTACACTTGTCTGTAGATTAGTGGTGACTTTCCTAACAGTGTTATGTTCTATTTATAGCAGCTGCCCTATTTCCAAGAAACATGCTGATCTGTACTTTCAAACTTTTGACCTCAGTTTCTATTTATAACAGTTGGCAGGCTGAGAAGGGAACAGACTAGTTTTGTAATTTTTAATATTTGCTCACATATTCTTTGTTAAAAAAAACATGAGGCATAGAACCATTTACCACTGGAAGTAAAGTTTAGTCCAATTTATTCTAGTCATTGTGTATGTTACAGCAAAAAATTTTCTTAAATGATTTCAGAGATGGATTAGAAAAGAAAGAAAAACAACCAACTTAGAGATGAATACATGAATTAAACAATACAGTGTTCAATTCTAATGTAGTTTCATGCCCATTGCAGGCAGTGTGGAAAGGATTTAAATATTGGACATAGCGTAAAACAAACATGCCTTGAATTAGCTCATTTTGCTAACTCCAACACTAAGGTAACTTATTTTTACAGCAGAACTAAATTGTGGAAACAAGTTTTATAAATGCATTATTTACCAAGTTCTTAATACGACACTGACTACCCCTAGTGGTAGAATACAACTTTGGTCCTTTGTTTAAACAGATGCTTCTTGACACCAATATTGCAGAAAATATGCATGTGCAAGAGCAAAATCTTGTAATACTTTTAAGTGTTCAGCAGAAGGTACATTACTTAAAATTGTGGAAGCCTTGAAAATTGGACCCTTTATTATTGTTTGACATTCCTTCACAGAGAAATCAACAAGACAGAGACTGCCAACTGACTGAATGATTTTTTTGTTTTCAAAAGATCTCTGAAAGGTGTGGCACTGCATGACTATATGAAGCACTATTGGTGTAACCTTATTTTAAGTATTCCGCTAGAGCATTTCTTCATATTGCAACTTCCGTTTCGGTTTGATCTTAATATTATTTTTATATCTCTTCAGTATATCATTGATGTTTAATATAAAAATAAAATGGTATTATATATTACCAATTGTATGTGTTATTTTACATTTTGTGGCAAAATGATTTCACTAATTGAGTAACAAGGGGTAAGTATAACAACAGTAGTCATACTGGGAAGGGGTAGTATCTTATATTGCCTCTATTTTATGCATTTTTCATCTCCTTTAAAATCAAGTTATATTCGGTGTCATTTAATAGCTAAATACAATTTTTTTTTCTTTTGGTTTTGCAAACTTAAGAATATCAAATAAAAAGTTGTAGGGCAATGTCCAGGAGTTAAACATGAAGACAAAATTCTGTCATTGAGCTGCATTTCTGTTGCAACTTTAGAGGTATATACCAGTTGATAACTTGCATGCATTTATATTAAGTCCTGTTTGTTATTATTTGAAAGCTGTATATGTTGTCATTTTAAAGCTATATTTGCATTCATAAAATATGTTATCATTTAAAACCTAAATAAATTTTCTGCTGATTGCATAGTTTTAAGGGTCTAAAAATGGCAATCTGTCTTTGAAATAATTTTAGTCAGCTTTCTGAAAAAAGAGTTGAACATAAAAAGTTTATTTTATGCATTTCCTACTTCTTGATGCAATTAAGTCATGATAAAAAAAGTAATAATGATTTTGAAAGGTGAATTAAACAAGTTTTCAATTTGATTGCAGAATCCAAAGTCAGACTTAGCATATACTTAGTGAAAAAAAGATATGATCAGTGTCCCAAATTGTCACACACCAACAATAATGAAATGCCACTAAAAAAATTTCATGGTTCAATAAAGGTTTTTTGACTAACTTTCAGTCTGCTTTCTTGTTTCTTCTCTCAGCTACAATTAAGGAGCTTTTATACAAATTTAGTAAGGGCCAGGACTTCACTAGACAATGTAAGGGGCAGTCAGTGTCCCCTTCTCTATACAGACATCAGTGTAAGACAGTCTGTAAAGGAAGTGGAAAATCAGTTCATTTTGGAATCCCCTTTCTCCCCTTTTGATCAGTAATCTTGACCTACTGAAAGATCAGTCATTGACTTTATCTCACGGAAGGGTTTGCAGCACATGGGGTTCTCTTCTGCACAATATTCTGCAGATTCACCAGCTTCAAGATGGGATCATCTCAGATAATCTGTCCCAAAAAAAGTATCTGAGCAAAGTTGCCAAATGGAGAATATTGTCGTTTGGGACATGTCACTCCTTGCTGTCTCTTTGAAAATAGTTGCAGATTTTTTTTCTATTTTTTTCTTTTTTTTGACAAGAAACAAGGCTATAGGATATCTCTATCCAAAAAACTAAAATTTTCGAGAGATGCAGACTTACATAGCAGACAGGACCATGTATTTCGAGCTGCAAAGAATGGTGTCTTGGTTTCTAATTCCAAGATGTCTCTCTGACCCGCTATGAAAGTATAGAATTAGCTTCTTTCAATAACCTTACCCTCAAGAATTTTTTTTTTGCTATCCTTAGTGTCCATGAGACATAGGAGAAAACTTCATGCCCTATGCATAGAGAAATGCTGTATAAGGTTCTGTGGTTTATCTCCTTTGCCATGTCTTTTAGAAAAACAGCTTTCACTGGTTGCATTCCTTATTGATGGGCCTTATATGTGTGGGGATAAACAAAATAGACAATTGTGTCCAGTTAGGGCACTGCCCTTTGATTTGACAGCTTGAAAAGAAAGAAGAAATTGTAAGTGGTATCTTTGTTTCCAATAAGGATTCTGCTAATATTTCAGTTTTCAAGGTGGATTACATAATTCAGCTGATTTAGGCAGATGAATGAGTCTGCTGCTACAATTGTGAGGACAATCTTTAATAATCTTGTAAACTGTTTTTCTTTTGTTTATGTACTGCGTTTTTATTTGCAATTAAATATATTACTCTTGACTGTGTATTATTAAATCATGTTAATTTTTTTTTTGTTGCCTATGTGCTATCCCATTCCTACATTAGTTGCTAGGGAACACTTCCTTATACCCATGTCTTAATACATCATACTTTTGATCCATAGTTTCCTAATCGTAAGCAAGGTGTACATGTATATATGGACACAAAAGACTGCATTCAGCTGTGTGGAACAGTGCTGTAAAGCATTCACAAAATCTTTGTCAACATGCTTTTCGTTATTATCACAATGTCATCACAAATTTATGACTTGTAAAAATTTGTTGCTATCAACATTTTCAGTGTTAAAATGAATGGATAAAGTGTCATCACCTGTTTACTGCCATAATAGATGTTTACATCACTGCAGGTATAAGGATGAACTTACTGAATACTCTCCATTATCCTCATTTGCATATGAAAATGTCTATCACAAGATTGTACATATGTAGTGGGGGGTATTGTGAATCACTTATTTATCTCTTTGATCACAGCATTGCAAATGCAGAATGATCATTTTCTGTGCTCAGATAAATTTGACAAGATTTTCAAGGACAGTTGAACAAAAGTAGCACCTTGACTCTAATATGTGCAAAGGTTATCACAAAGGAAACTTTTGTCACTTTCAGATGCTTGTGCAGCCTGCATCTGCAAGTTAATGCTTCAATGCCCAACAGATGGTGAAAGTTTGGGAGTAATTTAAACTTAATGTTAACTGAATTCTGAGTTTGTTTGAAAAAAGAATTTAAACATTAAAACATCATGAATTTGAAAGTCGGATATTAACAGTTGTGGGGTATACTGTTACCTTTTTCCATCAAGACTGACATGTCATGTTTATGTTTTTTGTTTATGTTATATCAAGAAATACTGTGGGCAATCTGTGTTCCATGAACACATTTATGACTGAGTAGTTGTGATTGTGTGTTTTTATGTGTGTGATGTTGATATTATGAAAATGCAAGCTTTACCCACTTGTTATATTTGGAAATGTTTTAAATACATGGATCCACCCATTTTTTTCATGAAATGAAGATCAATTGTATCAAAATGTTTTTGGTATGCCCAAATAAATGGCCCTTTATGCCACCCCAGAGTTCATTTTGTTGAAAGTCTGCATTTAAATGTCACTTAAATTACCATTATGTACTTGTTTAAAAGTCTAGTAAAGCTGTAAACGGCACAGACCCACACATTATGCAACTGTACATTTGGGCAGTTTGTTAGGAGTACATGTATTTAACAATCATCATAGACCCTTATCTGTTGGCATATTATGCTTCAGCAGATCGGGATATTTGTTTAGTTTGACTCATAATTGAGTAGATACGGTAAGCTTAAATATGTTTAAGCCATTACAACATGTATAACACAATGCAAATTATAGAATTTTATACTGTACTTCACTAAGACTTTTTGGAGAGTGAAAATTTGGTCAAAATCAGTGTTGTTTAGTTTGTCTATCTAGATGTCCAAGTTCTAAAAAGAGTGAACTTAACCAGTGCACATTTGATGCTAGTGTCAGCTGACAGTGGAAGACATTCTTGTCAAGCATACTAACTTTCACCTTGTGAGATAAGTATTTTTACACAAAGTGCATGAAGAAACTTTAAGATGATGTACCACCCAAGAAAGTCTTGGAATTTTTTAGAAAGTGCAATTTATATAAAATATCTGTCAATATATCTTAAGAATTTTATATTTTTTATCTTTATCTATTATTTTATATACATTGTACACAATTAAAAGTTGTTTACATTTTATATTTTATCTTGTACTTCAGGTTAAAATATATTTTGTAAGGATTTATCTTCTGAATTTTTGTGATAACTTTTTTTTTAGAACTTTACCTTTTGTTGGCAATGTACAGCCACTATTATTGTGCTGCAGTGCTGTAAAATGCTACATACAGACAAGCATACAGACACCATATATACATACACCACTCCCTCAATAATTTGCAAACAACAGGGTCCAAAAACATCTAACACATTATAGGCGGGGGCACATGTTATTGAGAGACCTATATAAAAAAATAAAAAAACGGATTGACGTAGAGGCAAAAGGGGTGGGTGGGTTGGGTTAGCATGTTAGTCTTGAATACTCAAAAATCTCTACATAGCTGTGTTCTTTGTTTACTTTTTTTTATTCACAGAGTAACATTAAATTCAGGATAACTTGCAGTATATTGCGGAGATCATCAAAACATTAATCCACATGGTTTCCATTCGCTTATCACATGTAGGACTTCACACATTGTGTACTATGTCACAATTTTTATGTTATTTCTAGTTTTATTGTTTGATCCAAAGTAGACTTTTATACAAAAGATCATTTCAAAGAAATAATATCAGTCAAACAATGGGTAGATTTGATTTTGGTGGAAGTAAAATGAAAACAAAAAGAAAACAAATTTACAAGGGTTAATCATTACCAACATGAATTTAATGGGTCTACAAATTTAAAATAACATAAATTAGAACATGATAATACTTGCAGTTGTGACACGTTTGACAAATATTACTTCACATTTTGAAAACATCTGTTCATTTTTTGTTACTCTTTGATTTTTCTGCAACCTCCATGACAATGATTATCTTTAAGAGCTAGTATGGATAATTACATGCTGCTTCCTGATTTGCTAAGTGTATTTCTCGTGATAATGAATTTTGTTCACTTCCATGATGGTGCTGGAATCTCCAAAGCCATTCATGGCTTGCCCTACAACAAGATTCATTCTCCATACTTTTTTGCCTTTTTTTTGCTTGGGCCTTGAGAATTGTTTCAGAGATGGAAACACCTTGTTCACATTGCTGTGTGAACCATGCGTCCACAGCATCATCTAATTCAGTATGCAATCCATGCTCATTTTCATTTGATCCCATTATCTGAATCAACATCATTTAAATAATCACGAAGTTTCTGCAGATCCTTAAGCCAGCCTCTAAATGTCGACTTGTCAATTCTTTAGTTCATTGCAAACGTTAGATCTCACATCACCATTATGAACCCTATCTATGATGCACAGCTTTTCAGTCACTAAGTACACCTTTCGCTTACTTCCTTTGCTCTCCATGGTCACAGTGACGAATGATTATAATACATTACTGATATTATATGCTTTAGTGATATTAAGTACATAAATATGTGAAACCATTTTCAATTGGTCATATAAAATGAATTTTGGGAGCAATAATTACCAAAAGAACTTATGCTCCTATTGGCATGCCTGATTTTTTTTTAAATTGTACTTTCCTTGTTTGATTTGATATAAAAGAAATATTCAAAGTGATAAAACAGCACAGGTCTCTTTTATATTTTTAATGCAACAAACACTTGTTCAAACAAATCCGGTGTATAATTAGGTTCTCACAGAAGTACTCAGGATTTCGATATGTCGGTCATTGACTGTTCTCATGATTTCATAGAAGAGAATATGTTGTGATTATAGTGTTTATATTAAAGTGAAATGTAAGGATTAGAACATGAATTTCACATAGCAACACATTTTATTGGTGTTTATTTCATTCTAAGTTACCACCTGTTAGCATTTACCAGAATTTTTCGTTGATTGCTGTTTCACATTTACAGCGTCTTGACAACTATCTCTCTCAAAAACCCTAAATATAATACCTTATCAAAACTTGCAAATTTTAAAATATGAATTCAACCGCTCTGGTGGCCTAGTGGTTAGAGTATCCGCCTCAGATGTGGGAGGTTGTGTGTTCAAACCCCAGCTGAGTCATACCAACAACTTACAAAAATGGTACTAACAGCTGTCTCGCTTAACGCTCAACATTAGGAGGTTAGTGTTAGGACTGGTTGGCCTGGTGTCAACATAATGTGACTGGGTGGCACATCATGCTACATGTCTGTGGCATGATGCCCCAGTGCTAGACATCACTATAAACTCTCACACTGCAGACACTGTAGTGAAATGACTGAAAAATTGTTGAAACTACATTAAAAATCTAAATCACACACACACATGCAAAATATGAATTCTATCTTTATGGGCTATAATCACCATTTCTGATGATAAAATGAGATACTGTGTTTCATGTATTTTTTTATACCCTTTAATTTGTGTACAGAATCCAGTTATCAAAATAATTATTCAGATGTATTATAATTTTTCATACATATCACTTTGTGTTATTTGAAAAATTTGTTAAATTATCAGACATAAAAATTCCACTAAGAAGATTTAGGTTTTAAAAAAGATCAGAAATACTGTATTCCCATTTTTATTTTTTTATTTTTAAAACAATTAATGGATAATACATGTATTTATTTTTTGGAGTCTAGTAAATCTTCTTTGTTGTTGTTGTTGTTGTTTGGGCTTAATGCCATTTTTCAGCACACGATAGGCTATTCATAGCGGCTAAGTGATAGCATATAGGTATGAATTGTCGATCATGGTGGAACTATAAGGGGTGCCTTACCATGATGGTGATACATTATGTGGTGTTGCCTTTGTTTAAATGCCCATTCATTACTCGGTCCATCACTACTTAGGCTAGGCTGAAGACATTTTCAGGCGTTGGTATGGCATCTGTATTTTGTGAAAACATATATCTGCAAACATAGGAAAAACAACTTTTGTCATGCTAACTTTGATCAGTATTGAAGTTTTAGAGGTCCTCAAGTCAAAGATGGGTTCTTTTCCCAGTGAAAATATTTAGAAATTATTCAGAATTCACGGTATAACCAATCCAATCCTATAAATTTTTGTTTCACAACACAATTTAAAGAAAATCTTGTATTGCAAGATTGCGCACCATTTTTCACTATACATTAAAAATAAAATGATATGCATCTAGTCCATTTTCATGAAACGAAGATGATGATGGTTTGTATCTTGCCAGTGGCAAATTGAACTGTATCATTTGATGATAACACCAAAATTTTTGTTGAAGAAGCCAGCGTCTGATGCTTTTTATCGATAAATTCAGGATCCATAGCAGATCTGGTAAGTAATAGAGTGTCTAAGAACAGATGATAATAACTTGCTGTATTCCGGTGTATAGTTGGGGACTTTAGTTATCAACATCTTTAGGCATATAAAAATTGCTTTTATGATATTTTTGGGATGCTTCTGACTTTGTTGACCTGACCCCCACTGAGGCACAAGCTTAACAGTGATCATTTTGATGTCTGTCTATCCATCCACCACCACAGTAGATTTATTTTTCATCAATGTCTTTAAAATTTTTAAGGGATGGCTATTTCTGTGATTACTATGCAATTTTAGTACACCAATGGTCCATGACACATGTTTATGAGAGGCTTTCATGTAACCAGTTGCTTAGATGTATAAAAAGTTTTTGATTGGATATTTTAGCCCAGTACGGGCAGAAGGGTGAAAACTTTACTTTTTTTCTTCTTTCCTTCGTGTTTAATATATTGGACCCATGATTTTTGTCTCATCAGCCCTTTTTACTCCAGCTCCGATACATATCCTACTTTTTGCATAGGTTCATCTGGCCATGTGCATTTCAGACTGGTCTGATTAAGATTGAAAGCCAAAATGTCTCAATTTGGAAAACAAACTCTGCTTCCAAAAAACATTTTGACATAAAAAAAAGATTGGGTCTCAATTTTTGTTTCTTTCACTGTATCTGTTAATGCAAGTAGAATGTCTTCAATATGTGATATCATTTTACAACTACATCTTTCCCTTTTTCAATAATATAACCGCCTCTGGAGCATTACAAAGCACAGACAGAGTAAGGTACTTCTACATGATGCAAAACGGTTATGTGTGGTTAATGAAATAAGGTCGCTTTTTAATTTTTTATATTATGGGATGTTTAAAGTGTTGCTAGCAAAATATAAAATGGACTTATATAGAATCTTTTTGAAAACTATAAACATTGAATGTCATAGGTTTTCATAATGAGGACTGGATTAAAATAAGAAAGATGGTAATGGATATTTACCTGTTTTCTGAACCTTTCAGACTGATTGAATTGTACAAGTCAACACTTGTTATTTCAGAAAAATGATGCACCAGCTACATCTGCAGAATCTTTGCGTATCACCGTTGGAAATGAAATCTATAGAGAACGACAAGAATATCAGCAGCATGGTCCTGTAAATGAACGACTTGGACCACAAGTTCACTCGCAAAACCATGGAGATGCGTCTAGAATAAATCAATATGGCAGTGGTAGGGGAGACTATCCTAATGACCAGTATAGACCACCAGACAGGGGACCCGACACAGACAGACACTGGGATCATGACAGAGAACAACTTGACAGGGACTTTAAGAGTATAGACTATGGTCATGGTAGGGACAAGCATGGAAATTTTAAAAACCGACCAGAAAGCATCAGTGTTGAAAGAACAGACAACCGAGATTTCAAACAAGGTGGGACAGCACAAGGTTATAATGTTGCACCAGCACAACCTGCGGGTCAGAGATACTCTGGAGGATCAATGAACTCTGGTTCAGCTAGTGTGCAAAAATTCTCATCAAGTGAACCACACAGTAATGCAGCTCAACAAAGGCCGCTGAAGTCTATTCTTAAGAAGGTAGGAGATTCAGGTTTGCAGCCTACAACCCAAAGCCAGCCCCCAATACCTAGTCAACCAGTTCCTTGTGTATCAGCAGTCCCAGACAATTCTCCAGTAAGCAGTTTACCAGAGGTTAACAAAAATTATCCTAGTTTGCCAGGAATATCCAATTATATGGACCCGGACGATGAGAAGTTTTTGTATGGAGATGGACCATCAGGTTCTAATTTTGCACAAAAGACGGCAGTTACAAGTACTGTTTATGAGTCTGTTTCCAGCTTTGTGAGCCAACAGAGGAGTCTGTCAGATAAACTAACAGTCACCTCCAGTAATCTTTCCATGTCAAATATGAGTTCAACCAACACTGTTTCAGGTCTTGGTACAGGTGCTTCATATGGATCCAATCAACCACTCCCAAGTGTGGTGATGAATAGGGCCTTTGGACAAGGCCCACAAGAGAGAGCTGGAGGAAACTTCATTGCAGGCAATCAGTTCTCAGGATCATCATTTAATTCAGGTTTATCCAATATTGGTCAAAGCCAGCAGTCTTTGTTTCCAGTCCAGAATCAGCATAAATTGCAATCCCAGGATGCTACAGTACAAAGGGTTGGAGGAGGCAGTGGTGGTGAAGGATCAGACTTTTGGGGAATGCTAGCCAAGAGCCTTCAGACTGTCAAAGAGACACAATGTAATCAAGGACAGGGACAAATGGTGACAATCCAAGCTGGATCAACAGCACCTGCAGCTCAAACATTTATTCAAGGAGCCTTTCCTCAACAGGCTAATCAGGAAGGAAGGAATACTGCCAACATGTTTGGAAATCAAACAAAATTGCCAAGTCACCAAAATCTTTTTCCTTCTGGAGTTCAAGGACAAATTTCCAGCACACAGGAACAAGCAGCCACAACATCTCAGTTGCCTCAGACTGCTGCCAATGCAAAATCAAAAGAAGATTACGATCCAACCATAGAAAATATCTTGAAATCCATTGGATTTGATTTTGATATGTCAAAAAGAATGCAGGAGAAAGCCAAGCAGAGTAAGTCCACTGATATTGTCAAGCTTGAGGAAACTCAGTTTGGAATAAACCAGACAGCTTCATTCCTTGGGGGCACTGATCTTTCCCCAGCAGAGATGAAATCTCAACTCTTTGACAGGGGGAGGGGCAAAGATTATAGACAGTCATCCTTGAGAGAACCAGATGAGTCAAGGAGATATGCTGATGATGATGTGGAGAAAATGATACGAGAGGCACAGGAAACAGTCAGACAAACTAAAAGGGACTTGAACAGCAGAGAGATGAGTGCACTTAAGTATATAAACGAAGTTTCACCAATTCCAGCGAAGGATTCACTGTCACCCAGGAGTGATAGATCAAGGGAAATTCAGAGGAGAAAGATTATTGAGTCTGTTTCAAAAGCTTATGACAGGCTACCTGATATGTATGAAAAAATAAATTCACCTGATCGATTTGGAGGTGGTTTTGAGAATGATACGAGACAAAGATATGATTCAAGTTCACAAAATAGATTTTCACCTAGACAGTCACCAGGAAAATGGCCATCAAGACGGTCTAGGTCTCTTGAAAGGCGAGAAAGTCAGGGTCAACATGACTATAGATCACCAGATGGAAGTTCAAAAAGATTAATGACTGCAGGAAGAAGATCTGTTTCCATTGATAGGCAGTCAGGATCAGCTGGTAGAAAGTCTTGGTCAAGAAGCCCACCTAGAAAGAGGTCAAGGTCTGGTTCAAGAGGAAGGTGGCATCGTTCCAGTTCATTTGACAGACAGCCACCTTCTTTGCCTTTGGGAAGGCGATCACGTTCAAGGTCGCGAGGAAGACAATCAAGGACAAGGTCATCAGGACAAAGATCTCGATCAAGGTCATTTGGAAGATCAAGGTCACCTGGAAAGCTTTCATGGTCACGCTCAAGATCAAGATCTCACTCTAGATCCAGAAGACTATCTCCAGAGAAACAAAAAGATTCTCATTTTGAATCACAGCCACCTCAATCTTTCCAGCCATATCAAGGTGACAACCCTCCGCAGAGTGCTTATGCATATCCAAACATAAGTCAGCCTTATGAATATGGTCCTCCAATGCTAGTAGGCCAGCCATATGGCCCTTTCCCTTTTGGACCTGGATATGGACCACCTCCAGGTTATGGACCTCCACCTCCAGGATATGGACCTCCCCCAGGTATTCCAGGCTTTGGGCCAAACCCCATAAACCAAGGATATGGCCCTCCTCATTCAGGTGGAGGCTTTCAGGGACCACCACCAGGCTTTGGACCCCCTCCTCCTCCTCCTGGAGTACCTGGGTATGGGCCACCACCAGGATACATTCCAAACACTTATTCACAGACATCTCAAAAAGCCACTGGGGAATCAGCACCCTCAAGAACCTTATTATATCCTCCCATTGAAGACAAAGATACTAGTTTAAAAAAAGAACAGCGTTCATTGTCATTAGATAAGCATAGAAGTAGCAAAGACTTGGATACAAAATCACCTTTAAACGATAAATCTTCAAAGGACAATGATGTATCAAAAACTAAACATTCTTCTAAAGACAAGTTGCAAAAGAAAGAAGAGAGCTCTAACAGAACTGTGCTTCCTCCTAAATCAGAGTACCATAGAACAGTTGTAATTGGAGGTCCTAGAGTGAAAAAAGATGATGAGAAAGCAAAGGATACTATATCTGAGACTAAGCAAAATACTTCCAACAGAAAAGTATCTCGGTCTGTTTCAAATGATCGCACAACTGGTAGTGGTAATAAGCCAACAGCAAAAACAAACAGTGGGTCCAAGCCCTCTAAGACAGAAGGAGCCATTGATAAGGAACAGCAGAAGGAGGTAGAGGGAAAGCATAAACTCTTAGCAGCTTTGCAAAAGGAACTAGAACGGTTGAAGAAACAACAGAATGAATTAATGAGACAAAAAAGACGACAGAAAGATGGACACAAAGACCCAGTGCTTTTGCAAAACAGTCAGCTTCAGGAGGAGATTATGAAACAAATTGAAAAGATTAAAAGTAAGATGTCATCTTCCCATGGTTTTAGCAAAGACATTGGGAAAGAGGAAGATTCCAAGAAGAAGGAGGCAGATTCCAAGAAGAAGGAGGCAGATTCCAAAAAGAAGGATACAGAGTCCAAAAAGAAAGTCACAGAGTCCAAAAAGGACACCGAAACCAAAAAGAATGACCCAGAGTCCAGAAAAAAGGACACAGAGTCAAAAAAGAAAGACACTGAGTCCAGAAAGGAAACAGATTTGAGCAAGAAAGAAGCAGAATCCAGCAAGGTGGAGCAGAGTACAAAGAATGTTAAGGTAGGCGCTTTCTTGTCGATTTCTTACATTTTATCACTCTAGTCTCGCTTATCTCCATGTAACTTCATTTCTCCAGTCATATAAGGCCACTAACAGAACTGTGTATTGGTGAATATATACATGTACATACCAATGATTTATTAAGGTGTCCCAGTGTCTCTGAATAAGCAAGTTACTATCTTAGCTATAGTGAAAAGTATTAACATTTTCATTGATAACTACCTTTGTCAAAAGCTGATCTTCTGTTGATTTCTGTTATGAAACAAATTATTGTGAAATTATTGTGACTCCACTATAACACAGTAGTTTGGAGCCATAGCACCCCACTGTTTTATAGACCAAACCATGTAATAAGCAACCAGGTCACTGACCTGAAGAAAATGAAGCATGTACCCCCAAAAATGGCATGGCCTGGTAGTTAATAAATGCTATCAACAAAAATATGCACTTTGTTGGTACAGTTATCACCTTAAATCAATGCATATTCAGTGAGAAATACACCTGTAGTGAAAACAAAGAAGGCATATATAATATTTTACTTTATACATGTATACTGTTTATATATACATGTCTAATGTATAGCATGAGTAGAGTATCAACACAGTGTACTCACCTGCGAATCGCATCACATACATTAGATCCACAATGCAAGTAGTTCCATCAAAAATTTCACATGCACACATTTAAAATATTCAATAATTTTGTCAAAGATCTTATGGGTTTTAATTCAATGAAAAAAAAAAACAACAGAACAATCATATAACAAATGATGAAGCACATTTACTCTCCAGTACATTCCAAGTCTGTAAACGTTTGCGTTTTAAGCTGCTGTCGGTAGCATTCGTAAGTATAAACTTTTTTCCTGTAAAAATGAAACTTTCACAGTACTGCAAAAGTGCTTCAGTCAAGTTGGAAAATGAAACAATCCATAAGATTCCATTGTGCTTAATTAATTTCAGAACCGACTTCCTTTGAAGAAAGATACTCTGTTTTCATTGAAGATTGTAGTCGACTTTCTTTGCTGAAGTGTGCATGGATTACTGAAGTCACCACTAAAGGATAGCTTTGGAGAACCAAACAAATACCCATTTTTTATTGTGGCAACAACATAAAAAATGTATTACATGATTGAAACTGATTTTTTTCCCATTTGCTTAGCACATTTTCATAACAATCGGTACTTCAAAGGTAATGTTTTCTTTGAAATTTCAGGAAACTATTTGATCTAACAAATGAATTGGCCATCTTATGGTCAGTTATCTCTGCTACCACAAATGTACATTTTTTTTAAAAAGCAAATATCTGAAAACATACAGTACTCATGGTAGATGTCAACATAAGTGGATTATGTTATAACAACTCACTTTTAAGGTTTGTCAATATGGACAAATAATTTCAGTGCATTTTATATTAACTTTCCTTTCATGGGGTCGCTAAATTTCTCCACTCTACACCAATCATACAAGTTTAAACAGCCAACAATGTTGCCAGTAAAAAAAATCTCTAGATGGTATATTTTGCAGCCAATAAGGAAAAACACATTGCAATTTGTGACATTGGCAAAGCCCATGCACGATCCCTGAATGAAATTTTTACGCATTAATTTTCATACTATTAAGAAGATAAAACTTTTTTAATGTATGAGAAAAATACATATAAAATTTCAGGAGTCTTGCCACAACCATCTTGTATTATTCATACGCAATCTCATCCCCAAAATGATAATAAAATTTGTTTTGGTTTTTTTTTCTGTACTTATAAGATTGGATATTTTTGTGTACAAGAAAAATACATGATATGAAATTTTGGGAGCTACAGCACAACCGTGTTAATCCAAATTTGTGTTATAACAGAGTATTCTATAGTAGGGTCACACTGTACATCTAATTTGTTTTATATGTGACAAATTTTTTCATGTTTTCCTATTTTTTTTAAAAAGTGTTTGTCAACATTTTACTTTTTAGATTTGTCAATTGTAAAAGTATAAACAAAGAGAACATATTTTGGTGCATATATCTCAATAATAGAGTATGTCACCATTTACTCCCACACATTTTAAAGCAAACCTGTTTAGTCACTACTGTTGTAATTATATTGATTCTGTAAGGTGTTAGACACCACTATAAACTGTCACACTGCAGACATCATAGCATATGACTGAAAAATCATTATAGGCATGTAAAAAATTCAAAACACACATGTAAGGTCTAAATAAAAAGATGCCAATATCATTTGGCAAACATGTTTAAGCAGTTAAGCAAAATTTCACTGTGATCATAGGGTATTATCACTTTTTGATTTTTTTTTTTAAAACCTCATTACAAGAAGAAGCTTCTTCGGTACTGTCAAACAATTAAATTCATTGGGTTCTAATTTTATGGTTTTCATGGATGATCTAGACCATGGATTTGAAGTCCAAACAAAATATCAAAGAATGTGGCATTCTCTCTCTCTCTCACACACTGGAAAGGCATCACTTCTTTCGTTCTTTGTTTTGGTACCACAGCTATCATTAGTGCCAAATATGTGCAATATACAATAGGACAAGTACATGAATGACAAGGAGCAATGTAACTAATTGCTTTCAATTTAATTAAGATGCAAGCTATACTATTTATACTACATATGTACATACATACATACATACATACATACATACATACATACATACATACATACATACATACATACATACATTACACATGCATGCATACCTATATACATGTATGCATGCATATATACATACATACATACATTACACATGCATGCATACCTATATACATGTATGCATGCATGCATACATACATACATACATACATACATACATACATACATACATACATACATACATACATACATACATACATACATACATACATACATACATACATACATACATACATACATACATACATACATACATACATACATACATACATACATACATACATACATACATACATACATACATACATACATACATACATACATACAGACATACATACATACATACATACATACATACATACATACATACATACATACATACATACATACATACATACATACATACATACATACATACATACATACATACATACATACATACATACATACATACATACATACATACATACATACATACATACATACATACATACATACATACATACATACATACATACATACATATCTGCCAGAAAACTATAGTCTTTCAGGACCACTGGTCACATAACATGGCCCTGTGTTATAAAATCTTTAAGTTTGTGCACTGAGAATATGGTCTCTTAAAACTGGTGGTCTGGCACAGCAGTGGTCTTTAAAGACAGGTTTCACTGTATATATAAACACAGTACTATGATGTAAGTTCATAGATATTGATATCGCTATACCCAATCACCAGGGTGTACTCTTTTTCTTTTTTTTTGAAAGTTCAAATGTGGTAACCCTAAATATTGTTACACAGAATTTAAAGGAATGGATGGATTTCAGTCCCATACTTGTCATGGCAGAGGTGATTACTCAGTCAAATAAATGGGAGGAGAGTGGATTTTTACTCTCAGGTAAGGTCAGGATTGACTTGAAAATATCCACCTTTGAGCTGTCTTCACACAGGACAAGTATTACTTTACATCACCTGGATTAAAGTGGATTTTGAATGAAAAAGAGGGCTGATATGTAGATTGTTTATTTAAATTGTGTGTGTGTGTGTCTATATATATATATATATATATATATATATATATATATATATATATATATATGTACTTGTGATCAGCAAAATAAAAATTGCTGTAATATGTAACATGTAATATGGATCAATGACAAATAGTACAGTACTTTTGTGCGTCTATGTAATATGGATCAATGACAAATAGTACAGTACTTTTGTGTGTCTATGTCATATGGATCAATGACAAATAGTACAATACTTTTGTGTGTCTGTCTCATATATATATATCAATGACAATTAGTAAGCACTTTTGTGTGTCTAAGTCATATGGATCAATGACAAATAGTACAGTACTTTTGTGTGTCTATGTCATATGGATCAATGACAAATAGTACAGTACTTTTGTGTGTCTATGTCATATGGATCAATGACAAATAGTACAATACTTTTGTGTGTCTATCTCATATATATATCAATGACAATTAGTAAGCACTTTTGTATGTCTAAGTCATATGGATCAATGACAAATAGTTCAGCTCTTTTGTGTGTCTAAGTCATATGGATCAATGACAAATAGTAAAGTACTTTTGTGTGTCTAAGTCATATGGATCAGTGACAAATAGTACATTACTTTTGTGATCAGCACATTATATTTGATATTTTCATAAATAATGACTAACATTATTCAAGCATACTTCTGATTAAATCGACACTAACTGCAGTTGATATTAAATTTTCTTGAACTTTATTGTTGTTCTGTTTCCAAATTTCATTGGATTGTTTTTAGTTCTAGTCAGCAATAATTATTTTAAATGGCTATATATGTGCTTTTGCAGGTATAGAAGGACACAAACTGAAATATTTTGCATTTATTACTGTACCAACACAATCATGACATCAGTACAGAGTGGTCAAGTTCATGAAATTGTAAATGCAAACTAAATTCGTATAATTTCAATTGTTCCTTCATGTTTCATAAATAAATCATGATATATATATTTTACAGCTGTGTAAAAACTGTTGATATAAAAATTAATAAATGAGTGATGATTACATGTGGATTGGAGTGTGTGCTTCAAATCAGCTTGGTTCAGATTTCACTGTGACTTTAATCTGTGCTATGATGGAACAGATCATAGATAAACCATGAAAAAATGAAAAATTGTATAGCACAAATTTAAAGTGATTCACAAGATTAGAAAAATCTAAATTTCCGTTTAACAAATATATGACATTTCATAAAATTCTGTATCCAGAGTTTGCATTTATGTTATCCTGACTTTTCCCTTACTTGAGCCTGACTTTTCACTTACTTTAGCCTGTCTTTTCAACCTTTCTATCTTATCAGTGAATCACCTCTTATACTTTGTACCCAGCATGCTATACAGTCTCTTTTTAAAAAAAAACTGTTCAGAAATTTAACATTATATGTACGCAGATGACAAGAAAAATATAAAGGATTATAAGATGTTAATCTGATTATATTCAAGCCTTTTCATTACTGATAATGACAGAATTGATGCTTAAGCAAAATATATTTCAGGACATCAAAGCAGCAGAGAAGGATAACGAGAAACCTGTACTCACATTTTATGATGGTGGCAATCACTGGTGCAAACTGTGCAATGATATTTCCAGCAATCTTATAGAATATTTCCAGCATTTGAGAACACAGAAACACCTGCAGGTGGTATCAACCTTTATATAGAATCTGAATTTTGCACAGAATTTTAACCTATGTAATGGTATTTTTTGTTACTCTGCATCATATTTGTTATATTTCTATGTGAGTGTGTATGTGACTTTTTGAGGTTTTCTTAAATAAGTGATATTACATTATTCTAATTTTCTTAAATTCATAAAGAAATGTGCAAAAGAAATGCAACAATTTAGATGCAGAAGTTCTGATTGTGCCTTTTAACTGTATCATCCATTTCTGCATGATAGAACTTGGAGTAGCATCATAGAAAGTAATTTTTTGTTTCACATCATGAAATAATTTGTTGGTTCTTCACCATTGCATCTTCAGAATGTAGATATCACTGTTTCTGGAATTTTGTTGTCATAGTTGTTTTTTTTTTGTACCTGATTTTAATTTTATTTTTAAAGGTAAGCAATGTTGTGTAAAGATTTCATTATCTGTTTCTGCATTTTTCCATCTACAAAAAAGTTCTAACATTGCAGTTTTGCAGACTTGGACAGTTCATAAATGCTGATGATTTTTCTCTTTAGTTAACCAACATTAGGCTTCACATTGTGTGCTTCAGTACCCCACTGGACACACAGAATATAAAGTGGCTAGTTACAAAATAACTTTAGCTTTGATTTTCCATGTATCTTTGCAGCTAAAATCATTTAGATTTTACTTTTAAAATATGAAGAATTAATATATACAGCACCTTCCATAGTTTGATTTCCACAATTATACATTGTTCAGGAGCTGTAGACAAGGCCCAGGATTCACTGGTCCAGGTCATCTTTAACAAGCATAGACTCATTGTGGCTGGTTCTGAAAATAGTAGACTTATTGTGGCATGTCCAGAGACTATCATGAGAGGTCTTTTAGCTGTATTTATTTCGTTTTCAGACATGGTGTTTAAAGTGTAATGTGTGTACTTATCTTTATATAATATGATTTGTTAAGATAGTGGCAATTTTTTGTTACAAATACAACAAATGAACACCAGCCAGATAAACTTTACATGTTCCTATAACATCTTGTTGCATATCGGATTCCACTAGACAATCAGAGCAAACTGATTACTCAAATATATTAATCCTGTAAAACAAATTCAGGTATGCTCTTTTGAACTCGGTGTATCATGCATTCATTCAGCACTTGATAGTGTACTTGCTGTCATATAGTGATCAGTTTATCAGAACTTTTAAAACCTTAACCATATAGGCTTTGGATAAGGATGCATTGGATGTTGTTATGCTAGAAATTCATTCACATTGTTTGGTCCAGTGGAGTTCAGATTGGACAAACTGACAGATCTGTATTAAAATTGCCTGATTTTAGACTTCCGACCACCATTAATTTCTGCATTTTTATCTTGAAAATGTTTGGAAGTTAAAATTTTATTTAAATCATGGTTTTTTTCAAATGCTGTAAAACAGGTTCACTATTGATGGCTCAGGTGTTGGGACAAGGCATAAAGGAAATATAATTTAGAAACAAAAGGACATGAACCATGAATGGACAGCCATGTACCCTTGCATACATCTCCCAGTGTTACCTCCCCATATAGCTATAATAAGTCCACAGCAACCTCATGTTGAAATTCTCTAGAAACATGCAAAAATCCTTTTCTCAATTTAACATTGGTTTTAAAAGAAATTTGCCAAAAGTTTCATAAAATAGTACATGCTTTAGTTAGCAGTTTTAGTCATGTCACACTAAATATATAGATCTATTTATATAAAAAAACAATACTAGTGATAAAAAAATGATGTTAGAAAATAAAACTAACCCCAGGAAGAAGCATGTCAATGAAAAGCATAAGGGCTGCATTTTATTTATTCATTTATTTCAGGGTGACACAATAAATTCTTGTAATTTTTTTATATTCAAAAACTAATGTTTCTGAAACTCTGTCACATTACTTGTGCAGATCAAAATCCATTGTTAGTACCTTCCAAAACTTAGATTGTTTTTTGAGTAAATTGGAAAAATTAGATTAACATTGGAACATTAGAACATGTTTTTTTGTTTTCTCTCTATCTTTATTTTTTCTCACTTGTGGAATATTTACAGAAAGCTGCCAGCATTGAACGGCCATGGGTCCCAGATTCTCTGAAGAATCCCAAGAAGAAGTTGACGACATTGAAGTCCTCGTTGACTCCAATTGCAGGTCAGATAGTGAACCATTGGCTGGGACAGGAGATACAGAACCATCAGCTGTGTTACTTAGACCTTTTTCTTGCATGCATTATTAAATAGCAAAATTTAATTTTTTCAGGATTAAACTTTTTCTAGTGCTTGTTGCAGCATAGGTTTATTGTCAGTCTTTACAATTTAGAAGTTGTATAACATCCATCACAATGATTTTCACACTGTACAGTTGTGTTCTCTCACACCTTTGTTATTTGGAGGAGGTGGAGTGCCATGCCTGCCTTGGCAGAATTTTGACATAGTGATCATTTTGTGGTATTCTCTTTTGTCCATATATCTGTCATTACATCCATCCACATACAAGATTAATTTCATTGAAGTCTTGTATCTATGCTGTTTATTCCTAAAAATAAAGGTCCATTTAACAGAAACTGTATCTTTTGTTAGCTTAGTATTTTTTTTTTTTGACAGTTATAGATATTGATAATAGGCAACTATAATTAATATAGAAAACTGCTTGAATAGAGACAAGTAAATACTAATGGTGAAAATATTTCTTTTGTGCTAGTACATTCGGCGATTTATGTGAATGCTTGCATGGATTACACTGCCACAATTTCTTGCCCTAGACTAAAGATATATTGCCTTTCATGTATCTACTTGATAAGCTTTAGAAATTATTATAGAAAAAAATTAGCATCACAAGTTTCATTGAATCAAATATATATATTTTAAATGTCAATTTCATGATGCCTTTTAGATATTTCTGACAATATTCTCTTTTCAGATGCCAGCAATATATGCAGTTAAATAGTATAAAAGGTTAGATAGGTGAAATATTGGCAGTATAGAATTAACTAATTACAATTAAAAAATTAATATTCTAAATAAATGATTAAGTGAAAAAATGTTAGGATTAGTCAACCAATTTTTCAGTTAAAATTAACTAAATTTGAGTGTTGAATTTTTCCCGTGTTTTAAAGGAGTGGAATTCGTGATGGCTGCAGATGCCTTTTACTGTTCTTTGTGCCATGAGTTTTCTGGAGATGTAAATTGTAGTGAGGCACACCTAGAGAGCGAGATACACTACAAGAATTACCAGGTATTTATGTCCCACACTTTAAGAGGTGAATTTAAGGTCTCATTTTCCAGTTTCTCAGAAAATATATGCCATACGTACTTGCCTGTAAGTTATGTCCAGCTGCCAACAGCATAGTCCCAGATCTGCATTTGGATAATGAACGTGAAATCAGGGTCTATGCTGTTTATTATGAAGATTACTCCAAACTACATGGACTGTTATCTGCCAGTGCATAATGCTATGTCAGATCTAGTTTTTCCATCTGATGTTCAGGATGAAAACTTATGCTCAGCCTCCAACATAATGAATAAATTACCAAAAGTTGACAATTTCAGCCAAAGTGGCTAAAAACATATGATGCGATATGAGAATGGCTGTGCAAATAAAAATGAGCAACACTTACACTAACTTCAGCAGTACATACTGCTGGATGTGAGCATGGGTTATCTGCCCAGAACAGAATCCTGGTTAAAGCTAGAAACAGGCTGAATATTGAGACTCAGCACAAACTGATGGCTGTAAAACTATGTACTGTGCCATTTTACTACAAGTCAGTATTACAGTAAAATTATGTACTGTGCCATTTGACTACAAGTCAGTATTACAGGCCTGCAGATTTAGTTAAGAGAGGTGAATTTATGAACTAAAGTAAAGTGAAGAAGGAGTTGATCTTGTGGTTAATGACTTTGTTGTAATAATTGAGTATTATAAATAAAGATATGTATCTCAATGTATATGCCATTTATTTCTGTGGATTTGAGAGTGACTCGTTGTTGTAGCATATGCGAGTCCTGGGACTCTTTGGGATGAAATTGTAGATTGATCACTGAAATATGTAGGCTTTTTTCCAGTAAAACAGGTAGACAGACAAAGAATAGTGTTGTGATATAAGCAGGATTGCATTGACAAATATTCCGAAAAACTTCCCAATAGAAAATGTCTATTGAAATTTCAATGTCAGTTTAACTAACCTCTTGATCACATAATCTGCGTTAGATACTTATAATCGGCTTTTCTGAGAACATCTATTTAGGATGGTAAAAAGAGAGGTAACATTAAATTAAACTAACAAATGGGAGCCATACTGCCATCACATTATAAACAGAATCACGATATAATGGCTGTAGTGCATTAATTTATCTTCAAAGTGGTTTTGGCACTGCTGACTATACTTACCTGTTGTACTATCTCTAAGATTCACTTGTCAGGTATGATAGCATGCAAATTACTTCACATGTAGTCATATAACAAATATATAATGTGTCAAAACAATGTCAGATGGACATTTGTATGATAAGTGTCGATAATGTTATCAGAATTAAAGATTTTTTTTATCCGTTTGCATCTAAATAAAACTTCCTGCAGTTATTATACACGCATGTGATTGTAAGTACGTTTTAAATTTTGCATTTTTGTTTTTTAGAAATACTGTGAAGAGAATCCCCTTTATGAGAAAAGGATGATGCTGGACAAGGCAACTGCAATATCTTTGAAGAAAGCTGAGGAAAGTAGAAAGAGGAAGCTAGAGTCATCAGCAAAAGAGGATAACGAAAAGAAACCTAAATTGGAGAGTGAATCAGACAGTACAGTAGCAAAAATTGAAGAAACAGTTAAATCTGATATTGAAATGAAAAGAGCTGGATTTGGGAAGTTCAAATGGGAAAAGCAAGACTCGAATAGCTCAGAGAAAAATGAGATGGAGGTGGAAGAGGAAGAGGTACAGTTACCAGTTCCACCTTCAGGAGTTGCACAATCCCAGAAAGGTAAAGGCAAGATCTCTATAAATCTTCAGTTCAAAGGAGGAATTAAATCAAGTCCACCTGTTGTTCCAAAGGCATCTGTTCTTCCACCATGGCAACCAGTATCCAAAAAGTCAGAACTGAAAGCAAGTCTTGTTTCTAAACCAGTTGATATATTCCCATTGAGGAAGAAGGCAGACGTTGAACCACCTCCTCTGGATATGTTCCTCAGTGTTGAAGGTACCGAGTCCAAGGTACCTGTTATTGAGACCAAGAAAAAGATTAGTGCAAAGGAAATTCTGGAGGCTTTTACTGGCAAATACAAGGAAAAGGTGGAAAAGGCAGCAGAGAATGCAACTGAATCAAAAGATCAGAGATCTGACACCCAATCAAAGGTTGCTGAACCTGAAGATCAGTCAAGAGATAGTGAAGACAAAAGCAGTACAACAGTGACTATGACACTGTCATCCCAAGAAGAGGAAGCAGATATGATACTTATGGGTATTGATCCCAAATCTAGTGAACCACTTGCTACCATAAAACCACCTCCACCTGTTTCGCAAAATATGAACCTGCCCATCAAAGACAGCAGAGCCAGTTCATCAGCAAAAGAAATGTATGGCATTTTTTTTAATGATGAGGAAAAAGAATCTGGTGATGGCAAAGTGGAAGTGTCTGTTGAATTCAAACTATTTGATATTAATGAGTCATTTATGCCCACATCATCACAGATGCCACAAGAGATTTTAGAAAAGTTAGATAAAGTCCAAACAGAGTCTGTTATAACAGGATTTAGCCTTGATGATGTACCTTTGCCCCTTGGTGATGGACCTTTTCCCCTTGATGATGTACCTTTGCCCCTTGGTGATGGACCTTCTCAAAATATCGACCAAGAACCTAAAGAAGACAATGAAAAGAAAATAGATAATACTGCAATTCCACAAGCTGATGTAAATTTGGTTTCAGAGATGTCTGATAAACAAGCAGACACAGGAACCAGTGCAGACAATGCAGGTGAACAATACTCTTTAATTAACGAAGGAAAAACTGATGAACAACAAGGAATGGACAAGTCTATTAATATCACAGAGTCAGCAGTTAGTGAGAAAGACATATGTGATGTAGTAGCAGAGCCCATTACTAATGTTGACAATGACAATAATATATCCATGGAAGTGGCAGGAGAGTCTGAGAAATCCATTCAGAATGAAACTTCATTGGTAGAAGCAAAGGAAGTTCCTAACACAGTAGTTAAACCTGAGTCTGCATCAAATCAAACAGAAACAGAATCAGCTGAAAATTCAAACCCAGTAGAAGAATCTGCAGAAGTTGTGTCTGCACCACATGGTGTTCACAACCAAGGAGCTGAGCCTAATGAAGCCAAGCAGTCAGAAGTGAAACAGAAGTCATTCGAACCCATTGAGAAAGAGATAGATAACAAGGAGATGACCCTATCGCAGACTACAGAACAATCAGCAATTGAATCAAAGGAAGATCAGAAACCAGTTATCCCATCAAAAAGAACAACTGAAGATGAGAGCAATACAACAGACATTCCTTTTAAGCAGTCCAGGGTAGCTGAGAGAACATCAACACAAGCAAAAGGGACAGAGGAAAAGCATTCTGTTCAGACTCCATCACCCAAAAAACCCACTCCCCAAACTAAAGGGAAAAGAAAGCGAGCTACTGGAAGTAAGGTGCCTCAGGCAGCAGTGGAAGAAGTCCAACCAACAAAACCTAAAGAAAAACCAAGTCCATCCAAGTCAGATTCCACCACCACCATGTCTCCTGGCACTAGTACTAGACTTAAGAGAGGAGCAGCCAATAAAGAAACCACACCGACTGAACCAAGGAGGACAACGCGAGCATCAACAAGGGCTACCAGGTCTTCCGCAAGACTGGCACAGGCTGCACAGAAGAGTGAAGACATGAGTATGGATGAAGGCCACCAGACTACTGTCGACAGTAGTGCCATAGAAGAACAGGACATTGGAGCCATAAATGATGCAAAATCTGTATCTCCTTCTGTTGACAATAAAGATATTATATCTGCAACTTCTGTTTCAGACAAAAAAGATACTGATGCAGGTAAAAAGTCAGTTGACAAACAGACTTTAAGTCCTGAAAAGGAAGGACAAAATGAATCAGATAGTGTGACAAAGAGTGAAGACAAAGAAGCTGTTTTGGATGAGACATTTGACGGTAAGCTGGAGATGTATATGTCATTTTTTATAACTTTTCTACAAATGAGAAATTATGTGGTGTGTTTAAAAGGTCAGCATTTCCTCATTATATTCATTAAAATATATAGTTTTACTGTTCGGTCCAAAACAAAACATCTCATTCCAGATTATTGCATCCGCTGATTGAACAACATATTAGTGGTTTTTCAGACAACAGCTAAAGGGGCAAATGCACCACCCTCCATTTAGTATATTTACAATGAATTGTACCATTTTATCATAGGCATGGTATTTATATAGAGAGTAAAGATATTACTTTCATAAACTTTTGACAAGTCACCTTTATGTTCTTAATAAATTTCTTACTCATTTCACACATTTAAAATGTTTTTAATACTTTTGGAATTTTTATTTAGCAATCTGTAAAAGGATTAATAATCTCATGGTATTATGAGACAAAATCCAAGACCACACTTTATTTCCCTCACAAAAAGCATGAAGCCTAGCTCATGGAATCTCTGGTGTGTACTTTTTTTCTAATCATATCATGCCATTATCCTTGGAAATATTTTCATTTTCATACAGTCTTTCAAGTCATGCATCCATCATGCCTTCCCAAATAGATTTTGTTTCCCATTACCAAGGCCACTTGGAAACTTTTCATATGCTAATTTTGATATGTGAAACATTTTAATCAGCATTTACAATGTGACAGTGGTTTAGGTGTCACATTTTTGCCTTACCAATATCACCTAGGTGATATAGAGGTTTCTTTTGAAGTAGAAACAGAGTATCAGCAATTTTTACACTTTGTAATAAAATTATTTTTGTTAGTTACTTTAGGGATATCTTATTATAGACCGTATTCAGACACAGGGGATATCTCATTGTAGGCTTTGTAGTCAGACATGGGGTATATCTCATTGTAGGTGTTGTAGTCTTACACATGAGGGATTGTAGGCATGGTAGTGAGACACAAGGAGGATACCATATCATAGGCATTGTAGTCAGATACATGGGGGATATCTCGTTTAGTCATTGTAGTTAGATACATGGAAGATATCTCATTGTAGGCTTTGTAGTCTGTTGTTGTAGGGTTTTATGCCATTTTTCAGCACAAGATAGGCTTTACATGGCAACCAATTATAGGCCATATATGGCAGCCAGTATAATTGGTGGAGAAAGAACCCTGGAAAACCTCTGGAAGAACCACCAACCCACAAGAAGCTACTGGCAGGATTTTTCACATGCCCACATTAGTTGAGCCTGAGATAGACTCAACAGATAAGATGGCAGTGATCTGTAACTGTGAACACTTCTGACCACTCATCCACTCAGGGCCCCCACTTTGTGGTCAGACACAGGAGGGGGGTATTTCAGTGTAGGCTTTGAGGATATCTTATTATAGGCTTTAGTGGTGCTCTACAGTTTTTTTTGCATAGGGTTAGAATTTTTTTTTAAAAAAAAGAATTTTCCTGTGTTTCCTCACTGGTTATACTGGCTATTTAAAAAAGATCTTGTATATCTTAGGTATGGTTAAAAGAACCTTTAATTCCCTTTTTTTTTGGTGTATGATTGATAGGTGTAATATGGGTTATAGAGTAGTATACAGCATGGCCTTACTCCAGAGGTGCACCTTTCAGAAAAGTGCTCACTCCACTAGGTCCTTTTCACTTTCTGAACTTCAGAGGTAACTTTTTTATTTTATATATTTGGTAATTCATTGAACTTTCAAAAGCAGTTATTGTTTAGTCTGGCAAAATTCATTTTTCTTTTTTGGTCTTTGATAAGTGGTGCTGTGCTGATAAAAATTCTTCATGCTGTTATATTTGCTGTGCAGACCTATGCTAAACTTTCTATTTTTTTATCAGAATAAGGATCCAGTCTGCTATGTCTTTTTCTTTTACATTCCATTCCTGTATTTTTTCTCAAACTTTATGCCAATTCATTTCTTTCATCTAAAATTTATCTAATATTAAAGTTTTATTTATTTTCACTTTTTCATTATTTTTTTTTACCTTTTCAATGGTTCCTATGTTGACATACTTTGGAGCCCATTCATTTCTGCAATAAAACTTGACTTCTCAAAATAGATAAGGAATTCAGTACAGGTCATCAAAATAGATAATTTAATTGGCATGTGCATCAAGAAATTGATTATAATGATGGGTCATGATAGCTGATTTCCAAAACAGTTGGAATTTACAGCATTCATGTTGAAGGTAGTTCCCCTCCCCAAAAAAAAATCTACCTTGAATAGTAGACAAGTTGATTCTTTCACATCAAACCAGTGTCTTTTTGGATCTTTGATGGTGGGTTTGACATAAATATTTTTTAAAAATCTTTACCCAAAATGGGGTGGTGGAGATTTGCCCCTTATATTTTCAGATCCCTAATTCTGTGCTGTTCATATATATTAACTGGATTAAATTCATTAGGATCTCCTATGCTAAAAATAATTGTGTTGTCTGTATTTCAGATGCTGGCAGTAATTGCAGTGGAATAAGTATGCAGTTGGGGAGTGACTTTGAAGTTGTAGATGAATGCGAGGATTAGACAGATAATAAGTTGCAAGTTGATGATGATTCTAGTCACTGAGAAGTTTGAAATCCAGTTTTATCAACTTTTTGAATTATTTTCCATTTTAGTAACTGATATGAAATATGTATTTGCAAGGATATTTTTACAAGTATTGACTAAATAAGTTTTAGACTGATGTATACATTTTCTGTAAACTTAAAGAATATATTCACTGAAATGATCAATGCTAATAAAAAGGTACACAAATTATTCTTTTCACCCAAAACTGTGTAGGCAACATGATTTAGATGATGTATTTAGTTTATGTCCATAGAGGAGTTCAGTCCAAAGAAGTTCAGTCCGCCATGGGTTATGTACGCATCAAGGAATGAATCTTATGGATTGAGAAGGTTGTGGGAAACTTTTGGAGTTACCCATCACTTTGGAGATGGAGATCCCCGACAGGAGACATTCTTTTGTTTACACTGTGGTAAAAATGAGGAAGGAACAAACATTGAAAACCATCTGTGATTCCAGTGACAAATTATGCTTACGACACTGTTGAAAATTCCTACTGTGAAATGGAAGAAACCTGGCAGAATCTATTTAGTGGACAGCATTGATTTGCATTTTCTCTTTTTGCTTTCAAAATTATTTAGAATTGTATGTATATATGTATGTCGAGTTTGAAAGCACTTTAGTGCAATCCTGGTTATAAAGTGCAGAGTAAGTTAGGTATTCGCAGAAAACAAAGATAAAGGCACAGTAAGACCCTGTCATGTGGAACTTTATCATGGGATGCATCCTTGAGCAAAGAAGACCGCCTCCATTTGTTTCCTCCTGACAGGCAGGATGGCACATCACTCCTATGCCGTTATATTATTACATCTCGAAGCTTGTTGAATATATGGTGGAGAAGGAGTAATAATTTTTCCATTCAGAGCAAACAATTCATGATGTTGTAAAAGCTGCAAGCAACATAGGAGTTTGAACATTCTATGAAAACACGAAACCTGTAGAAAACATTAAAGATTTGTACAAAATATTCAGCCATAGTTTTTAATAAAATGATAGAGATATGTGCTGCATGTTTAGGACTTTTTTCTGATTTGCTCCTTTTTCTGCAACAATAAAAACTTGCTTATAAAATAAATTTGTTTGCATAATAAATGATGATACTAACACAGACTACTATAATGATATCAATTCAAATGAAAGGTTTTCAAGATTTTATTTGAGTTATTCCTCATTCTCAGTTTTTGTCTTTTTTTTAAACATGTTATTTAACATATATTGTTACATCGATATCTGCTCTGGAAAATAATACACCAACACAAAAGCATTTTGTTTTTGTCGTGCTTATTTTGACATGCCCAAACAAGAGAATTTATAATTAAAAATTTTGTAACATTGCAAAAAAGTATCGGGCATCTTATTGATTTCGATTTATAATGCTCTCAGCTCTTGAATTTTTTACTTGGTCTTTTATTGGGTTTGGGGACGTTGCTGGTGCGAAAGGTTAAAGACCAATTTGACTAGCTCTTAGACCCTTTTGCTTAATAAAACTTTTGTGGCATGGTGATTTTTGTGTTGGTATTAGATATGAAAATGTTCTTGAAGTGTTTGATATCCTCCTGTCTTAAATATGACTCATCTAAATATATTTATAAGAGGCATATTTTTGTTTCAAAGAAATTATCTTTCCAGTATTATAGAAAATCAAGAAAATGAGGATTGGGGGGTGGCTAAACAAAAAGGTCAAGCCACAAACCAATACACATATTATTTTTGGTGTGATAGTTCCTGAAATAGATTTGTCACCCTGTTATGTTTGTTGGATTGACTTCAGAAGTGTTTATTATTTACACAACATTTATTAAACTCATTCACAAGAACAGCTTTGAGTTTTAAAATAAGACAAGGGAATTTAAACATGTCTCAAAGATTTTTGGGGCTTTATAGTTTTGTTTGAAAATAGACTGTGGTTTGAAGGGCAAGTAGCGCCTATTTACCACAGACAAAACAATATTTGCATTATCCCATTTGCATGATTCATTGGTAAGTACTGTTAGAATTTGTTTGTTTTTTTTCTTCATTGCTGTTGTCCTCATTGAGATGGAAGGTAGACTGATAAATAATAGGATATTAAAGAAAACTTATGTAGTGGTTAGATCGCTTTGGCTGTACATAATTGCTTGAATAAAAATGAACATATAGTTATGATTGTTCGTTTGTTTTTCATACAAGTTTTTGTTTTAATATGAGTGTATTGTGTGTGATACATTTTTTAAAACTTCAGACTTTGACATTTGTGTATGAGGGATTAAAATTATTATTTTAACAGTAGCAAGATTTTTCTTGTCTGTGCAAGAATGAAAGAGGTAGATGTGGCCATGCAATATTACCCATGTCTATAATTTCAGTATAACTGTAACAACAGTAAACACCATTGCCAGATATCATTATATGGGAATGTGACTGGTTTAATATTTCGTCTGACCATAAAAAAAACATTAAATGTGACATGATCTCAAGAAATATACAAGTTTACTAATACCTTAATGTCTTTAAGAACTGAAACAACATTTATCTGTTTGTAGCATGTACCCAGCTGACCCAGTTCTACTATGACATAGTACACCAGGCATGCCAAGTAAAATATTAAATTGAATGCAATTTTGGGGAAAATGTACATGCCCTCAACTTGTTAACTGCAGCCTTACTCATTTTTAGGAACTGATAATTTATCTTTATGTAGCATACTCAAATCTGATGGAGTGTTAACATCATATAGATTTGGTATTCTGCTTAAAATTTGCAGTGTAGACTGACCTGCTAGTGCATTATATTACAAGTCTGGGTATATACATTTCTTTGTACATTATACAGAGGGTTAATACAGTACATGAAGGAAAGATACTGTATATACTCAATTATAAGTCTGGTCCAACATCATACTGCACAGACCCAGATCTGCCATCGTATAATGCGCTGGCAATTCTGGGACTGCAGTTTAATGGGAGCAATCAGAAGAACAAATGGTGTACACCCTGATCTGTATGCACATTATGCTATGGCAGGTCAGGATTTTGTTTGTTTGCAATTTGGTGACTTATAAGAGTGTATATATGGTACTGTATGAACAATTTGGCCTCTGTCATGTATTCATACAAATTGGGGTGGATGATTGGGACAGGATTGCACCTTCTGTACCTCCTCATATAGACTGATAAATATATAACAGTAATGAGATCTTTTTGTTAATAGTCATTATCAACAATAACCATAAGAATAGGAATTTTATTGCGGAGCCATATTTGTCTACTCATCTAACAGTATGACAGTTGAATTGTCAAATTAAAGCATTAAAGCGATATATGAGGGGCAGTTTTTTTTTCAAATCCATCAATCATGACAAGGATTTTTTTTAATTGGAAAACTTGAATATATATTTCCCCTGGATAGTCTTGCATACATGTATGGACAGGTCTCTTCAATCGCCTGTATTGGACTGTTTATTTTCTATGTCCACTTTAATGTTGGTAACAAAATACAGTGTTCCATATATGTCTGCCATACCCATGTTAAATTTGCATTTACATGTACTTTTGATGGGGTATTACTTTTCCCGGAACACATGTAAAGCAATTTGAAGGTGTTTGACTTTTTTTAACAGTTGCAAGCCTGAAATGATCGCTTGTGACAGAATTTTTGTATTAAGATGTCTTTAAGATTTAGAAATACCATATTTGCTGATGCAGCTGTAAACAGATCAGATCCAGGTCTATGATTGCATAATGCACCTGTAGATCTGGGTTGATGTGATGTTTACTTTGTTAACAGTTGCATTGAATGGTGGATATCCTGGTCTGCTGATTTATCATGTAATATTTGCTGTGTATAGACTATATAAATGTGAAATCCATTTAGTAACTTAGGCTTGTTATATTATTATTATTATTATTATTATTATTATTATTTTTATTATTATTATTATTATCTTCAAAAGTCAAAATTAATTGGCATGGAATATTATTTTACCAAGAGAGAGAGTTGCAAAGCAAACTTGTCAATCAGATTTATCAGTGCAGAAAAATGGTAATATCTCAGCTTGTAATGGTCCATAATTCTTTTTCTTCTTATGTTTAAATGGTTTTGAAAATCTGTCCCATTTTGGTTAAGTGTGTGTGTGTGTGTATGTATATGTGTGTGTGTGTATATATATATATATATATATATATATATATATATAATATCATTACGTGTATATATAAAAAGAGAGAGACAAATTTTAATTTACTTATGTTTTAATTTCTAGTTACAAAAGACAAGCTGTTATTTCCTAATAAAAGCTTACATTTTCTAGATCGTTCTGGTGGCCTACTGGTTGGAGCAGATGCGGGAGGTTGCAGGTCCAAATCCTGGCTGAGTCGTACCAAAGACTTATAATAATAAAAATTATACCAACAGCTGCCTCGCTATGCGCTCAGCATTAAGAATTAGCGTTAGAACAGGTCTGCCTGGTGTCAGGATATCTTGACTGGGTGGGACATCAGGCTACATGTCTCTGCCATGATGGCTCAGTGCTAATACATCACTATAAACTACCCCACTACAACCACCGTAGCAATATGACTGAAAAACTGTCAAAATTGCATTAAAAGTCAAAATCACACACAAACAGTTTCTACAGTTACAATCTGATTTGCTCCTTTTTTTTTTTTTTTTTTTTTTTTTTTTTTCCGTTTATGGCAAAAGGTTATCGTTAAAAGTTGGCTAGAAGATGAACCAAGGGAGTTAACCTAATGCATATATTCTTCACCACCACTATTTATTCCCCTTAATTGAATAATAAAGGTATTGAACGGCTGAAGAATATTTAAATGTCTTTCATGTGGTTAATGCAGTTGGGTTTTTTTCACGAACATAATAGCTGCATGTGGAGGGGGGTCTAGCTAATTTATATAGTTTTCACATAAATACGGTATACCTCGGCGGAGTATGTCGGAATGGAAGGAATTTTCTCTAGTAACTCCTTTCAGTTCTCTATGATTTAAAAAAAAGCAACATATTTCGTAAAGTTTACATTCATGGACAAAATTGCATCGACGTGAAAAGCAATAATTTTATTGAAGAATGTTTAGGTTTTTTTAACTGCTTTTTTTCTTCACAAAGAAAGTTACTGAAGGGAGTAACTTTGTTCGTGGAAAGTTTGCATCAACTTCATCATGGGCACATTTTCTTCATGAATCCAACTAAATATGCCGTCTAAATTTAAGAGTAAATCGGACGATGGGTGACATTTTGATGAACAAAGACCTTGAGAGCAAAGTATTTTAATTTTTTTAAAAGATAACTTCATTGTTGTTCGGTTCCCCCTGCGGGCTCTGGGACGTAGAGAGGTTTATTGCACTATGCCGCATGCCGTCTTAGGCGACAAATGAAGACGGCCCATTTTGCCTTGGAAAGGGACATGTGATGATAACGGAAGCTTTCAGTCGTTTATTTTTGAGAGTTCAAACATTTTACTTTTATTCATATGATTTTACCTAATTTGGCTTCTATCTTTGTTTTGTATGATTTTTTAAATGCATAGACATACTTGGCAAGATTTTGCTGATGTGCATTCAACTCTACGATATACGCAATTTTTGCATGAAAGAAGGCATTCGATGGACAAATTTTATAATTTTTAGAAAGTTTCTTAAAGAAAAATGATGCCATTTCCCTGAAAGCTTTTCTTGGACAATCGCTTTGCCATGTACGGCTGTTGATGGAGGAATAACGAAAAATTAAAAAAATGTATTCAAGCTGAAAACGTCTGTTATACTCATTTGTGGGGTGTTTTGTTGTTTTTTTGTTTGTTTGTTTTTTAATTTAAAGGAAATGGAACATTTACAAAGCCAAACTAATTAATGAATGTCATACGTGTTCCCCCCCCCCAAAAAAAAAACTGTGCCCTTGTAAATCATTTTTATTCAGTAACAGGCTGACGGCGCACAGGTAATCTACCTAAAAGTGAATAGTCCGTATCAGTCGAAACATCCCTGTGTACAGTACCGGATTTAGACCAAGCGAGGCCCTCAGCTACGGGAAGCTATAGAGGCCATATTTGGTATAAAATACATTTGAGGGTCCCCTTTAGACTGAATTCAGACTTTGGGGCCCTAAGTTGTAGCTTGTTTATTTTATGCCTTAATCCGTTACTGCCTGTGTATTATTCATATCATTTGATTTCTTTATCACTAAATAGAGTTGTGTGTATATTTGTTGTGTTCGTTTTCACGAAATATTATTCTGGATAACATTGTCGGTGTCGGGATAATATGACTGGGTGGGACATCATGATACATGTCTGCTGCATGATGCTCCATTGCTAGACTATAAACTGCTACACTGCAAACATCGTAGCGATATGACTGAAAAATTGGTAAAGTTACATTAAAAATCATAATCACATCATTGTAGTATTGTCTTTGTATATTCAAGTTACCTTGCTTTATATATATATATATATATATATATATATATATATATATATATATATATATATATATATATATATATATATATATATATAGGAGGGGCTGGTGCGTGCAGGCAAGGCGATGGGTGCAATTTACTCGCGGATCTGGGTTCCAAGCTCCGTAGAGTACGAATTTAATTTCTCTAACCTGTACGATATTGTTGTTTGTATTAAACTATATATATATATATATATATATATATATATATATATATAATTTAGAGCACGGGCCTGACACTTTTTTGTGTGTTTTAAATTCCCTGTGTCAGTAAGTGGGAAAATATCTTGCTTGTAGCAATATAACACCATAGTATTTCCAGTATAATGTCTGGCAAAAATGCCTCTAAAAGAAAAGAAGAAACTGGATCAAATGAAAATACTCCCCCACCTCCATTAAATGGTAAGTCCTTACTGAAGATAAATTTGCCAAGATTACACTAATTGTGTCAGTTGTAATCTACAAATCTAACTCGATAAACTTTGCTGGTATTTGAGAGTGGGTTGATCATAACAGAAAGTGTTGATACTAAAGTCCATAATTTTCTAGCTTGATTCATTGATATAATGGGCATGAATTTGAGTGGGATACAAAGTCGGACAAGATATTTATCAGTGTCGGCAAACAAACCACACTTACTCAACAAACGGGAAAATATCTAGTGAAATTACTGACTATTCAAACAGAAAACAACTGCTCATTTGAAAAATCTTACGATGAGTTAATCTTAGAAAGTTTATTGGCATAGTCCCTCGCAGAAATAACATGTGAGGGACCCCCTAAGTATAAATGTCAATGGTTTTATGTATATTTGCATTTTATCCAAGTGTTTTATTTTTCAAATTTTGATTTTATAATTTTGAAATAGGGTATATACACCATTTTCATATATTTCAAGTTTTATTTATATTTTTCATAGTATTAATTAACATAGTATTTTTATAAACAAAAGGATAGAGGTTTTATTTTTAACACTCATCTAAATGCCCCGAGTGGCCTAAAGCGTTGTCTGTTACGGATCACTGCCATCTCACCTCTGTCTGCGTGGGTTCGAGTCTAGGATTCGGCGAATGTGGATATGTAAGAAAGTTTGCCAGTAGCTTCTCGTGGGTCAGTGGTTCTTTCCGGTGATTTCCCGGTTTCTTCCTCCACCATTAATACTAACCGCCATGAATAGCCTATCGTGTGCAGAAAAAAAGGCGTTAAGCCCAACAACAACAACAATCCAAATGCAGTAGCATAAGCTGCTCAATTAATTTCAGATCCATTAAGTGCATGGCGCACGTGCACAACCTGCACTCAATAGTGAGCACCATGTGCACATGCTGTACCATTTCCTCATATTCAAATTCACAAGTATGTTATTTTGTACTAATTATCTACATATATGTTTACAATATATATTGGTTCAAACATTAATGTTCGTTTGAATAAAATTTGCAAATTAGAACCTACCCAGTTTTAGTAAGTTCTAAATTTCTAATTCTATTTCTAAAGATCTATACCATTTTTATTAGTTCTATACCCATTTTAAATAAGTTCTAAATATTAACAAAAAGCAATAGCAAGGATAGTTAACGGTAAGGTAAGCAATTCAGGACTTTCTAGTACTGAACGTTTATGGTCAGTCAAGGTATTCTTTAATAGCTTTCTAAATATTCCTCGTTTCTGAAAAGGTTCCATAGTATCTTAAATTTACAAATTCATTTTTTTTTTCAATTCTGTCTGCATTTTTTTTTCAGTAGTTCAAAAAATGTATGTTCTGTGGCATTCCATATGTATAAATCCATTTTGCGTAGCATTAAAATAATAGTAAATTACCATGTTCGGTTCCATTTTATCCAGTTTTTTTTTTTTCCATCGTTCATTTCCGTATATACAAATCCATTTTCATAAATGTATATCCGTAGACATTTCCAGTTCAGTATGGTTCGTCCTTTCTTCCCGGCTAGTGGCCACCCTCACATTTTAAGATCCCAAAAAGCAACTTCACAGAAAGGAGTATCGAAATCAATTCCATAACACCAGGTTGACCCTCTATAAATCAATACGTTTAATACGTTGTAAAGTGAAACAAGAGAAAGGATTACGTGTACTAAACTCCGTAACGTAATCTAGTAAATAACAATGGTGTTTGTTCTTAAATATAGGGTTAAACTGATTGTGGTTGGTTGTTTGTTAAGGTGTAAATTTTACATAATAGCTTACAAAGTAAAGTCTTTCTGACCTTATTTATTTTGTGATTAATTAGGTCAGATTTACATCCCGATAAATATCAAACATTAGTTAATTCTTACATTTCAATTTCTTCCTTTCTATCGTCAAATTGGCTTATTCCGTTAACAAAACGTTTGAATATAGGCATGGACGTAGAGAGCCATCACGGGCCCTGGGGTAAGAAAACCTTGGCCTCTCCTAGTTTTTGTTTAAACAAAAGTTTTCTTGTTTTAAAATTAACAAATGTTCGGCTCGGGCCCCGCCTCCCCCTCTTGTCGACCCTGAATATAGATACCACGCAGTTTTCTTTGATTAGATATTTAGCATTGCCTCAGAATATCAAACCCGAACAAAATCAAAGCAACAGATGGAGGACTGTCACATTTAGAAACTTAATATTTTACAGCGCTCCGGTGGCCAAAGTGGTTAGAGCGACCGCCTCGGATTCGGGAGGTCGCGGATTCTAATCTCAGCCGAGTCATACCAAAGACTTATTTTCAAAACGTGGTACAAGCGTCTGCCTCGCTTAGCTCTCATAATTAAGATGTCAGTGTTAGGACTAGTCGATATTTAGTCAGTTCCTTTCTTTTACGTCACTTGACCATGACCACAGATAATAACAGCTTACCTAACGAGTGAGCTCACGGAAGATTATAATCAAATTATTAATTATGGATTGTATCCATTAACAATAGGGTAAGATGAACAAGATAATGTAATCCATTACCCCCAAAAATTATCATGAAATAAAAGGTACCCAACAATAACGTTTATATCATCTCACTCGCGTACTAAAGGTAAATGGCGCCCGGGGCAACAATGAAGGCCCAAAGAGGTTTGGGCGCCCCAGGGCTCTGGTGCCTGTGGTTTGGGCGCCCCATGACAGCGCCAAAACTTGCTACGGCACTTTTCTAATGTGACATTAAGAGTGTATTTGTTTGAATGGTATATTTGCTTGCAAAACAATCTAATATGCTTTGTTTTGTTACAGAAGGACAAGCAATTAGAGTGTTTGAACTGCGGATTGGAGATTTTTTTATCAAGGGTTATAGATTTTGAGGAGTAGTGAAAAGCGAGCATAGTTTTAGGGGATGATATAGACAGAGCTTGCCTACCAGTAGCCATATTTTGCCAAACTGAACTGATAAGTTTGTTTTTGTTCAGTGCATGGTCTGCGATTGAAAGTTTTGAGAGACTTCTAACGTTTGTGGTATACCGTAATGAAAATGATCCTGTAGAAGCCCAGCTTTGTTCTTTGATTGAATTGCTGTTGCACGGAGTGAGTAACTAGTGTAGGGTTGCACTCTTTTATTCTTGCAAATGTCCGACATGAATGAAGAGAACGTTAGGTTTTACAGGCTTGTGCAGGGAGGTATCGGGCGCCCTAGTCAAACTGTCCACCTTAAATAGTATTAAGGTACACAATTTTAATAACCATATAATATTCTATTTCGTTTGTTTGGTTTTATGCAAATGTGTTTGGTATGCTTAGGATTTGTGGATATATAGAGTGTTCATTTCATTGCACTATGTTGATTTGTTAGAGTGCTATGCAATTTAATTCTTTAATTTAACAGTTATTAGTTCATTGAAAGAAGTTACGGATCTTTTTATGTAATCCTAATTTCAGATGTGTAGATTTTCATATGGATTTATGAATTAATCCAAATATGTAGAATTCCTTATGGTTATATGAATTAATTTCCTTTGTCTGTAGGATGATACTGTTTACCGTGAGCTAATGATAATTCCATATTTATACATGATTTTGCAATGCCTGAATGAGCTTGCATGTAATTGGTTACTGTAAGATAAAAATCAGCGAATCGTATACAATAGGGATCGAACATTTATCTTATTCGGTGGAATTAGCTAGCTTTAAGGAGCCCTGTAGTAATGTATGCAGATATATACGGTAAGTTTTGTTTATACACACCGCCTACGTGTCAATTGCAGAGGTATTTATGGGTGTATATTTCATGAGTCCTTTGCAAGACCCGTTAATCGTAAGATCGCATTAGGTTATAATTTATGCAGTGCGGATAGCTATTTGTGCATATGAAATAACGAAAGTGAGAGATTTTATATAATCGAATAGAGGGTGAAAACATATACCGCTTTAGCCGTAATATTGTAATTTAAGGGAACCGCTTTCTGTATCCATTCCTGAGAAACCGGTGAGAACAGTCCCAGGAAGGAGTCAGCAACTAGAAAGTTAAGAATATGAATGGTCAGAAGAAGAACCAAGGATACACGCTAGACGTGGAATATATCAAGCCTAAAGAAGAATCCAGGTGATGTAAGACTGTGGATATTGTACTGTTTTTACCACAAATTAATATGATGAACTAATCTGTAAATTGAACACTGCTATTTATTTCCATGATCATGGATTAAAATTGAACTTTATTATGTATTAATTAATTAAAAATCTATTTTATTTTATTGT
Organism: Potamilus streckersoni; assembly: GCA_016746295.1. NCBI lineage: Eukaryota > Metazoa > Mollusca > Bivalvia > Unionida > Unionidae > Potamilus > Potamilus streckersoni. The sequence continues at coordinate 510,910 of JAEAOA010001663.1, read as the reverse complement.
TTGCGCGAGCTCTTATTTGTTTATTTCTTCTCAATAATCTCGCTTAGTTCTCTGGCAATAAATTTTTATCTACTCACACTGGGCAAAAGCATCCAGGGAAGTAATTCCCAAGATATCGATCGCCAAATGAATTAACAGGGCACCACTACACACCATCCCCCCATTACAATATATATATATATATATATATATATATATATATATATATATATATATATATATATATATATATATATATATATTTATATATATGTGTGTGTGTTTATATATATATATATATATACATATATATATACATATATACATATATTTATATATAATATATATATATATATATATATATATATATATATAGTATTTCTTAGAATATTTTAGGCCTACATGTACTTTTTTTTATAGTAACTGTATATGATTCCTTTCTAAGAAAACACTAGATGTTTAGCCAGTAAAAAGCGATTATGTAAGTCACTAGAAATTTGGCTTCATGGTCTAATCTTGCAGCTCTCACCCATGTAGTTATACATTTGCTGGAAATCAAAAGGAAGCAGGGTAAACGGGACATGTTTTACCCGTCACGTAGAAAAACTAAAAACACTGAACCAACAATATCCAATCGGAATTCAGCCAGCGGGTGTGCCTAAATCTTAGATTCAAAATATATTAGCGGACCACGTGCAAAAATTCGTTAGTATACCTTGGAAGATGTTGAGTAGTGCATCTCGCTGTCACAAAAATTATACTCCGAGAGACGGAACTCGTAAATTGGCGTGAGACGTATGACAAAGAATTGTGAACAGAGAAAGGAAATCTTCAGAAGGTAGATTTTTGCTCGATTTTTGCAAAACATTACGGCGGCGTGATTGTAAGTATTGATATGTGTACTCAATTACTGTGATTGTTTTAGTATATAGAATTACCTTGTAGTGTTTCATTTACAAGCTTATTTGAGACATGAATTTGAGTTACGTAGAGAATTATGTAGATTGCTAGTTCATCAGAATTAATATTATAAGTCGTTGATAAGTTACTTCGTGGTAACCAGTTCCTTTAGTAATGGATATGTTATCGTTCACTCTTGTTTGAATTGGAGTTTAGGGGAATGATTGATGTATGCAATATTAGTTTGAATATATCAGAACACAGATATTTGTATATTTTGTTATGAGTTGTGATGTAAAGAAGTGCGTCTGATTATTGTGATATTGTCAGTATAAAACGAATTATGAGTGTGTACTTATGTTAATCAATTATAAATGTATGTATAAGAGTAACTGATATCGTGCCTTTATTATGTTGCGTTTTACCATATAAGAATGTATGAGTAATTCGGTGTGAATGGATGCGTGACCGATGAAATATGATAGCATTATCTGATGATAATGTGAGGTGTGAGCGCCGAGAAAAAAAATGTGTACCATCCTTGTGTTTTCAGAGAGAACTTTTAGGGGGACAACTTCCTGTTCGAGGCAGTAGTTCCTAGTCTCTGAGAGAGAGAGAGAGAGAGAGAGAGAGAGAGAGAGAGAGAGAGAGAGAGAGAGAGAGAGAGAGAGAGAGAGAGAGAGAGAGAGAGAGAGATGAAACTGTCGAAGTCGGCAAATTGGAGTCGACGTTTAGACGAGGGAAATAGAGGATGAAAGAATTCTTGGAGAAGCGAAAAGAGAAGGAGTAGGAAAAGGAACCAGGATATAATTAGAGGATACGAAATCGAATCAGGAGATGAGTAAAACACAAGGACAGTGGGAAAACTCCCACACTGCAAATCTCATGATGAGATAGGCTCAAAAGGGTCGAGCAAAAGAGGCGCATTTGAGAAATTCGAGTGATTGACTATTTATTTGTTTATTAAACTGTTGTTATTTAATACCACCTTTTTGTATCTTTTATTATTTAACCGTTGGCAGTGCTGACTGGGGGCTCAGAACTGTACACCAAACATTCACTAACCCAACTACATAACCATAATCGAGCCTGGTTGGGTCTTCTGCCTTAATCTAAATAAATATTGGAAGCACCCCACCACAATTCCCTACAACCAAAACCATACGGAGGGGAGGAGAATAACCCTCCACAGGCACAAAAGAATTTGTGGACTAAACACCATCATTCAGCGAACGTTAGACGTGATATTAGTATATTTGGTGTTAAATATAAATAATAAGTCTGTATTTTGTGGTTGCATTTTCTTATCCACATGGATGTTGCTCATGTTCGCCAAGAATTTTTACCTGCTGCAGATCCAGGTTGGTATCAAAAATACATGTACAGTTTTCATAGAGTCTTCTATAATTATGACTTATAGCTAACCAAAATACTTGCTCCTACGTGCTCAAACCCGATTTGGTCTAAAATACACAATCTTTTGCATTTATTAAAATAGAGAAAAGTCTGGCGTTGTTGTTTAGACGTTTTCTATCATAACCTTCTTCTCGTGTCTAGTTACCAGAAGGAAGAAAGTTTAGCATTCATAAGAATAAGGTGTCACTTATGATGGTGTAGATACGGTTACATCTTTTTGTGGAGAAGCTTTGACTACGAGAAGGTACCGAGAATCTGTAAGAAATAGACATGACACTCTTCTGAGCTTGGAATCGCACCTTATTGATATATATATATATATATATATATATATATATATATATATATATATATATATATATATATATATATATATATATATATATATATATATATATTCTAAAGATACAACATGTAAATTTATGTTGAAACTACATACAATACATATTACAATACAAATTAAATAGTTCTTCCACAATCTACTATTTCATTTGTCCATTCATTTTTCTACATTTTTGAATACAAGTGATTTAAATATTCAAAGAGCCTAAAATTCAATAACTGTAATAAATGTATTTTATTTTATTTAATGTAAGGTAGCGACCAGAAAAAGATCTGTGAGTGTTATACTTATTATTTAAAGAATATATATATTTATTCTCAAGTAAATTATATCATGAAGCTAGTAATTATTTCAAACAAATACTAATGAACATCGAAGCTGTAAAATATTTCATTACATTATGATTGTGGAAGAAGGAAACTCAATAATATTACATTATAAATATAATAAACATCAATTCAGTAAAATATTAAATCAGTAAAATATTTCATAGTAGAAAAGAGAACTCACCATCACATTAATTGACAAATATAAAAATAATTCAGAAGAATACCACAACACACTATAAAATCTTTAACCCTCAAAAGCGAGTATAAAGCATAATTTTCTTACCTGTAAGAAATAGACATGACACTCTTCTGAGCTTGGAATCGTACTGAGAATAACCAGTCCAGAGCCTATTTTTATATCTTGGAAGCTGGCGTCGTTGAATGCCAGACGTAAATGTCATAAATGACAATGATTTTGTTTGACAGGACAGGACAACCTGTTATATGAATGTAGGTTTACATTCTTGTACAAGTTTTAAATCCGAATTTATTCAGTAATCTGATTGCTAAGATGGTCTTAGGAATGAGATTTACGGAATACCGAAGGAACGAATCGTTTGTGTTTGATTTTGTTTTTGTTTCAATGCTTTTTCTTGTTTTAGCGGCACGTGGCATGGTCTTGAAACCGGGATGTGGTTAGGAGAGGTTTTAGGAAAACCCCAGGAGTATCTAAATATTGATTTCAGCTTTGTTCTTAAGTGTTAACCGCTCGATAAGGTTATTTGCGTCTGGTAAAATAACATAGTGAGACATAATTATGATTTTGTGTTCAGTGGACATAGTCATGGTTGCGCAGTTACAATGATAAGATATTTTTTATTTAAATCTCCCCAAAAACATGTTATATGTTTTTATTCGTTTTTGGAAACTAAAAGTCATATTAGAACGAAGTGTATAAATAAATTAAGCCAGTGTTAGGTGCAAGCATGCATGTGTTTGTGCAATATTGTCAAATATATACAAAATTTAATGTAAAGGGGATGTGACGCATGCAAATTTTTTTAACTTTGTTTTAAACAAAAGTTTTCGTTCTTTCGAAATATAAATTTGTTCCAAATAGTTGAGCAGAATATTTGATTCAAATAAACGAAATATTACCTTTTCTTTGATTCAAATATACGAAATATGTCCATTTGACGATATGGTACTTTTGATTATCTCCAAAATCTTACTCGTATTTTGAAATTACTGTCCATATACCAGAAGAGTTTATGGGACAGTCTTATGTCCGTAGTCTGCCTGACATCCGCCCATTAGGTAACACAGATTTACAATCGCTCCTAATTACATTTGGACAGCAATGAAACTAAACACATGCATTTATCCAAAAATCGAGTTGGTCCTACATTACTATAGCTAGGACATCCAGTATGGTCGTTACAGCACACACCTTAAAAGTCTTGTTCTCACCACTCCTCCTGCTAAATGGATGCTCATATGTTAAACATGCTTTTTTCACTTGAAGAATTCTTATAATGTCTACCTAATCCTAGACGAAAATGGTTCAGATTTGACATCCAATATGACTGTAGCGACACCTATCTTGAAATATTGCTTTCGCTACCCATAAACGGAAGTCATAAATATTTTACGAAAAGATTCTTTATTATGCTTTTATGAATCCTTTTCGTAAACACTTAGCAATGTTCTATTCCATGGTCGGACGGAAAGATAGAAAGAAAAAAGGGAGTTCGGACTCTCTCAAAGATAAGGTGTCGCGCATAACGGTGTAGACACGGCTACATCCTTTTTTTTTGGGAAATGCTTGGCTAGCGAGTGTACGTTTTCTGTAAAACACAAGATGAATCTTTCTAGTATTGACGCAACATAAAGTGAGAGCCAGCGTTTGGGGACTGTTATATATAGTTAGTTCAAGGCACATCTAACCTTTTTTGGTAATGCATTGAGAGTGCCATACTGGCACCAAGTGTAAACGGCGTGCTTCAAAACTAGAAAATTCCAGTCTTGTTCTTATAGAACCGAATGTTCTTTTTTTTAATTCTGACCTCGTGTTATGATCAAGTTAGAGGTCAGACAGTAGGCCTGAAAAATTCTTCGTCAGTGAGTGTTATAATTAGCCGAGTTTAGAATATACATATATAATATGGAGAGGCTTCTGTGCTTTGCTTGGAGTGTTTTATACATGTATAATGCGGAAACTTGTATCAGTATAGAGGCAGACTTTTTTCACCTGTTTTGCACTAGCTGTAAGAAAGCAAGCAATCTTTATCAAGATAGAATATAGCTTTATTAAATAAAAATTTACCCTTTATTTTAATTGAAATTATTCACAATATAGTTTAATGAAAATGAGTCCAAAGAAGGGTTAGTTTTACTACAATTTAGAGATTTCTCACGTTCTTATTTATACTTAAATTTTACCTCATAACAAATATATATGTTTTTAAGCAAAATATTTATTACATTGCCTAGTTGGTCCTCAATGGTGCCAATCAGGCATCCAGTACAGCTGCACTGCTACTTCGGAATGAATGATGCATGGGTTTTTACTAAAACTTCTTATGATGGCTAGTTGGTCTGATGAAAATGGTACCGTTCTGACGTTCAGTATGACAGTCACAGCAACCAGCTTGCAAAGAGTGTCATCGCTTGTACTGCAGTTGTTTAAATGCCACTTGGACATTCAGTATGGCCGTCACGGTGATGCTATCTTGAAAATACCGTTATCGCTAGCTATTTCTCAAGAATGTGTGGTGGCTAGATCAGCACGGAGATTTTGCTGCATGAAGCATTATGTCGATCTGATCTCGCGGTGGTGATCGTCTTGAAAACTTTGATAACACTTCTCCAGAAGAATGGATGGTCATATGGACATAGAGTTTTCACTAAAGTATTTGTTTTAATATCTAGTGTCGATCTTTTATCCAACGTGGCCGCAAAACTGGTCACTCTTAAGAATATCAGTAATTGTTTCAACGGTCGACAGTTAAAGAGAAGAAATGGTCGGCAGTTAAAGAGAAGAAATGGTCTTATTTTAAATTCAAGGGGATCATGTCTGAAGATAATGTCGCGTTCTATCAAAATATTTAGTATAAAGATGTAAAACTAAAAAGCTACACAAAATGATCAAACTTCATAGATCTGATTGGTTGACAAAAAACCTGTAAAGAAGCCCGGTCGCAGAACACTTCTCCTCCCCTGGCCACACTTTCAGTGATATACCACTTATTGCAATTGCTCACAACCCTAGCTCAAGTTCCGAAACCAGGAAAATTACTGGATACGCCGCCTTAGAACACTAAAAACAAGCGGTTTAAACCAAGAATACTAGAAAATGACAGCAACGCACAAATAAAATTATATTTTGCAGCCGACACATTTTCTTCTAAACAATTTTCTAAATTTGCTTAATAGCCTACAATTACTACAATAACAATGAAATATCCGGGATATAATTTGCGCTTTCATAAATGTACATAAAATAACAAAGGTCGTTATGGCTCATTGATTTATAGGTCAATACAAATATGTTCAAGTATCCGCAACAAGTTGAAATAAGCTAGTCTAAACAATATAGTTAATGGTTTAATTCCTGTAAAAACAGCCATGTAAAAGTTTGCAAACACAACGGTTTTTCTGTTTTATACGTTTGTCTTATCTATGTTTTGTACATGTCTTTGAAAAAGACTTGTACCATAAATGTGAATCCACCAAGCTGATCGGAGCAACGATCGTATTCAAACTTGGGTCGTAGATCTCCAGATGGCAGATGTGCTTACAGAAAGGCGATGCTGCAGCGCATGTCGTGCCCATCTGATGTCCGATATGATCGCCAGGGTGGCCATCTTGACAATCTTGTTATTATTGATTCTCCTTAATGGATAGTTGCGTCGACATAGCGTGGGCCGGATAAGTGATTTTTAAACTACACCATATAATGCAAATTAACGGAGAAGCAAGGCCACAGGCCAAATCCGGGCCGTATTTTGTCCCCTCCTGTCTTACTATTACTAGTACTTCTATTGGTACTAATCCGAAACAGTGCCTAGCTGACATCGATAAAGCCGAAGGGGGCAGGGGCCAGTTTTTATGTACAAATTTAATGCCGCAATCAATGACCTAGTACAAAAAAATCATAAAAAATCAAATACACAAGTGAGGTCGAGAATGTCCATATTTTGAGATACCTATATTAAAACAAAGCATAGAATTAGTATCCACTTGACCAGAGAGGCCAGTGGCACTTCATAGCAGAAGCTTATGCACCCAACCCCAAATTTATACCTGCAATTTTCATGTCCGAAGGTCATTTTTGACACCATGTGGTGCTCACAGTGCAAACACAAGCCCTTTTCCTAGATGACAATAATGCAAAAACAGTGTGTACTAAACAGGCTGATGCAGTTGAAAATAGTTGTCATCCAAGCTGTTTTTAAGATATTCTCCTTGCCCTAAAACCACGTGTTTACTGCTATAAGAGGCAAGCTCTTCTTCCTAGCCAACTATTGGTATTTCACTATCACTATTTTCACTATTTCACTATTGCAAATTAACTATGGAAGGTGTACATGCCTGACATCAATTTCAAGAACAACACGAGCCCGAAACACCTAGTTCACAAAGATATTCATATCTTTAATTAGTAGACAATAATTGCTGAAAAAATCACACCATAGTCTTAAGTTAAGAAATTTGCCAGGGGCCAAATGACGAAACTCTACCCTGCCACCCGAAAAGAGTTCCCAAATGACGTATTCAGCCGCCATATCTGTGGTATGCTGGCATATTTCCGGTTGAGCTTATAAGGTGTTTGGAAAAGGAAATAAATTCATTGACTCCCAAAATACTGTTACAAAAGATGCATACACAGAGCGTAAATTAAGTTTTCTGTTAGTATCTATATTTGCAATTGATAAGTCAATTTTACTTAGTGTGCCTTCGAAATTGTCAATTTTGGTGATCGCATATATGCGAAACTACCAGGTTGCCCATCGTCCAGGTAAAATGGGCAAAATTACATCTGCTAATGACCTTATGGTATCACGATACCAATTGTTGTTTTTTTTTCCATAGACTTCAATGCTAATGTTTTGTAAAGTAAATATTCTTTCTATCCAACTTCAGCATGCATGTTATACACTGTCATAGAAAGTGTTAGATTGTCAATTTGACTAGATCACACCCAGCACTTCATTGCGTTTAAGGGAGATAACTCTGCTGGTACTAGAAAAGAGTAAGAGTTATCTAGTCATAACAGACCAATTTTCAGTGTTGTGTACCACATTTTAAAAAAATCTTAAAAAATACAAAATGTGATCTAGATATGAATTAACATAATCTCACATGTTGTCAAAGAGGCTCAACTTTTTTAAGCCTAAAAGAAAGTACAACTCTTACATAATGCACCAATCACAGGTAGTTTTGTTGTTTAGTTTTGAATACCTTAAGCTCCGCCTACCCGTGGGCTATACAATTGGTACCGATATACCTTATCGGGAAGCATCTATTATTACTACTTCTGAACGGTAAGATGTGTCAACGCGATATTTTCACCAGGAGACCTAATTTGATGTCTAAATGATCCTTAATGATAATCGATCCGGTGGTATTTCCAAAAGTTTATGATCAAGCAGCTTAATTTTATAATATTCTGTAAATACAGCTCCGCATCCTAATTGTTTACACACCTTCTGAAAAAAAAAGAGAATATTAACAATAGTCACAGCACTGCTAACGCAGTAAACCATAGATTCGGTTATTTGTAGCATTTTTACTCGACGCCTTAATTTTAACAGCAAAATTTAGTCATAAAAAAAAACGTGTAAAATTTACACCAGTTACCGGAACGGTAAACAATACGAAGTTAACCAGGCACCAAAACGGTGGATTGTTTATAAAAAATAAAATGAGGAATCTTGTATTGGAAATAACATGCTGACCAAAAATAGAACTTAGTAATAATAAAAAATAACCGTCTGGATAACGCACGCTTTCTATTTAAAAGTTAAAAGATTTAACGCACATCATAAAAGTCGAAGTAAAATCGTCTGATGAACAATGAAGGATACTTCCAAAGCTCAAGCCACTTTCTTGAACACTGTTACGAATCTTTTATTTCTCCTTGTATTCAGAGTTTCCTTAGCAGTCGTATTCGATTCTTGGCCCGGTAAGTTTATTTATTTCATTTATTTTTATATAAAAATTGTTTTTATTAACAAAGTATTTTTCGTATTATTGCTTTCTTTTTGCATTGTTTACTTCAGGCGTGGTTTCGATATTTAGTCATAAAAAGTCTGTGGTTTTAAACACTCTCTTTAAACGAATTATCCTTAAAATATCACATTATACTAATCAAATTATCGTTTATATAGAAATTTTCTCTTTCATTCTTTCTTTCCTTTTCCAACTGTCACACACACACACAATATACACACACACACATATATATATATATATATATATATATATATATATATATATATATATATATATATATATATATATATATATATATATATATATATATATATATATATATATATATATATATATATATATATATATATATATGTGTGTGTGTGTGTGTGTGTGTGTGTGTGTGTGTGTGTACACACACACACACACTGAGGGGTAATCACTTTTCCACTATAATCTATTACGTTAACAACTCTTGACTACAGATTGTCGCCAGCGAACCGTTAACTAACTTTTGCTAAATATTATATTTAAATAAAGATAAGTATTCTGATATCAGTTTTCTTGTGAACAAGTAAATGAAATCGACAGGTCTAATGAACTTTGAAAAAAAGGTCGTATTTGAATAAATTTTCATCTGATAAGAATATACATTAAATGGTTTGTACAGCAAAAAGAACGATGATGATTATACAATTATCACGTGTCCTAGGTGTGTCTGTGTTATTCTAATTGCATCCCAACAGTGAATCACGGATCCAATCAAATTAGTGATATTAACATATTAGCTTTTTTTTTTTTTACAAATGATCCTAGAATAGAAACATATATACAATGCCTAATGTCACTAAGTATATGCTGCTTTAAGCGAGGCATTGGATCACGAAAAAACTTAAAACCAATTGTTTTGAGCGGCTGCACATTAATGAAAGATATTTGCACTACGTGTATAAATTGTACTGAAAACGAGACGCATTTATCACAGAATGACCCCAATGTTAAGAAAAAAAATCGAGAACAGTCCCGCGACGGTATCGTGCATACTGTAGGAAAAATATATTTTATTATATTAAATTGTATTGTCGTGAAATGCTCGATTTAATACCTACTCTGGCATCTGACATCAATATCAGGTAATATATTGAATTTAATCATTAATAACGTTTCAACTGTGGCGTGTCGTTGGACAAGGCATTTTACTCTAATCGCCTCGTCACTAAATCATCTACATGTGTGTGTGTGTTTGTGTGTGTGTGTGTGTGTGTGTGTGTGAGAGAGAGAGAGAGAGAGAGAGAGAGAGAGAGAGAGAGAGAGAGAGAGAGAGAGAGAGAGAGAGAGAGAGAGAGAGAGAGAGTTTTTAACGTAGCTTTCACAATTTTCAGTCATATCGCTACGATATATACAATGTGGCAGTTTATAGTTATGTCTAGCACTGGAGCATCATGCCACAGACATTTAGCATCATGTCCCACCCAGAAACATTATACTGATACCAAACTGACCAGTTTTAACACTAATCTCTTAATATTGATCGCCTAGCGAGGTAGCTGCTAGTGCCATTTTTATGTCTTTGGTACGTCTCGGGTTGGAACCCGCGACCTCTGGCATCCAAGGCTAACGCTCTAACCACTTAGGCCACCTAAGCGGTCTATATTAGTGTTGATGTATAAAATCTTTGTCAAATAAATTGGGCAAATAGACGCACATCATACTTAGTGTTTAAAAGTCCTTCACAATTAAACGTGTAAGGTTTCAAATCTGTATAATTTCTACAATTGTTCTTCGTCCGTCACAAAGAGTATCATTTCAATGAAGAATGCTGATCTCTACGAGTTTTTAGAGTATCATTTCAATGAAGAATGCTGATCTCTACGAGTTTTTAGAGTATCATTTCAATGAAGAATGCTGATCTCTACGAGTTTTTAGAGTATCATTTCAATGAAGAATGCTGATCTCTACGAGTTTTTAGAGTATCATTTCAATGAAGAATGCTGATCTCTACGAGTTTTTAGAGTATCATTTCAATGCAGAATGCTGATCTCTACGAGTTTTTAGAGTATCATTTCAATGAAGAATGCTGATCTCTACGAGTTTTTATATAAATGAGTAGTCAGAGCATTTGCTATCATATTTCATGAAGGAAGAAAACGAGGTTGAGAACTAAGCTATCTTCTATTCGCCCACCCACCCCACTTCATTCTCCTAAGGAAGAATAAAATCAATTATATTTAAATCCGTAATTTCTTTTAAATATATATTATTGATAATTGCGTCATGTCGTTTCCATTATTCTTTACCTCAGTTACTATGACGGACTATTTCGTTTTGCATAATGTCGTTTCCATTATCTTTACCTCAATTAATGTGACCGACTATATCATGTGAATTCAATTTCAAAAAGTTAGTTGGCCATAGCAGCATATACATCAAATACAATATATCGGTAAAAATAACATTTAAAAAATCTAAAAACCTACTCAAAATAAAGTATGATAAAACAATAAATAAAAGAATCATCTTAAAAGTGTATGAAGTATTGACTTCGTGAACTCCAAATATAACCAAAGTTACCTAAGAATAAAATGTAGGTCACGATGATGTACTTTTTGGCATAAGAATGGTCTAGTAATCAAGATTCATGAACATGCAAAGCTGTATTACCTTGAGACCAACAATAACACAAATGTTTTACGTTAAAATAACGTAAGGAAAATCCGAGGCTTGAACAGTCTGTAACCTCATTTGGAAACTGGGGCGGAATTAAAATCGCCATGACGCGCCACGCATAATGATGCATAACCGTTTAGCAAATGGTGTATGAAAAACTGATACATTAAAAAAAAAAGTATGGAAACAAACAGAGATATTTAGTCTCTACTAGTCATTGTAAACATTAATTATCCTACAGAAAATTTCTTAGAACTAAAGTAATCTCACAACGACGGTAAATCATATACAAGGACTCAAGTGACAGACCTTCTAAAGATAGAAAAGACCTTCAAGTTCATATGTGTATCGATAATGAGTCGTAACGTGGGCCGTGTGTCGTGCAAAGGTGTATCGTTTTACCACTAATGCCAACGAGACCTCTTTCTTTAATAAGAGTGCAGTAGTTACAGCAGTTATCACATCAAAGTGTCATGATTCTATGCAAGGCAGCATGCTAAAATTGCATATTGTCACGAGGCAGACGCAAAATGTTAACAAAATCTGGTTAAAGATGAAACATGTTACAGCAAACTTCTTTTACTGTAATAGTGTGACACTGACATCATTCATATCATGCTCAGGCGCATTTGCCTGGTTCAGTGTTGAACAACAGCAGCCAAACGAAGATCAAATACAAAATATATTCTTATTCAGTGAAACGTAAAATATGGGTCATAATGACCTTCTTTCGAAGTGAGAGAACAGTTCTCATCCAGATGTATACCCCCACTAAGCTAGAGGATTCTATAAAGAACATTAGGCGCGCGCGTGTGTGTGTGTGTGTGTGTGTGTGTGTGTGTGTGTGTGTGTGTGTGTGTGTGTGATTTGAATTTTTAACCTAGCATTAACACTTTTTCAGTCATATTGCTACAATATCTACTGCGTGGCAGTTTATAGTGTGGTCTAGCACACTGGCATCATGTCTCAGACATGTAGCATCATGTCCCACCCAGTCACACCAGGTCGACCAGTCCTAACACTAACCTCTTAATGCTGATATCCAAGCGAGGTAGCTGCTAATACCATTTCCTTATAGGTCTATGGTGGGACTCAGCCGGGTTCTAACCCACGACCACAAGCATCTGAGGCGGACGCTCTGACCACTTTGGCCACCGGACCAGTCTGTAGTCACAAGTTAAATGCAACCCAGTAATCTAAGTCTTTAAAATGTGATTAACGCATTAACAGTTAAAATAGAAAATGTAAACAAAGTTACCGAAGAGTGAAATATGAGTCACAATTACCGACCTTTGTGATGAGGTTCTAATACTACTCTGGATGCACCATTCTCTCCAGGTATAGTATTATTGTATTATTGAATGCAGGAAAAATATATATTATGAGCTAAACACAGAAACTTAACCCATTGTAGGTCAGAGTGACCTTCTTTTGTTGCCAAGTTGCGACTCTAACTGAGTCGTATACAGTAATTTAGTTTAAAAAGTTACGAATGAACAGACCTTGAAAAAAATATTTTAAATTACAGAATTTAGCCAAAGCATAATATGGGTCACGATGACCTATTTTTGTAATGAGGTGTAGTACTCATAAAGTTAAATCGCCTAGGTTTCACAAAGGGCACTTCCCCCACATCCAACCCCGATTTCACCTCCAAACGTGTCTTGGCCTACATCCGTGAAACTTAATAGCTGACCATTTACTTGCTTGCCACCACCCCACGCCCCCTGAAAATAAATCTGTGGACGCCCCTGAGGTGCCCGCTTAAAGGTAAATGACTTCGCATAATTATCAATAGCCAAACATTTAATGTGACGATTACACGTCGAAAAGCGTATAAGCCAATATATGATATTTTTTTTAAAATCATATAATACAAACAAAAATAATAATACATTTATGACAATGGAATAAGTAAATGAAAAGTACTATCCCTTTGGAAAACCACGTTTGCTTTGGTAAGCAAATAACAGGCAGAAAACCCCACTCGAAAATTTGCATAATGGAAAATCCGTTTGTTATATCTGTTTGACACACAATTAGTAAAATGGAAGTGCTATTAACATAATACCATAAACTCTCTCAAATGAAAGGTTTCTTATAAGTTTTCTTCTGGCCTTGTACACATCATCCGAAGACGACGCATTCCGACTAATTTGACATGAAAATCCGAATATGTAGACACATTAAGCTACGGCAAATCTGGATGGTTGTTCTTTGCGGTTTGACTCGAGTCATAAACGTGCACATACGATAATTATATATATATATATATATATATATATATATATATATATATATATATATATATATATATATATATATATATATATATATATATATATATATATATATATATATATATATATATATAATTATATATGAAATTTATGACTATTCCCCGATTTTAATGAACAACCCCACAAGGTTATGCAGCATGAAATATCTTTTGTTAAGAAAAGAAAACCTTCTACCTATTAGTATATTAGTCTCAATTCATTGGAAGGGGGATCTGATAATATCAAGCAGCATAAACATACTTGAAAAGTTTCATTTACATGCACTACACTATTTTACTTTGCAATTTTACCACCACGTACTTTGGAACATCTCTACGACCAAAAGTAAAACAGTACCCGTATGTTGTTGTTGTTGTTGTGTGTTGTTTTTTGTTTGTTTTTTTTTGTCAGTCAAAATGTTCAATATAAATTTTGCAAACAAACATGCGTTATTCATATTTTTACAAGTTTATCCGCGTGAATACATCCATTGACCATTCTGGCACACATAAAGGTCGATTTTCTGTTGTATTTTGATCTACGTTAGCTAATTATTTTAAAGTATATACATGTATTGTTGACATGTATCTGGTTCAATCTCTAGCCGCATCCTTTAATATCCTAGACTTATTTGGCTAATTTTTTTTTGTTTTTTTTTTTTATTTTTTTTTTTTTTATCAATCGAGCCGCCTCGCTCGCTCTTTTATTCCATCCCTATACCACCTGAAGTGAATGGATCAAAATCCAAGACCGACGGTGTGGAATGCTTTTACAACTGAACTCAACTGAATTCCTTCAAAAGGTCCCTAGTGGTCTAAAACGCTTACTGTTCAGGATCACTGCCATTTCACCTCTGTCTACATGGTTTGAGTCTCAGGCTCAGCTAACCTGTTACCGGAGAAAGCCTGCTATTAGTTTTTCGTGGGTCGGTGGTTCATTCCCGGGGTTTTCCATGGTTCTTTCTCCACCAGTTATACTGGTCTCCATGTAGCCCGTCTTGTGCCGACAAATGGCGTTAAACCCTGCAACAACAACAGCATTTCTTCAACTTTTACTTAAAACGATGTTAAAGGGTTCGTACATGATACACTCGTACAATCGCACAAACCCACACAAATGGACATTTGTGTGCACATGTCATTAGTATAGTATTGTATCAACATAAATGAACATGATAAATTGTATCAACATAAATGAACATGATAAAATGTATCAACATAAATGAACATGATAAAATGTATCAACATAAATGAACATGATAAATTGTATCAATATAAATAAACATGATAAATTGGTAAGTTATGGAGTGAATTTTCCTGATAAATTTCCTAAAAAGTCTTTGAAAAAGATCTGATATCTAATAATGTCTTCACTGTAACCCAAAGTGCAGAATATATGCAGGAAAACCCAACTGATTATCAGTATTAAAAGCCAACCCATACAACTGCCTACACAAAGGAAGCTAACTTACCTACAGCTTAAGTATCGACGATGGGAATATTAGCATTAATTCTTCTGACGATTATTCTGGCGCTTGTGACAGGTATTTCTTCTCGTGTTATTCTACCTTTGCTCTCTCTCTCTCTCTCTCTCTCTCTCTCTCTCTCTCTCTCTCTCTCTCTCTCTCTCTCTCTCTCTCTCTCTCTCACACACACACACACACACACACACACACACGAACTAGAGGTAATGGTTGCTGCGCTGGTGGTAGTGATGATGATGGTACCGTATTAGTCTTAGTAATATTATTGTGTGTGTCTATCTGTCTGTCTCCTTGTCTGTCTGTGCGATTTGGATTTTTAACGTAGCTTTAAAAAAAAATTCATTTATATTGCTACGTCAACAGTGTGACAGTTTATAGTGATATCTTGCACTGTGGGCATCATGCCGCAGACAAGTAGTATGATGTCCCACCCAGTCACATTAACTTAACATCAACCTCTTAATGCTGAGCGCCTAGCGAAGCAGCTGTCTGTACCATTTTCTAAGTCTTTGGTATGACGCGGCCGGGATTCATACCCGCGACTTCCGACATCCGAGGCGGAGGCTTTACCCACTGGGCCAATGGAGCGGTCTCGTAGCAGTAACAGTCTGATTGCAGCAAAACAAATTAATTGGGTGAAAAGGATTACGTATTTGCCAGAGATTGAGACTGTTGATATGGGATTTACTTTGTCTCTCATTTCAAATAAAAGCAATTTATTGTTTCCTTGGATAAGAAAGTATGAGATCAAACTTTGGTTGCAAGCTTAAATCAGCAAATGAAGCGTTGCCAACATTTTTACATTTATGCAATGCTATTTTCTGCAGACTTAAAGACAAAATGTTCACTCGTAATGAGCGCATTGCTACAGTAAATATAGTAGATGCTTATTCATAGTGACAAGGATGAAGTATCCGCTGTAAAAAAAGGAGGCAAGTATTACTGAATATGACGTATTAGAGTTAAATGCATGGTGAGAAAGAGCATAAAAAACTGAATAAATATATTTCGGCTTTGCAGCTCTAGTCTGTAAAGGTGCTGATGTTAGAGATGATACATATTTTAGCAATTTTTAAAATTTTCTTCTTCTTTTGTTATTATTATTATTATTATTATTATTATTATTATTATTATTATTATTATTATTATTATTATTATTATTATTATTATTATTATTATTATTATTATTATTATTATTATTATTATTATTATTATTATTATTATTATTATTATTATTGCTATTACTACTACTACTACTACTACTACTACTATTATTATTATTATTATTATTATTATTATTATTATTGCTATTACTATTACTATTATTATTATTATTATTATTATTATTATTATTATTATTATTATTATTATTATTATTATTATTATTATTATTATTATTGTTAATGTTCCTGGAACAGCTATGGATGATGACAAGGGTAATCTTCTTTTTCAGGGAAAACACGCATTTGTCTTAATGAAAATGGAATTCATTCTAACTATAACTATGTCGAAGAAATCTGTTGCTATGGGACCTACCCGAGGTATAAAAGTACCTGGGAACAGAAATGCTGTTTAGGTAAAACCTTGTTCACTGTTTAGTGCCATTTACTGATTGTCTCCCTTGTTTAAGTATGACATTTCGCCTGCTTTTCGGCAAGCTCATTGTACAGATTAGTACAATCTAATTTTGTTTAAGATTTCCTGATCTTTAAAGTTTTAACTTTATTTTTCCTAGCCTATTTCTCAAGTTCTACTAATATAAACTACATGCTTTAAATAGTCGGAATGTTTGAGTGAAGTTGATTATGAGTTGGAGAAAACCGAAGGCCCAAAGGAAACCACAATCCACATTCTCGTCATCAAGCGCGATTTTTAAAAAAAAAATCATTATTTAAATTATTACATCCATATTAAAGGGAAAATTGAAAAGAAATTTATTGTTGAGAGATAATTTTTAAGAAGGCATTAAGTTTTAGCTCAAGACTATTCCCGTACATATTATAATATGCATTGATATAAATTAACAAACTTTCGACAGGCGGAGGCGTGGGAGGGGGAATGTTCTTTAGAGGCGCCACTACCGAAGCACCTGGAGCCAATATTTTTTTTTTTACTGACTCTCCTGCTTTGCTTCAGAAAACATTTTCTATGTCAGTTACTAACACTCAACTTCCACTTCCTAAAAATAAAAAGTTTTGTGACGAACTACCCGTTATAATGTATGGAAGATGAAAGATTACTGAAGTTTCATTAGCAAAAGAAGGACAGAAAAAACTCCCGACTGCGCCCTTCGCCTGGAACCAGGGTGTAGTTGCACCACCCTAACCAGTCCACCTTGTCCAGCAACTTTTCTCAACACCTTATGTCGGATATATAAATTGTCTTTGCTAAAAAGCACATTTTATTTTGTACATTTAGCTGGAAACTGAAGAATTCATATTTTATAATTACCTGAACGATTATCTAAAAGCCTATGTTTTTAAAAAATTCCATGGGGAAATAAAGTCCATATTGTCAGTATGAAATGTATCAATAGTAATCAAATCTTTGGAACCAAATTTCCCAAAATTGATGGATAAAAGAATTAAAATATCAGTAAAAGATCGTGATAGTGGGAATTATTCAAGATATCTCATTGATAAAAATGATTTTATTGCAAATCTCCACTTCATTCCAGCTGACCATATATTGTTAATCAATCT
The DNA here is from genome assembly GCA_016746295.1 of Potamilus streckersoni. Lineage (NCBI taxonomy): Eukaryota > Metazoa > Mollusca > Bivalvia > Unionida > Unionidae > Potamilus > Potamilus streckersoni. The sequence goes on along the minus strand of JAEAOA010001663.1, from coordinate 492,656 downwards.
TGACCTATCTGCGGTGAAAAACGTGAAAATAATTTTGTGATAGTTACTTGGGGAAACCATTGGTACGTCGATTATGTGATTGTTGTTTACGGAAACCACTGTTACATTGATTTTGTGACAGTTACTTAGGGACACTATTTTTACATTGATTATGTGATATTTACTTAAAGAAACGATTGTTACATCGATTTTGTGATTGTCACTCAGGGTAACCATAGTTGCATTATTTTATTTTTTTTTTTTGTTACTCAGGGAAACCACTGTTACATTCATGCGCATCGGGTAAATCTTAATCTCATAATTGCGACTCATACTCTGGGGGTGGGGGAAATCCCATTAAGAATTTATAAGTCCCTGTGCGCCGCTCCCATTCATTCTATTGCATTATGTTTTCCATTTGCAAGTAAACTCAATCATTTTCAAAGTATAATACCGGTAATATGATAGGAATAATGAATGTGGTGTTTTCCTTTGGCATTTACGTTCGCTAGATACAGATCGGGTAGTTTAAGCTCGAACTCAATGGAGAGAGAGAGAGAGAGAGAGAGAGAGAGAGAGAGAGAGAGAGAGAGAGAGAGAGAGAGAGAGAGAGAGAGAGAGAGAGAGAGAGAGAGAGAGAGAGAGAGAGAGTCATTTATTTGCAATAAATAACTGCATTTTTTATTGTTTCTACAACACCGTGTTGGTACCTCTGTATTTGACCTAATTCTGGTTCATAAATTACATATACAGCAGGATACCACTATACCGTGTATACCGTGTTTGTGGTTTGAATGTGTTAGAAATAGGGACGAAAGTCTTGTAAATGAAATTCTTAATTCAGGCGGTTAAATTTGTATTCTGGGTAGAATTGACGATAATAAGTGGTTTAGAAGATTTTTTTCCAAATGATTTAATGTGGATGTATTGTTTTGTTGTAGTGACAGTCGAAGTTTAGTCTGTTGCTCCGGATTTAGGTGCAACGGATAGTTTTTAATGCATACATTTGATTCCACATCAATTAAAAAATATAAAATACACCAGGTAAAGTAAAAAAAAGTTCATATGTTTGGATAATTTAATTGTTGTTCTTGGGCTTAACGCAATTTTTTTCAGCACACGATAGGCTTATATATGGCGGCCAGTATTAATGGTGGAGGAAGAATCCGGGAAATCCGCGGAAAGAACCACCGACCCACGAGAAGCTACTGGCAAGCTTTCTCGCATATCTACATTCGCCGAATCTAATTTAATAAAATAAAACATAACAAAAATATAATATAATAATATCATTTTCTTGACATGACAAGTCGATGGAAACTTGTTGAAAAAGAAGTTTATTATTCCGAACCCCAAATTCACGCATGTAGTTTTCACGTCTGAAGGTCATTTTGGATACAAAATAATACGCACAGTGCAAATACGAACACATTCCATATGTAATAATTTTTAAACACACTGAGTAGTGTGTACTAAACCTCCTGATGCCGTTCAAAATAAATACCATCTAGGCCGTTGTTGAGTAAATGTCTGCTGCCATGGATGACCAGCTCTATTTCCTAGCCAACTATAGGTTGCATACTTTGAAATAACTTTGGGAGATGTACGTGCCTTACATCAGTTTCAACAACAGTACACGCCAGAAATGTCTATATTGTTAATTAGTAGACAATAAAGCTGAAAAGTCAGGTCATAGCCATAAGTTAAGAAATCAGATGTAGGCCAATTTACGAAACTATCCTCTGCCACCTTAAAGGTTACCGGCCACACTCCAACATTTTTCTGTTTACATCAGATTTGCATTGCAATTTTAAAAGTGGTTATAATCGCACGAAAAGAACAAAAAATATAAAGTATAAAGAAAAAATAATTTAATTACTTGAAAAATACATATACAACGCAGATACTACCCCTTAGCTACGATTTCCCTTAAAGAGGACGCCAGCAGGAAATGACTTACATTTATTCCAACAAGACGAAGTACATACTTCTTGTCGTCGGAAAAAAAAGCACTATAAACTAAGGATAGGGATCATTTACATAAAATTTGTGAAAACTAATTAGCTGTTCAACCTTTAATCGATATGCGTGCGCGACGCACTAGATTGTGTCGCTTTCAAAACTGTTCCATTGTTTCAATTTATTTTGAAAATTCCAGTTAAAACAGGTAAAAATAAATCAATGTTGTCATCTCTATGTCGACCGACTTTATTAAAAAAAATAGGCACACTTAAAAGATTCCAAAGGAACCAAACTTGACTTCCTTTTCTCAACCGACTTAATAAGAAAAATCGACCCACAAAAAGATACCAAAGTCAGTTTTCGGGGTTGTTTGCTTCGTAATAATAATATAAAAAAAACTTTGTATTTGATATCCGGTCGGAAAGTGTAAGAAAAGAGTTTATTGCTCGCTGAATGTTGTGTTTTTCCATGACCTGGTCTTCTATTTGTTTGCCAGATGTGATGATAATTTATCTTTGCAGGGCAAATAGTATACACAACAATTACCTGCTTTACTAACACTTTTGTAACCCATGCTAGCGAAAAGATTATTATTTGCATTCACAGTAGTTGTATTTAAAAAAAAAATTATTTGCGAGATATCGTCGTATAGTCTACCTTGGTCAGTTTGCACCTTGTAACGTTATGCGTGAACGGCAGGTGTCTTCAAGCAATCGGGTTATATTTTCGTCTCTTTTGCGATTTTCTTATTTGACATAAGCGATACACACTGCAGTAAGAACGCGTACGCAAACCGGCATCCACAACGTATGCGGTGTTCGTGGGTATATTTTTTCTTTAATAAATTTCGCATGATGAAAAAAGAAGGAATAGATAATAATGCAATGTTAGTTCCTTTCATTTTATTTTCAGATAAGTGTATGTTTATCTTTTTTGTACTTTGCTCAACATTTCTCTCTCTCTCTCTCTCTCTCTCTCTCTCTCTCTCTCTCTCTCTCTCTCTCTCTCTCTCTCTCTCTCTCTCTCTCTCTCTCTCTCTCTCTCTCTCTCAAGTTTTACAACGTGAAGCCTAAAATTAAATACATTTGTTTTAATATTTCATGTACACTACCCTTAGAAAAATGTATACATATTCCGTGGAATATTATCTGCTACGTTTTATTTTTTAATAAATGAACATTGATAATTTTACCGGAAGAATTGATAATGTCGTTGTGCGGATGTATATATTTATTACCATAAAAATTGTATATAAATATTTTAATTAGAACGAGCAAGATATGTCTACTTGTGTTTTCTCTCATATATTTATTTACGTTGCAAAGTATGATTGTATTCTTTGAAAGAATATTAATTTCGTTGAAATTTAGTCTTTTCCCCCTATAACTTATTCCTAAATCGTACCTACTTGTTGTTTTTTTTTTAAAAAGAAATTGTTTAAATTTTTGTTGAGCCGAATTGTCCTTCGAGTTGGGTCGAGTTGTCTTGAACGAAACATATTATATAATACGGCATTATTATTGCAACTTTCCCATCCCTTCACCCTATTGTATCTCACAGCTTGAATTCACTTTTTACTGGTAAACAGGGTCTATCAGAGAAAGAAAGAATCCTTTTTCCCATCATCGCTCTTTTGATTACATCCATATGCAACACAATGCATCATATTTTCTGTACAAAAGCACGGATCATAAGATATATCACATAGACATTTACGTCGGGGAATTCAACACTTGAATGTCAAGGTTGAATACAAAGGATAAAATGTACGTCATATCCGTGTTTGGCACGCGGAAACTACCGATTTTTTTTACGGAGATTGCTGAATAACTTTTTTATTTTCAGAAGAGGATTTTTAAGTCTAATTAAGCATTTTTATGGTGTACATGCATGACAAATACGTATTGTTTATGACTATAATAATATCACGTTTGCACAATACAGGTGTCTGGTGACCTTTAAGTGAAATTCACATAGAACTTGACTAGTAAACATTACTCTCATTCTAAAATGTATTTCGAGTTATGCGCAAATGAGAACGCACACCGGTTACTGTGATGCAGATGAGTTGAAAAAAAAAACCTTTATGTGTGTCGTTATCTCTATTGCAATAAAGAAACAAAGATTTGGTCCAGGCTAACAACAAATTCTATATCAAAAAAGAATAATTGGGTAAATGGATTCTCCCTAAATATAGTCATGTTTTGAAGAAAGTTTGGCTTATAATGAAATTATTAAGGCAGTCTAAAAAAAGATATATTGATATGGTTCCCACTAACCCGCACCTGTCCTGACGCCAAGGCTTGTAAGCGCTGGAGATGCTTCAACTCGTTTCATAAATTCAGTATCAAATCATTACCCATTTGACATCGTCTGTTTATTATACGGCTACTGCCATATTTAGATTAATATGCCATTTATTTTATGCTAGGCCTTGAATTGTGGGATTTTCCAATTATGACCGAGAAATTTTATCTCCATTTTGTTACCAATTTGGTAATTTGGCAAGTCTGGTGAAATGTTATAGTAGAGTACGATGTTCGAATCCCACAACAAGCTCTTTTTTAATGTAATTTTTTGTATATATGCTTTTTGCCCTGAATTAGGAAATAAATTTGTGCTACTACAGGTATTTTGCGAATATGCACAAACCACAGCATGACACATGTGAAGATCTCAAGTAATTCTCGTGACATGGCCACTCGTAAAAATAATTATGTATTCACCAGCTGGATGAAATGTATGTTATTCACTCGATACAAGCAGACATCCTCTACATCATAAGTATATTATAGTATACTTAACGATATTCCATAAGACGCAATGACGTCATGTAAGGACGTTAATACAGAAGCAGTCAAATGTATTTCAGAATCATTTCACTGCGTTATATTTCTGTGCGTGCAAACAAAATCTGCATTTTTCGTCATGTGATAAATACTGTATTACACGTCTGTTCGTTTCATATCAAATATATGAAACTCTTCGAATAAGTTCATTCGCTCGCTCACAAAATTGTTAGAAATGATTTGACCAGAGCTTGTAAAAAATTAAATATGTACTCGTGTAAATTCTTTTCTTTGACCTGTCGATAGTAATTTGAATTCACGAATATGTACTTTACAGATGTGAAAAAACCTTATATTTCCGGTCTGGAACTGTGTTGCAAAGACGGCATCAAAAAGAACATACCAGGTAAAATGGACGTATTAGAACTATTTCACCTGAGGCCTTTTTGAGATATTTTAGTTTAGAACAATTTTAGTTTACAAATATTTTAAACTCTACACTTTTATGGTTTTGACTCAAACAAATGTGCAGAGCCATATGTGGGGCAAATTTGGTACAGTATAATTCTAAAAAGACAATGAATAAAAGAAAATAAAACAAATAATAAATTATATTGCCGGTCCTAGAAGCAAAATCAATTTCTCCTCATAGTTTTTTCTGCTTCCACTCATTTTATCATTTATCAAAAAATAATATACTGTCCGGACAAAGTTAATATGGGGAAATTAGTGTTAGCCGTGTGTTAAAAAAATCTTCAAACTCAAATTCAGGTGTGTTTCAGTCGATACACGCTTTATTTTCATGAAATTGCTTGCAATATTTAACACCGTCCTTTAACTGACAAAAATATTTAATGAGTTTGTTATTAATAAAGTATAAAATTATTATTATTATTATTATTATTATTATTATTATTATTATTATTATTATTATTATTATTATTATTATTATTATTATTATTATTATTATTATTATTATTATTATCCAGGTATCCAGTCTGACGCAGTATGCAATGGATACACAGCTGACATTTCCGGGGTAAATATTATTACGTCGCATTAAATAAATTAAATAATCTTCCTTAATTCAATTTTCCTGCCAATATGTTGTACGTTATGTGTCTGTTAAATTCTTCAGTGTACATGAAAACCATACTTTCTTGAATTTGTTGATATGATATTCAACATTAATATTGTTATTGTTATAAGTATAGTATCAACAGTAGTCATATTTTGACTGAAATATGTATAGAACGTAAAGAAATTTATTGACATAATACTGAACACAGATCATTTGCAATACTTTAAACATGCACGTAATGTTCAACTAACATTTTGAACTGTAAAAATAACAAATGACAGAACTTCCATACATAATTCAATAGAGCGGCCTGTCTGCAAAAACATGATGAACATTTCCTGTTTTGCGAATCACCCGTTCTGTCTTTATTTCCTCCTTCTGAGATTGGTACAGACACGAGAATGACAAGGACAAGACGTGCGATTACATATATTAATCACAAACTCGTAAATATAATTATAAGATCACATATAGAATGTACATAATCATAATATATAAATAGGAATACATTTTGTATGTGGAATATTGCGCCTTTTTCTACCAATAAAATGGATAATTCTTATATTCTCTGACTGGACATAATATATGAGGTACGCAATACAATTATGAAATTAAAGGACTTTTGGAGATGTTACGTCAAAGTGTACGAGCCGTTATATACCCACATAATCAATGCTGTGCAGTCAATCTATCCGTGAGGTAACCCAGCGGGCTAATAATGAGTTAATTCATTCATTTGTCGTTGTTTCGTTAGTTAGACATAACAACTAACAAGCTAACAAAGATTGCTATTAGTTACAGAATTAATGTTGGCTTCCTGCAGAAAATATAGCAGTTGCCATAATAAAAATTATGTCAACTTCTGGGTCATTATGTCCACAGGTGAATGGGAATTCCCTTCCTAGTAAGTGCTAAACAAATTCTGCGTAAGTAATATTATGAAGATATGCAACGAGTACAATATCAAAATTAATATTATGCGACCAAAATAGATCCCTCATTATTTGAGCTTTTGAACACGAGATAAGCATATGGGCAATAACATCGGCATTCGCATTGTTGCCATATTGGCAATATGGAGTGTCGTACTGAATGGAGTTGCCAGAAACCTGGCCAAACTTTGGACCTTATTGATCTCTTTGTTTGACCTAGGTATTTGCCACAAAATGGCGGTCTTTGTTTGACCTAGGTATTTGCCACAAAATGGCGGTCTTTGTTTGACCTAGGTATTTGCCACAAAATGGCGGTCTTTATTTGACCTAGGTATTTGCCACAAAATGGTGACTCTTTCTTAGACCTAGTTATTTGCCACAAAATGGCGGGTTAAATGGAATAAAGTATATATTAAACTATTATTGTCATATTCATTCATGGTCTTCCATTCCTACTGAGCCGGAAATGTCTTATTTTGTAAAAAAAAAATATAAATAAAGTCAAGTCGTATTTGTGAAAAATTATATATATATATATATATATATATATATATATATATATATATATATATATATATATATATATATATATATATATATATATATATATATATATACATACATACATATATATATATATATATATATATATATATATATATATATATATATATATATATATATATATATATATATATATATATATATATATATCGGGAGTAAATTACATTTTTTTCATTCGAAGCAAGGTACACAATCTCATTAAAATATTCTTTTAGACAACGTATGCTCAGGCATATGACACTAATTTGGAAAGGAAATATAGTGTTGCTGTTTTTTTTAAAATCAATTTCAGTGACAATTCGGTTCAGTACAAGCATGTTTTCTTACGAGAAAATTCTTCAATGTGCTTAACACAATGGTGCTGAAATACATCTAATCTTTTAATTCTTTCGATTCAGTCTTTGACCAAACCTCACAACCATAAAGCGCTGTTAGAATAACAGTTTTCTAATATAGACCTGTAGTGGTTAAGGGGCTTTCCCAACCCCGATAAGGGAATATAATAATTTTCTTCTATTTGTGCACATCGTTTCCACATTTGCTATGCAACTCATGCCATTATTCCTAAAAAAAATCCTTAAATCTTCTAACAATTTTAACAAATCATTGCCATATACCAGATACAGAAGGGTTGAAAGAACTCCGTCTTGGCGGACACCTTGTCTTATTGTTATTGGTTCCGATTTAAAACCATTTATAGTTACAGTGCTATAGATATTACAGTGTGATTCTATAATTGCAGCAAGAAGTTTGCCTCAAATTCACAACAGGGCAAGCTTTCTAAAAAAAAAAAAACCACCATCGTTCCATACAGTGTCAAACACTTTCTTTATGTCCAAAAATGCGGCATATACTTTTGATCGTAATTCCAGGTTAGCGGAGATAGCTTCGTGTAAGTTAAGCGATGCCGTCATACTGCCCTGCAGTTCAGTATTAAGAAAAATTAGCATTGTTTAGCATTTTTATTTTGTCATGTCTAACAAACATTTTGAACATTATAAAAACAACTATTGACAATTACAATAAATAATTCAACAGAGTGACCAAGAGGACGCTGACTGTCAGAAGAAACATGGTGAGCATTTTCTGTTTTGCAAATCAACCAGAAATTGCTACAATCCAAAGGAAAAAACATGCTGTCCAAATTCACATCTGTATGACACACCTTCCAGTGAAGGAATGTATGTACAAATCTCTCTCACTCTCTCTCTCTCTCTCTCTCTCTCTCTCTCTCTCTCTCTCTCTCTCTCTCTCTCTCTCTCTCTCTCTCTCTCTCTCTCTCTCTCTCTCTCTCTCTTTCTCTCGTAGGGTTGTGATACAACAGATACTTTAACAAAATTATTTTGTATCATTATTTGTGCCATTTTTCTTCTACTTCTTTTATTTTTTTCTTCTTCATGTTTTTGTTGATGCTGTTGTCCTCCTTCTACTTAATACTTCTTCGTATTATTATTATTATTATTATTATTATTATTATTATTATTATTATTATTATTATTATTATTATTATTATTATTATTATTATTATTATCCAGGTATCCAGTCTGACGCAGTATGCAATGGATACACAGCTGACATTTCCGGGGTAAATATTATTATGTCGCATTAAATAAATTAAATAATCTTCCTTAATTCAATTTTCCTGCCAATATGTTGTACGTTATGTGTCTGTTAAATTCTTCAGTGTACATGAAAACCATACTTTCTTGAATTTGTTGATATGATATTCAACATTAATATTGTTATTGTTATAAGTATAGCATCAACAGTAGTCATATCTTGACTGAAATATGTATAGAACGTAAAGAAATTTATTGACATAATACTGAACACAGATCATTTGCAATACTTTAAACATGCACGTAATGTTCAACTAACATTTTGAACTGTAAAAATAACAAATGACAGAACTTCCATACATAATTCAATATAGCGGCCTGTCTGCAAAAACATGATGAACATTTCCTGTTTTGCGAATCACCCGTTCTGTCTTTATTTCCTCCTTCTGAGATTGGTACAGACACGAGAATGACAAGGACAAGACGTGCGATTACATATATTAATCACAAACTCGTAAATATAATTATAAGATCACATATAGAATGTACATAATCATAATATATAAATAGGAATACATTTTGTATGTGGAATATTGCGCCTTTTTCTACCAATAAAATGGATAATTCTTATATTCTCTGACTGGACATAATATATGAGGTACGCAATACAATTATGAAATTAAAGGACTTTTGGAGATGTTACGTCAAAGTGTACGAGCCGTTATATACCCACATAATCAATGCTGTGCAGTCAATCTATCCGTGAGGTAACCCAGCGGGCTAATAATGAGTTAATTCATTCATTTGTCGTTGTTTCGTTAGTTAGACATAACAACTAACAAGCTAACAAAGATTGCTATTAGTTACAGAATTAATGTTGGCTTCCTGCAGAAAATATAGCAGTTGCCATAATAAAAATTATGTCAACTTCTGGGTCATTATGTCCACAGGTGAATGGGAATTCCCTTCCTAGTAAGTGCTAAACAAATTCTGCGTAAGTAATATTATGAAGATATGCAACGAGTACAATATCAAAATTAATATTATGCGATCAAAATGGATCCCTCATTATTTGAGCTTTTGAACACGAGATAAGCATATGGGCAATAACATCGGCATTCGCATTGTTGCCATATTGGCAATATGGAGTGTCGTACTGAATGGAGTTGCCAGAAACCTGGCCAAACTTTGGACCTTATTGATCTCTTTGTTTGACCTAGGTATTTGCCACAAAATGGCGGTCTTTGTTTGACCTAGGTATTTGCCACAAAATGGCGGTCTTTATTTGACCTAGGTATTTGCCACAAAATGGCGGTCTTTATTTGACCTAGGTATTTGCCACAAAATGGTGACTCTTTCTTAGACCTAGTTATTTGCCACAAAATGGCGGGTTAAATGGAATAAAGTATATATTAAACTATTATTGTCATATTCATTCATGGTGTTCCATTCCTACTGAGCCGGAAATGTCTTATTTTGTAAAAAAATATAAATAAAGTCAAGTCGTATTTGTGAAAAATTATATATATATATATATATATATATATATATATATATATATATATATATATATATATATATATATATATATATATATATATATATATACATACATACATATATATATATATATATATATATATATATATATATATATATATATATATATATATATATATATATATATATATATATATATATATATATCGGGAGTAAATTACATTTTTTCATTCGAAGCAAGGTACACAATCTCATTAAAATATTCTTTTAGACAACGTATGCTCAGGCATATGACACTAATTTGGAAAGGAAATATAGTGTTGCTGTTTTTTTTAAAATCAATTTCAGTGACAATTCGGTTCAGTACAAGCATGGCATGTTTTCTTACGAGAAAATTCTTCAATGTGCTTAACACAATGATGCTGAAATACATCTAATCTTTTAATTCTTTCGATTCAGTCTTTGACCAAACCTCACAACCATAAAGCGCTGTTAGAATAACAGTTTTCTAATATAGACCTGTAGTGGTTAAGGGGCTTTCCCAATCCCGATAAGGGAATATAATAATTTTCTTCTATTTGTGCACATCGTTTCCACATTTGCTATGCAACTCATGCCATTATTCCTAAAAAAAATCCTTAAATCTTCTAACAATATTAACAAATCATTGCCATATACCAGATACAGAAGGGTTGAAAGAACTCCGTCTTGGCGGACACTTTGTCTTATTGTTATTGGTTCCGATTTAAAACCATTAATAGTTACAGTGCTATAGATATTACAGTGTGATTCTATAATTGCAGCAAGAAGTTTGCCTCAAATTCCCAACAGGGCAAGCTTTCTAAAAAAAAAAAAAAAAAAAAAAAAAAAAAACCACCATCTTTCCATAGTGTCAAACACTTTTTTTATGTCCAAAAATGCGGCATATACTTTTGATCGTAATTCCAGGTTAGCGGAGATAGCTTCGTGTAAGTTAAGCGATGCCGTCATACTGCCCTGCAGTTCAGTATTAAGAAAAATTAGCATTGTTTAGCATTTTTATTTTGTCATGTCTAACAAACATTTTGAACATTATAAAAACAACTATTGACAATTACAATAAATAATTCAACAGAGCGACCAAGAGGACGCTGACTGTCAGAAGAAACATGGTGAGCATTTTCTGTTTTGCAAATCAACCAGAAATTGCTACAATCCAAAGGAAAAAACATGCTGTCCAAATTCACATCTGTATGACACACCTTCCAGTGAAGGAATGTATGTACAAATCTCTCTCTCTCTCTCTCTCTCTCTCTCTCTCTCTCTCTCTCTCTCTCTCTCTCTCTCTCTCTCTCTCTCTCTCTCTCTCTCTCTCTCTCTCTCTCTCTCTCTCTCTCTTTCTCTCGTAGGGTTGTGATACAACAGATACTTTAACAAAATTATTTTGTATCATTATTTGTGCCATTTTTCTTCTACTTCTTTTATTTTTTTCTTCTTCATGTTTTTGTTGATGCTGTTGTCCTCCTTCTACTTAATACTTCTTCGTATTATTATTATTATTATTATTATTATTATTATTATTATTATTATTATTATTATTATTATTATTATTATTATTATTATTTTTATTATTATTATTATTATTATTATTATTATTATTATTATTATTATTATTATTATTATTATTATTATTATTATTATTATTATTATTATTATTATTATTATTATTATTATTATTATTATTACAGATGTTGCGGACAAAATATATTCAACGTGAAAGATGATTTTCCTTGCCGATCTCCAAAGCAAAACTACAGGTTTTGCCAACCCAAACTCAGGAGACAACTTAGTAACAAAACAAGGAGAAGGCATTTGGACAAAATCTGCATTGGCACTTACTGTAAGCGGAAGTTTAAAAATATTTTTATCAGTTTTAACATCTGTTAACATGTTTCCAAGTTCAAAGTTCAAGCATGTGAAAATTCTAACAACGCATTGATAAATGCTTACTACGAGGTAACATAATAGCGAATTACAGCATTAATGCTGACTACAAACTAACAATCTGCATAATTCTGCCTAGCATCTTCGTAAGCTCAAATCCATTTCTCATATACGCATTTAAATAAAACACTACAAAGGTAATTCTAAGTGTACATACTACAAATAATTACAATTATGATGCCGTAATGTCTGCACAAATAGAGCAAAAAATTTACTAACCTTTTCGAAGCTTTGTCTTTCCTTAGAATCTGCCTTTTAAGTTCTTCCACCAGATTACGAGTGCTTCTCTCTCGGAGTAAACCCTATTGATCTCCAACCCTTACAGGCGGATAATAAATTACTCTTACGATTTCAGAAGGTATCATTCGGGTCCGAAAATAGCTATCTTAAAGTGTGGTCTTACTTGCACACATAATATTTAGTAAATATTTTTGGGAAAAGCCTCGATATTTGGAATCCCTACCAAAAACTCTTTTGTAATGTGAGAGAGAGAGAGAGAGAGAGAGAGAGAGAGAGAGAGAGAGAGAGAGAGAGAGAGAGAGAGAGAGAGAGAGAGAGAGAGAGAGAGAGAGAGGACATAGATGTATTTTATTTTCTATAATTTCAGCCTACATAATAGAGATTGATAAAATGGAATTCAAGAGGAATAGAAATCTGTACTTTACAGCCAATGTGAGTCAACTGTTATACCAAGGATTCCAACAGAGCGTAGGAAATACCACAAGACACTCCGTTCCTTTTGACATTTGGATGCCTTCTAAATGCAAATCTACGCTCGAACGTTCCACTTTCCTTGTATTTTCCATGACACCCCCAGAAAGATTTCTACAAGATTTATTGTACATATATGATAAAAAGGATACTATTTATAAGAAATACAAAACCAGTCAATGTAGTTTAGACAGGATCTTCCGAGACTTGCGAAAGGTAAAAGAAAGATGCATAGTGGAAAGAAGAAAAAGTGCTCATTCGCAGAGAAGAATGTGAGGAGATAATTCATGAGAAACAAAAGACGACATATTCTAAAAACGACAGTATGAATTAAGGAAAGTTGTATGATAGTATTTTTAAACTCTGAATGTTGGTGTTGGATGCTTTCCTTTCCAGTGGAATGGTCAAGATATTGTCTTGAAATTATATTTTACATATCATATTTCATATTTCATCTGCTGTGGCATTTCAGAAAAACCCTTGGGGAACCTGTTTGCAATTAGCGTTTATTTAGATGCCAGTCATTCTGTCCCATTAGGATAGGGTGTTAAAACTTATATTTCCATGTTAAACATGGTTTTGTTTGGGAATGTAAACAAGGCCTGTATTTACAAAGGTCAACTATGTTCCTTATTAGATCAGTATTCATACGTAATGCAAGCTTAATAGATAAAAAATGATATATTTCATGAACGCATCTAAATAAGTCTTTTGTGTTGATTGACATGCAAGAAAATACACCACATAATTTATTCTAGTAATAATATTCTGCTAATTATTTTGTACGTCTATGTATCTGTGTTTTTAATTTATGAAATTTTTCCTGTGATAATGAATATAATATTTATTAAATCTCCACAAAATGTCGTATGGCTTTCTTTTGCTCTGTGTGTTTTTGTACTGTATTGGTGCAGTATCGACCGCTATTTTTTCTAAAATTCTGCACGAGAGAGAGAGAGAGAGAGAGAGAGAGAGAGAGAGAGAGAGAGAGAGAGAGAGAGAGAGAGAGAGAGAGAGAGGGAGAGAGAGAGAGACAGAGACAGAGACAGAGACAGTGCTATTTTGAAAAAATCACGAGACAATAAACAAATAATTGCTATATCGTTTTCTTTCATGTTTTGTTGTGTCCAATGGCTATTGCATGATATACGGACTTAATTCTGACCGTTTGATATACATGACAGTCTGACTTTATGTCCTCTTCAACAGTTATTACATCATATTAATCAAATTCAGGATAATACAAGATCATAAAATCTTACAGAAATGACAAAAATACAACAGTAATATTGTATCAGCTGCCATATTGTTAATACGAAATATTTCAATGCCTGCAGACATACAAATTTATGGTTAGAGCTAACTAGCAGTTAGCTTTGCATGATCTTTTAATATTTGCTTAACATTAAGGTTGAAATAGCAAAGAAAAGGAAATTGAAAATTAATACAAGGGTAACCATATATGTAGTTCTTTCTACACGACACATAAATTCATGTATAGATATTTATATGCATGTATGCGTGCGTGCATACGCTTATCTCTGACTGACTGTCAAACTGGCCTTATTTCCTCTTCAGCAAAAATTACATCAGGTTAGTAAAAATACCGATTATACATAATTCAAGGTTATAAGACACAAAATAGAACCGAGAAAGTTAACAAGAGAAATACATCTTCAACAAACGCATTTATAAGATAACACACATACATACATATACATACATACATACATACATACATACATACATACATACATACATACATACATACATACATACATACATACATACATACATACATACATACATACATACATACATACATACATACATACATACATACATACATACATACATACATATGTATGTATGTGTGTGTATTGAAATGGACACTTTTCAGTCGATCTCTGCAGAAAATATTTAGCTGGACACGTGTACAATTAATTAGATTTAGGTAGACCTGCGAGTGTTTAAATTGCCATAATGCGCGTATTGGTGCAGTCTCTGTCATGAGTTAGCGATTTTTTTTTATTACGGCAACGTTTGTTTGGACTGAACAGGATAGGGATCAATTCTGATCTGTATAGAAAACTGCCATTTCTGAAGGTTACCAGGAATCAGTTGGGTAACCGATGTTGTTAGACGAACTGCATTGTTTGATTCCAGTTCAGGCGGGAATTTTATTTCATCCAAATTTGAAATGGTGTGAAGGGGGGGTATGCTCTCAAATAAAAATTTTCAGTTTAAATGTGACATTATTAAAATTGAAAATTATTCTACGCTTTTCTACAAGAGGAAATCGAACGTAAAGGACTACGAGTAAATTTAAAAAGTAAATTCATACGTAAAAATCATCCAGGGGAAAAGATTGTCTCGAGAAATTGACGGACATAAAGCATGAAAGCACAAGGTATTTTCCATCAAATTCGTTGATATTACTATGATGATTTTTTTATGATTTATTTGCTTTTATTTTCATATGTTTATTTGTTTCAATTCGTAGATCAGTTTTTTTTTTGATATGGTATAACTGTGTTGAGTTCGTTTATCAGAGTCCGCACAATGATATTTTTCTTTAGATATACAGTGACGGATCGTTGAAGGTATAGTCTTGATTATTCTAGGAAATAGAATTTCATGCTTTTTTATAGGAAATTACGTATATAGAATTTCATGCCTTTTTTACATATAGCGTTATGTATCTAGAATTTCATGTCTTATTTTAGTTGAGGTTATGAGAACCAGTGCGAGTTCTCCAATCTGAGTTCATGTAAGATAACTACTTGATTGTTGTGATAAATACAGTAGTGTAAGAAATTTCATTCATTCTTTTGTGTAATGGGACTAGTCTGGAACTAATGTCTCGGTGTAGTGTTGTATAGTCATTAGCGGAACCATTAATTTTATGAAACTATGTTTGTATGGTCTACCATGGCCAATTAGATTTGATAGTCGTGATATGTTCGAATTCCGATAGAATTATATCTGACCTAACTAGGGGTAAGAATAATGATTTATGCCCAGTATAATGTGAAGGAAGATTTCAGGTGTTCTTTGTTTATATTTTTGGAAAGGGCTATACAAAGTTGGATGGACCGAAAAAGGCTAGATACCGGAGAATTTAGAAAATGAAGGGAAAAGTAGAGGAGACCCGGACTTACCGGCACAAGGAAGTCAAAAGGGACAATCGCTGTAGAATTGGACTGATTCAATACATCATCGATACAAGGCCGTGTTATTCGATCTCTCACTCGATTTGATGACGATTTAATTCTATTGTCTAACAGATAGGCAATTGGTATAATCTTATTTGTAGTTTGAAATTCCCTGAATAAGTTGATTAAAAATGAAATATATCTTTCAAATTGTAACGCTTATCACGCTTGTTTATAAATTTTATTGCTGTGAATTTTGATTAAATTTGTATTTGTTTGTAAACGGGGTCTCATGTTATTCTGTTCTATATATCTGCTCAGATCTTTATTCCACCAATAAGTTTTATACTCTCTATTGACATTTACTCGTTTCGAGCAAATTACACCGTTAGCGATCACCTCTAGATAACGATAACCAAAACCTGGTAACCCAAGACAACAATGTTGAGAAGGGGTATCCACCAAAGTGGGATCTCCTCAGGAGCCAAAACATTTTATTCGAGTAAAAAATCTGAGCAAATATAGAACAGAAAGTGATTTTTTTAAATTATTGTATTTTAAGAAACAACGATACGAATTAATCAAATCATTGCCTGCTTATACTTTTTCATATATTCTGTGCATGCAATTTTCTTGCCATTTTTTATGTGTGATGAAAATATTGTAAGAGATTGATGCAGTTTTCCTTGATGTATTAGAAGTTAGGTATAGCAAAAGTTAAATTACCTTTGAATTCGTTTGGGAGAATAGTGATTTATGCCAAACTCCCGTAGTGATAAATCACGCCTTGGTTAGTGTTGGAGTGATGCGCTAATTTGGGGAGGCCTTCCAGCTGTGTACCACAGGGGCTCGTATCGTTGCTGACAATTTGCCAGTCATACATGTACTATAAGACATAGACAAGGGAGGACACCTCTTTTTGCTCGCGCGACATATTTAAGAAGAAACGGTGATATTTCAATCTACATCTCGCGTAACGTAATAAATCTTGTACCAATGTTGAGCTCATGCATTCAAATTTGTAAGTGTATCCTAAGTTTTGTATACTATCATACCTTTAAGGAATGCCAGACCCTTTTTCCACAGTATTGTCCGACATGGACCTGATCGCGCCCGTTTAATATGCAAGTGAAATCCCGCTGAATGGAATACTGTCATCTCATTGGTTAAAAGTCAATGACGTCCAGCATTTGTTTATAACTTTTTTTCAGTTGGCCAATGAGAACGGAGCATTGCATTCAGCGTGTTGTTCTTGCATATTAAGCGGATGCGATCAGGTCCATGTCGACAGTACCGTTGGAAAATGAATACTCCAGCCCGATAGGTATGACAATTTTGAGTTGTATCTCTAAATGAATACTACAATCTAATAAGCATATTCTTCATGAGTCTTATCTCTAAGTGGATACTAATAGCTCCATCAGTTATCGTAATGCAGGCCGGGACTACCGTCTGGCTCATATTTTCTGCATACACTAGCTTATACCCATCACTGTCACCACCACATGGACAGAAGTGCATAATTTCGGAGTTATTAACCTTTCCACACAAGTAAGGATACTATTGAAGATAGGGCCGGCGATGGTTGGCAGGCCGTCCCTTTGACCTCTCCAAAGATCAGTGCTTTTTAAGGCATGCCCAACTTTTTATTTTTCTTCTGGGAGCCGCGGAGGGGCGGTTTAAAAACCGGAGGCTCACTGTTTTAGGTTCGATTTTACAGAGCCCGGAAAGGGCGGCTAGCTTGTCTCCAACTATCTAATCTGTTCGCTTTACCTGCTGATGCGCCTCCTGAATGGATAGTCAACACTGGGTTTTCACCAGAAATCTTATGATGGGTCGCTAATCGTAAATGAAGACTTGTGCCGCTCGGATATCCAGTAATGATGTCATGGCGGCCTTCTGCAAATTCTATTATACATTGTACTATCGTTACACTTCCTAAATGAATGGTCATATCAAGATGTAGTTTTCTATCGTTGAGTTGGTTTTAGATGCAAATGTCATCGATCTGATGTCAAATATGGCAGCGATAACAGATATCTTGAAAATCTTCATATTGTCATTTCTCTTGAACGAAAAGTCATATCCACATGGGATTTTCTTCCGATGACTTCTTATGATTTCTAATTGATCCTATATTCACACGGTGCTGTTCGAACATCAACATGACCGCCATCTTGGAAAGTATGTTATTGCTACATCTCCTGAACGGAAAGTCATATTGACAAGGTTTTCAGCGAACGATTTCGTATGATGTCTATTTGGTATAAACAGAAAATGATGCCGATCTGTTTTCGTATACAGGCAACACAGTGGTGAGCCACGACAGTGGTCAGCTTGACAATCTTGTGGTCGCTATTACATTAGGATGTATCATATGTCGGTATAAGTTTCAGCTAAAAGCATCTGTTTTGTGATGTCTTCTTGGCCAGAAATGAAGCTAGTGAGGATCTAACGTCTATAAAAGTCTATCGCAGCTGTTGTCTTGAAGATCTTGTGAGGCTTCTATGCCAAAGGAAAGTCATATAGACGTGGGAATATTATGAGAACATATTTTGTAATGTGTATATGATCTAAGAAATATTGTGTCGGTCTGATGTCCAATATGAAAATCTTTCTACTGCTAGTCGTCGTTAATGGAATGTCCTATCAATATGGGTTTTCACCTGGAATCTTCTTGTAGTGTCAAGTTGGGGGTGAGTGACAATGATGCACACTTGACATCCAATATGGCTACCATGGTAGCCATCCCGAAAATCTAGTTATCGCTACTCCTCCTGAATGGATGGACATATTCATACGGGTTTTGCATCAACTTGTTTCAAGCGATATTTGATTGGCCCTAAATGAGAATGGAGATGATGTTAAATTTAATATGGTCTTGGCAGAGGTTAATATTAAAAATCTTTTTTTAAAATCAAAGTTGGTTTCAACACTCAGCAGTAATAAAAAAGAAATGGTCTTTTATTGTTTTTCAGGTAATTATTGTGAACGTTTTTATTCGCAATTAATAAATGCACCAAGAATCTTTGCTGGGCAAATGTGTGCTGTATTCTCTAGACGATATGAAAATAAAGCAGATCATTTTGACTGAATTCAGAAGGAATTCTCTGAATTGTAATACATTATGTACACTATTCACATATTGATAGTAATATGAGCCCAATGTCTTTTCTCGAATAAGTAATGACCGAAGTTACACCTTCATATCATATTCAATATGATTGTTCGAATAGATTATGGTAAAGCCAAAAAGTAATAATAACAATTTAATTTGTAGAAAATATCATCCAAAGTATTCTTAAAAGTGTACAAATAGTTGCAGGTCCTGTTGACAAGTCCATCCTTTACAATAATATAATGCTAGTTTATGTAAAAAATAAGATGACGAAAACCTTGAATTTGAATTTACACCAATTAACCTGCAATAAGTTGATCACAGATTAAGACTTATAAGGACTCTATAATATCAGCCAAATTCAGAAGGTTAATGTGTTTGCACGTCTTTTATGTTATTGTTTAATACATCGCAAACCCATAACAATGATATAAAGTTGCCAAAACCTGTCGAGACAAGGGTCATGCTGAGTACCGTAAACTCCGTGTCTAGCTATGTAGTGTTTTGGGTATAGAGTAAGCCTACTATCCGTCCGTTCGTCTTTCCGTCCTGCAATCGTTAACGCAGGTGCGCGGTTTTTTCTGGGTTCATATGGTGATCACCTGAAGGTGCGTATATCTATAAATCACTCTGTCCCGCAATTTGTTTAGGAGTTTTCGCCATTGTTTGCATTGTGGTTTAATACAGTGTTTGACACAATCTTGACAACGCAGCTACCAACTATTGATGGATTACTGTGAAACTTGGTAACTATTATGGCCAGTATGTCTCAATGCGCATGTCAACAAATCACTACTCCCACAATTAATTTTAGACTTATTGCCCGTTAGTTTTGTAACTTAATGCGGTATATAAAATAATCTCTTCAAAGCAACAAATATGACGGGTTTTATTGCTCTTTTTATCCATCTAAGTGATTATTGGACAAGATACACATACCAAAAAATGTGTGCTTCTATTATTTTAACAAAAAAGAGTTATTCCCCTTTGAGACTTATAGCTAAATGGGAGTTATAACCGAATTTTGTGATTCCAGCTACATGTACTATATCCGTATATAGTAGATTGTTGTGCAACTTAGTACACAACAATTGTTAAAATATAAAACCATCTGCATGGGATGGGATGGTTTAAGTTAAGATGTATATTTACTAGGGCGAATTGCTCACCATTCCTCTTGTTTATTTGCTTTTGTTTTGTTTTGTGTCTTTTTGTTTTCAATTGTTCCCTTTATTTATCTATAACAGAGTCCTAAAACAGACCATTTATAACATTAAAATGCTCGAAAGCATGTCTCCCTCTCCTGTTTTGCTGCTTCTCTCCCTCTGTCCTTCCCCAGTCTCCGAGTCTATTTTGATAAAACAATCAACGAGAGAGAGAGAGAGAGAGAGAGAGAGAGAGAGAGAGAGAGAGAGAGAGAGAGAGAGAGAGAGAGAGAGAGAGAGAGAGAGAGAGAGAGAGTAGTTCCGATAAGGCGTTTAGACATATTCAAACTATCTTCTGTAACCGTTTTCAAGACAAAAATCCAAATAAAACAATCAAAGAATAAATAAATCGTAAGTTTCTTAGTTTCATTATTATCGAGACTT
Source organism: Potamilus streckersoni (assembly GCA_016746295.1). Taxonomy (NCBI): domain Eukaryota; kingdom Metazoa; phylum Mollusca; class Bivalvia; order Unionida; family Unionidae; genus Potamilus; species Potamilus streckersoni. The sequence continues at coordinate 471,734 of JAEAOA010001663.1, read as the reverse complement.
CCAACATTTCTGGGATCTGTAAATTACTAACAAAAAATCGTAACCTGATGACCTTTAGAATTTCCGATCCATTACTTTCAATAACCTATTAGACCTAGCGTTGCAAAAAGTAACATAGTAATTCATCGGCAGTAACATTAATTCCCCGTATTACCTTTATCACATGCAGAAAAAATATTAACTCTGATATTTCATTGGCGAATCAAAAGGTCAGCATCACACGAGCTCCATACACGCCCATCAACTTTAGCATTATAAACAGACTTCGATTTTAAGATTGTAGATCACGTCCGAAGGTCAATTTTGACAACATCTGATGCTCATAGTGCAGACAGAATCCCTTTTCCATGATGATAATTCTGCAAAAGAGTGTGTACTAAACTGACTGATGCAATTTAAAATTGCTATCATAAAAAGCCGTTTTTGAGATATTCTCCTAGCCCCGAACCTACGTGTTTACTGCTATGGGAGGCTAGCTCTTCTTCCTACCCGACAATTAATATTTCACTATCTATTTAGGAAATACGTGCTAATTCAGTTCCCATATTAAACCTATGCAAACACCATGATATAAAAAATTCAATAACTTAAAATTTTGGAGTGCTCATGACCAAACTTATATTTATCAGTATAGATGAAACCTGGAAGCCAGTTTATGCGCAGAGGAAAGGATATGAGCCGCAGCATTTTCTGGAGCTGCACATGTTTGAAACATGTGCTTTTGATTCCGCACCAAAGAGTCAGGTGCTAATTTTAGTAATGAGTGTTCCAAACTCAAGACTATTAAAGAACTGAAATTCCATTTAAAAAAAACAGTGTCTCTATTTTTGTTCACTTTCAACTAGGATAATGTCTCTAAAGATTCTTTTTCCTAAAACATAACTTATATTATTAACCAATCCTGGTCAGCTAAACAAGTATATACTCTATTTAAAGTTCACCCATTTCTAGGCTGGTTCCCATTTTTCAATACAATTAGTACCGTGTGTCCTATACTGCAGAGTAACTATGGAAGGTGTACATGCCTGACACCGATTTCAAGAATAACAGAAGCCCAAAACACCTAGTTCATAAATAGATCCATATGTTTAATTAGTAAACAATAATAGCTGAAAAAGTCACACCCCATAGCCTTAAGATAAGAAATTTAGCACGGGCCAATTTACGAAAATAGCCTCTGCCACCTTTGTAAGCATTTATTAACCCTTGGACTCGATCTTTTGATGATTTATTTGATGGATGCTGTGTGTAGGCATGGACGGGACTGATTTGTAATGCATACTCACACGTGATCAAGACAACAGTCAAGTCAACCTTTCCATCAAATGCATTGGATAATAAATGGTTCATAGTTTCAATATTGTAACCCATTTTTCTCGAGTGTATTAACTACCACCCTGCAAGATCATAAGTTTTATGATGTGAATTCAGTTAAAGGGTTTTTGATGATGTGCCGTCATGTACTATTGTGTACTTTAAAAAAAAAAGAATGTGTTCTATATAAAATGCGTTAATTTGTATTTCATTTAACGTCCATACAAAAATTACATCAGCTTTATATCTTATCTTTAATATATTTTGAGAACATTTTTTTTTTCTAGTGGTGGTGGAGGCAATAATTATATATTTAAATTTTTATATCATTAAAATTTTTAATTTTTAATCAACTTTATATACCCCACACACAAACACACACACATACACACACTACGTAATTACGTGTACAGGTTTAACACAATATATACAAGATTTGAGGTACAAGCTTACCTTTCCACTGCATGTGAAAAGTTAGAATATTTTAACTTCAGAATTCTTTAAAGTTTACAGATGAAAGCTTTATTTAATATTAATAAAAATGGCTAGAAAATATTTATTTTCATAACATTCAGCTGCAATATTATTTCCTCTTTTATTTATTGATATTTTTTAACAATATCGTTTTTTTCCCCAATGTCAGCTTGTTTGTATCTAAAACAAGGGTTGCGTAACATTTTGATCGATTTAGGATTATTTTCTGTGCAACGAATCTGCTGCCTTTTATATGGGAGATAAGCACAACTACATTAATATTTTGCGGAAAAACTGTCCGATTTCATTAGCATATCTTCTTTGCAGGTTGGCGGCATGCTTGGACATTTTGGTCACGGAACTGTTGTAGTTCTCTTGAGCCCCAATGATATATCCAAATAATATTATTATGAAGAGAAAAAAAGGATTCCATCATAATCTTCTTCTCGTGCCTAGTTACGAGAAGGTAGAATGTTCGGCATACTTAAGAATAAGGTGTCACATATGATGGTGTAGATACGGTTACATCTTTTTGTGGAGAATGCTTGGCTGCGAAGAGGTGGGATCGCTGTAAAATACAAACAGACGATCTGTCTTGCTTTTGGACTTCCAATTCTTTATTGATATATATAAACTACATTCTAAAGATACAACATATAAAAACCTTTATATTGAAAAATAAATAAAATACATATTACAATACATATTAAATAATTTTCATATGAACTCCAACTTTATGTGCTTGTAAAGTTTTATGCCTTTTAGAATACCATACAAGTGATTAGATATTACTTGTATTCAGAGAGCCTAAAATTCAATAGTTGCGATTGATGCCATAAAGAAATGTATTTTCTTTCATTTAATTTAGAATAATGATCTGGAAAAGATCATTGAACCTTAGAGTTTATTAACTAAAGACCATTTTTATTCGTAAGTAAAGTTTAGCATGAAGCTAGAAGTAAATTCATATAAATACAAATAAAAATCAAATCTTAAAAGTAATACCATATACCGTTACATTATAATAGTAAATTAAAAAGAGAACTCAAAACGAAATTACGATGACTGGTTACCACAGAAAGCTTTAACCTTTAAGGGTGAGTAACAAAACAGAAATTTCTTACCTGTAAAATACAAACAGACGATCTGTCTTGCTTTTGGACTTCCAATTAAAATATACAAGGGTTTCTGCCTTTTTATACTCAGAGTTTTAAGAACACGCACGACCTTGGTTAAAGTCACGCATGTCCATGTGTAAAATTCAAGGATGCCCTTGTTTCTAGTCCAAAAAGCAGAGAGAGATCTAAAGGTTTGTCTCTTAAGCGAATGAACTTTAAAGTCGTATGATGCTTACATTTGTTGCAAGTGAGGCAATTTAGCTTCCATGAACTTTAAACCAGACAGTTAAACCAGACAGTTATCAATTTGCCGAGTCAATTTGTGACAGTTTATAAAGACCGTGGGCTTTAACAGGTAAATCGTGTTATTGTTTCATTCGCTATGAACTCTTGAACCGGGCTCATCTTTTGATCCTAAATGCCAAACCTATTGCTGAAGGCAGTAATGACAATATACAGGAGAGTGACAGACAGGTTAATTCAGTACATATGAGCAGACTGTTTTTTTCTCTAATATTTTCACATAGTCTAACACAACTTAGATGTATTATTTCTTTTCAAAAATTGATATCTTAATAATACCTTCTGCGTTATTTGAGCCGAGACCTCGAGGCTCGAAAAGAAAAAATACAAGTATACAAAAAGGTAAAAATATTAAAAATACAAAAATACAATGCATGGATAAAGGCTAAGAAGTAGGAAAAGACAACGAAAATAAATTTCATTTGTGGTACATTCATGAGAAGTGAAAAAAAATATACATTAAGAAAATACTATAATATGCTGTGTGATAACAATATAGTAAATGAATAATTCAACCTGTGTGTTATTATTCGATAATACATTGAAAAAAACATTCTACAACATTCAATGAATTCAAGATTATAATATAAATGTATAATTGAAAATTACAATAAAAAATATTGTCAGGCACGACATCAGAAAAAAAGAAAATATAGTTAGAATCTGTAATGCAAAAAAATTATGTTTTTTATAGTATTATTTATGTTTTTGTTTTAAATTCTACATGATCTACTTTACACTTAGTTACGTTAGATGATTTAATATCAGCATGCAGTTCTTGTTTTTTTTATATCTTTTTTATACGTTAGTTTACTCTTTTTGTTATTATTTTATTATTATTTCCATTTGATTTTAAATAACGTCAGTAGAACATAATTAAAATTGCTGTGTAAGAGATAGGTTAATCGGTGAAGTCAGTAACTTATGTTAATTTATCTGAACAATTATATTTCCGTCAGGTGTCATTAACCTAGGATCAAGCGCTGACTAGAACGGTGTGTTCATAATATTGAATTGATAGTCCTTATTAATAGGATGTGAATTATGACTTCCCAATATATTATTTCATACATGAGGCAACTAATAGTATAATTTATGAAGATATCTAAAATGCGTGGCATAATGCTGTATGATCTCTTGTAAACCAAGTAACTGTATAATGTTTATTCGTTATGCTTTCATTAAAACTAGTATTGATTGATACATCTTGAATGTCATCTGGACAACTGGGGTATGCAGCGCAGTATATAGGTCATGATCTTTACCTGTTGCTATAAGTATCATAAACAGTAATGTGGATCCTTCGGCGTTCTTGAATAACATATGTAATTGATAGATGCGATCGTTCGATTTGATCTATAAATTCCATTAAAACATGCTGTGAAATCAGTATAGCAGGTGAACTCGCCTGCTGAAAATTTCGGTGTAGGACTAATTTGCTGAGTCTCAACCGTTTGAGCTGCAATCCTTTCTTCTTTTTTTCTAATATTCTTCACGAATCTTTCGACAATGGCAAGCATCGCTTGCTCTAATAGTATAAGCGTTTTGAGTTTGGACCAATCGCTGTTAACATGTTCTAATTCTATTATCAACTTGTCAGGTATAGGAGCAGAAATCATCTCCATATCGAGCAATAACAACAAAAATTCAAATTTAATTATTCTGTTGCTTTAGCATATTTGTATATCTTGCTAAATGTTGTGATGTTTTCATTGTCAGCATTCCAAATAGATATTTACCTATTTTATCAATTAAGGGCAACCTTCTCTCATGATACATTTGAAGAATGCAAAACACCTTTCTGAAATAACTAATTCATTAGTGAGATTATTATATTAAACTGCATATTCATTGTAATTCGTATTGACTTTAAGTGTGAAAGAATATCATTTATGTAGCTACTGTTGACATCCCTGTGTCAATATTCGATAAATTCGACTGAATAATTCCTTAAAAGCCTGATTTGAAAGTGCGAATCTACTTATCGGTTGAATCATAAAATAGTGGGAGTGGCTAGAGATAACCTTTAGAGTAAATTGTTTTTGTTCTGTTACTGCGGATACTGAATTCAGAGTTAAAAAAAGAATACAATCCTACGAACCAAATCCATATTCCATCCATACCTTAAAGAAAAAGAAAGAGGTTGAGAGGTTTGGATCCAGAAAGAAGAAACGAGATAGAAGGTATGAAGAAAGAATGGAATGGAGGATAGGACTATAATTATTTCTCCTATTGACAAACAAATTTTCTTCTGAATTTCGTATTGAATTTAATTACGAAATATTCGACCTAGTCGTGTACGACGTGTATTCGATTGTGTGCGATTTGTAGGTGTATATAATCTATGCTAATACTAGTCCTGTAAGACGAGTATAAAAAGTTAATATCAGCTTGTAGTTCTTGGTTTCTTTATTTTTTTATATTATTTTACTCTTTTTTTGGTACTTTTTTATTTATTTATTTTTTACTTTGCATAACATCAGCATAACATATTTATCAGTGACTACGGTTATTAATTTGCTTCAGCGAAGTGTTGTGAAAAGAACTCTCATTATTATGGATAGTACTTGTAAACCAATATTGAATTTTTCTTCTTATTGCATACAATATATCATTCAATACCAGCTACATTGAGGTAAGAATGTTTGCTTACAGAATCTTGCAAGAATTTGGTATTAATCAAGAGTAATGAAGGTGAAAATGTTAGTGTTATGTTAATCCTACTCTAATAACCATAACGTCTGTTAATTTGCAATCAAACCTTGACCTGTGTGTTTATGAAATTGCATTTAATCGAACCTATGAGCAGTAAGTGAAAATATCATTAAAATCGTAAAACTGAATCGACTGATTTAGTGCATCATTAAAATTGTAAAACTGAGCGTGTATTACCGACATTACCTATGACGTACGAAAGGGAATGTAGACCGTTATCGTTTCAAACAACTTTACTCAGAAGTTGATCTTATGCAGGGCAATAGCTGCTCAAAATGCAATATGCATTCAAAAACTCAATATGCAGAGCAATCTCTCTGCTGCAAAAATTCAATATGCAGGCCATTAGCTGCTTACAAAACTCTGTGTTGCGCAATCGCTCAGACACTTTAGCTATAGAAAACGTACATAATAACACTACAACATCATTTGATGCTGCAAAACCATAGAAGGAAACTCTCTTCTGACTGGTTTGAAGACATTAGAACCGTACATTTGGCGTTTTGCCAAGACAATACCATATAGTATACAGTATGGTATACATTCATATGATTTCATATGAACACGTAAGAGAAATTCTCAATAACATTATCGAACACCATTGAGCTAACAAAACAAACAACTTCTGCATCAATGTTTGAAACGGCATAGCGGAAAGTACAATGGTCCTTAAGATAGGTAAATACGGTACGATCTATTATGTGTGATAGTAGCGAAACATGTATAATGTAGTTAGAGGTGTCAAGACGAGTAGGTTTGATGTTTGATCTAAATGCTTAGGGCAAGAAATGAACTTAAAGATTCATTCACACTCTCTGTAGTAGAAATCTTAGCGACTCTGACGTATGTTAATGACAGTAAGTACAACGAAGTTATTTACTCAATAAAAAATGAAATATAGCATAATTTAGATTAGTGTTGTTAATCGTTTGAAATATACGCACTAACTTTCAATTTGTCGTTTTGAAAAAAATCAAAATAAGAGATAGAAAAATCATACCTTTGTGTGATATACCACAATGAAGAAATATTCTTGATATGAATTAATAGCAAACAATACATCTATTGCCTCTAATACCGAAAGAGTTCAAAATGTTAAAGTCACTTTCACTCGGAAGGAGACTGTTAATGCTGTTGTCACTGATCTGAGGAGAGCGTAGATGTCGCTGCAATTCAGTTTGGGTTGTAGTTAGGTCAAATTTGGAGCTGGACTTAGCACTGTATGCATTCGGAATGTCGTAGTCTCAGGTGTTACTGCAAAAAGAATTCTCATAGGCGATGTATGCATTTTATGTTGCGATCCTCTCATAGTTGCAATCATATTCGTTCCGTTGTGATATTTCTGGTTGCTGTAGTTTCTAACATGAGTGAAGGAGTTGTTCGAATCTGGGTTTTCTCTTTGGGACATGGCGGCGCAGTCGCTTCTGGAGTTGATGTAGCATAGTCGGGCGGAGTGAAGTCTAATGGTGTTAGGAGTTACGGCGTTTAGTCTGTAGATAGCTGTCGGACAAGTGCAACAGGAGCGAGCGGTTGTAATGAAGAAACGGTCATGTGCATAGGGTCGTATTGTAGTGTTCCGAGGCAAGTCAATACCATAATTTGGCGAAGTCTGCTGGTCGTAATGGTTGTAGTGAGAGTCTCCCTCTTGGATCATAATTATGTGTTTCGACACCTGTATTCATGTTATTCATCCACCACTTTTTTTATGATGAATGTGCACGATTTAAATTTTTCTTTTTTTTTTCTTTTTAATAACTCACAATTTCAAATAGATATCCGTCTGTGAGTTTTTCAAGCAAGCAGTCAATGAATATCTCTCTCTCTCTCTCTCTCTCTCTCTCTCTCTCTCTCTCTCTCTCTCTCTCTCTCTCTTGACCTCTTTCTTGACCTCTCTCTTGACCTCTCTCTTGACCTCTCTCTTGACCTCTCTGATAATGGCTTACTGGTAGAGCGTCCGCCTCGGATGCGGGAGGTCGCGGATTCGAACCACAGCCGAGTCATATCAATGACTTTCAAAAATTGTACTAACAGCTGCCTCGCTTGGCGCTCACCATTAAGAGGTTAGTGTTAGGACTGGTCGACCTTGTGTCAGAAAAATGTGACTGGGTGGTACATCATGCTAGATGTCTGCTGCATGTTGTCCCAGTGCTAAACATCACTATAAACTGCCACACTGCACACATCGTTGCGATATGACTAAAAAAATTGTTAAAGCTGTCACAAATCTCTCTCTCTCTCTCTCTCTCTCTCTCTCTCTCTCTCTCTCTCTCTCTCTCTCTCTCTCTCTCTCTCTCTCTCTCTCTCTCTCTCTCTCTCTCTCTCTCTCTCTCTCTCTCGTTAGTTTTAGGACTGTCAGGATAATGTGACTGGTTGGAACATGTTATAAGTCTGTGGCGTGACGCCACAGTGCTTCAGAAATTCTAGCGATATGAAAGAAAATTTTTCAAGCTACTTTTAAAACTTCAAATCACACACAAACACACACAAACACGCACACGCACACACACACACGCACACGCACACACACACACATCTCATCGCCACCCACAATAACTGGCTATGAGCCTATAAATGAGATATAATGTACACTAAATACACTTGCAGAAGACAGGGAGTGTTTCGAGTGATAAATGGATAAAGAAAGAAAAACTTGTGAGCACTCGTATGTATGCATGTCCACCCCGACCACATTCACACAGTCCTTTTAGAATTTTAATATGCTTTCTGACAAATTAATGTCATCTATTTTGGAATAAACTGCTATTTACATAAAAACTGGGTCTCCTCATACGTATCTATAATGTACTATAAAAGAAAAATCTCTGAGCAAGCAAGGTATTGCATGACGCCGGTAATTTCCAGTATTTATATTTTTAGGTTAGTTTGTTTATTTTTATCTAATGACATTATTATTATTAATCGATTGCGGTCTCTATCTGGATATGTTTGAACCTAAAATTCCATGTATTAAAGCTGAATTCTGGAAATTACCGGCGTCATAGTTCTATATATATCTCCTTGCTTGCGCGCAGATTTTTTTTAAAACCTGCAGTTATAAATGTAAAAGGACCACGTGACTTCTGTCATGGTGTACATGATGTGAATGTCACGCTTTTTCACCTTTATCCATCCTTGTACCTCAATAGCCTACTAGTGTATTCAGTGTATTTTGCATCTCATTTTAAGGCTCCAGCTAGTTTTTCTTTTCCTGGTGGAGGAGAAATCTTTGGATGTTCGTGTGTGAATTGTCTGGATGTGAAACGCAAAAATACCGATTGGCATTTAGGGCTAAACAAAATTAAATTAGATTTAGTTTATAACTAAACCCTAAGCCGTATGCTTACGTATGTTTACGCATATCTATAAATACACACGTTTATACACATGCCGATGAACTTGAAAGTATGAAGACTCATGATGTCAAACGTTTTGGGATTGCCTGTTTTTAGATTTTGCTAGCGACAACGGGTACAATGCCTGAATTTTTGCCCTAAATATATTTCATCAGGGGTAATGCCACACATCGCATTTATCTAAGTATATCATAGTTTTCTAAATCCAAGGCGGTCATATTTATAAATGATATTAAAGAAAACCGTGCGGATTGTATTAACAGATAATACTATAATAATACTATAATACTGGAGAGAGTTGTTGTTGTTGTTGTTGGGCTTAACGCCATATTTCAGCACACGATAGGCTATTCATGGCGGCCAGTATTAATGGTGGAGGAAGATCACCGTTAAGAACCACCGACCCACGAGAAGCTACTGGCAAGCTCTCTCACATATCCACATTCGCCGAATCCTAGACTCGAACCCACGCAGACAGAGGTGAGATGGCAGTGATCCGTAACGGACAGCGCTTTAGACCACTCGGGGCCCCATACTGAGAGAGAGAGAGAGAGAGAGAGAGAGAGAGAGAGAGAGAGAGAGAGAGAGAGAGAGAGAGAGAGAGAGAGAGAGAGAGAGAGAGAGAGAGAGAGAGAGAGAGAGAGAGAGAGAGATGCTCAGTTCACCGGATAACTTGATCGTATTTCTCCAGTAACATTTATACAAGTAGTATATATCAATATTGTGTGCTTGACCCTTGACCACGGTTGAGGGTAGAGTTTTGGTCTTCCTGCTCATTGTCATATATTAAAAAAGATACTTACCAGAAATTGTGGTCAAAGCCTAACTTGTTTGGTATGTTCTAGAAGCATACGTATTGATATTATTCTGGAATTGTTCACTTCTTTTTCAGATACTGCTAAACAAGGTCGTTATTTCTATCTTACATCCAGTCTTTGGAATCATTTACTGCCGTGCTCTAATATAATTTGATAATAATTATTTATTATAATAAAATTCATTGAAATTACAACGTGCTCAGTGACACTTTGGAAAAAGTGTTGAAAGCAGGAGATTTTATGTTTCAGAGAGAAAAGGTTGTTTCAGCGCTTTTCGCCAGCAGATTTTTATTTTCCTTTTGAAAATATACAAAGATTTATCGTTGCAATGAACATAAAATATGACAGAGTCTTCACAATTTCGGACATTTCTAAAAGACCCGCAAATGTTTTGAAATACCCATGATAGATTTATGTTTCCAATATGTCTTGCTGGTTAGATGTTTTAGCATATCATAAAGCCCTTTTACTAATTAATTATTTATTCGGCTACATATTTATTCACCTAATTATTTATTTTAGTTGTGTAACTAATACGATTAATAGAAACTTATAAATGGATTCAGAGCTTGATTTTTTTTATTGACTGAATCACAAATAAATACAACACAAGATCGACTTAGTAATGTGGGCAAATGTGAACGATAGATAATATTGTGGAAAAAGAAAGAAAGAAAGAAAGAAAGAAAGAAAGAAAGAAAGAAAGAAAGAAAGAAAGAAAGAAAGAAAGAAAGAAAGAAAGAAAGAAAGAAAGATTTTCATTATAATTATTGAAACATTAAAAAATACAAAATTGCAGATAGGTATTGAGAGAGAGAGAGAGAGAGAGAGAGAGAGAGAGAGAGAGAGAGAGAGAGAGAGAGAGAGAGAGAGAGAGAGAGAGAGAGAGAGAGAGATTCACTGACTGATTATTTAAAATACAGACGGATAGGTAACTGAAATGGTGAGTTTTTAGAAAGAAAATGAAAATTAAAATTAAAATCAGTCGAGCCTTTAATGTTTATTGAAACCAAGAGAACTAGAAGTTCAATTTATTATTTAAAATACAAGTATGACAATTCCACGCTAAAATGACGTTCAATTTATTATTTAAAATACTAGTATGTCAATTCCACGCTAAAATGACGTTTATGTTTACGAGGACAAAACAATCCAAGCATGCTGATAACCTGCAAAGAAAATATGCTCGTAAAATTTGTTAGCTTTCTTGCTGGTTCACCTTCAATCCAAAGTGATTAATGCTATGATATAATTACATTTTTATTAATTTTAATGATAAAATAACTTTTTTTATGTAAATGATTCTAAAATCTAAATATTTAATCATTTCAAACACAGAATGAAATTACATTAATATTAACAAACTTATACATATTTCATGTATGTATGTATGTATGTATGTATGTATGTATGTATGTATGTATGTATGTATGTATGTATGTATGTATGTCTGTCTGTCTGTCTGTCTGTATGTATGTATGTATGTATGTATGTATGTATGTATGTATGTCTGTCTGTCTGTCTGTCTGTATGTATGTATGTATGTATGTATGTATGTATGTATGTATGTATGTATGTATGTATGTATGTATGTATGTATGTATGCATGCATGCATGCATGCATGCATGCATGCATGCATGCATGCATGCATGCATGCATGCATGTATGTATGTATGTATGTATGTATGTATGTATGTATGTATGTATGTATGTGGTTAAAAGGCACGCGAAAACAATACTGGCTACATAGTGTAGATTAAAAAAATAGAGTTGAAAAATTCAGGGATAAAACTATTGCTCCTTCCTCATAAAAATGGATGATTAATCCTTCCAAATAAATGAAAGCGTGTTATCCCGCGAAATAAAAGATTGTGTGTGTGTGTGTGTTTTAGATTTTTAACGTAGCTTTAACAATTTCTCAGTCATATCGCTACGATGTTTGTAGTGTGGCAGTTTATAGTGATGTCGAGCAATGGGACATCACGTGGACAAGTAGCACGGTGTCCCATCATGTCACGTTATCCTGACACCAAGCCGACCAGTCCTACCACTGACCTCTTAATGCTTAGCGCCTAGCGAGGCAGCTGTTAGTAACATTATTATAAGTCTTTGGTATGACTCGGCCGGGGATATAACTCACGACCTCCCGCATCCAAAGCGGACGCTGTAACCAATAGGCCACCTGAACAGTCTAAATAAAAGATAGAACATAAGGATGATACAATTTTTAAAGGTATATACAACAAGATATATGGAGAACGCATTTAAAAACCCTAACCAAATAGTCTAAATCTCGTATGTAGGCCGCATTCTTTTTAAAACTCCAAGATTTTTTCTGTGATACATCATCAAAAACACTTTAACTGAGTTCACATCATAACATTTATGGTAATAGCTGACATCCTCGAGAAAAATATTACAGTCAAAACCATGCACGGTAAATAATCCGCAAAAGTTGTTGGAAAAAGTGACTTGACTGTTGTTTTTTTTTTAAAAGTAAATATGCATTATAAATCAGTCCTGTCCATGCTTACACCCATCATCCATCAAACCAATCAGCAAGAGATCCCGTCTCAAGTACTAATTGGAAGGTCTCAGGAATAATTAGTCCATCAATTGGTGTGGCATTATGGTTAAATAATGCAGGATGATTTTCTAGAGAAAATATACTTATATCGATTTATATAAAAGATACGGTTTATTATAATTGTTCATCCACAAGACAAATTGTTATTTCTTTGAAAAACTCTTGATTGATCGATCCATCGATTGAATTTTTTTTTCTTTTTCTTTTAAGGATCGACAACGCAAGCCACTTTCATGACAAGCCCACGTTCTGCTGTCCAAAAAACAAACCTTCAATAGTATGATCTGCTTATAAGGCGTAAATCTATGGGTGGTGAGAGGAGGTCATGTTATTTTGACTTTTTGATTCGCTGATCAAATATCAGAGGTCGTATCTTTCTGGATGTGAAAGAGGTAATACGGGATGTATCGTTGCTACCGACATCACACTATTACAGAAAACGCAACGCCAAGTCAAAAAGGTTATCCAAATTAATTGTTTAGAAATTCCAAAGGTCATCAGGATACGAACTTTTGTTAGTAATAGACAGATCCCGGATATGTTGGAATTATCGATAATAATGAAACTGAGAAACTTGCGATTTATTTATTCTTTTGTATTGTTTATTATTATTTTTGTCTTGAAAACGATTACAGAAGTCCTTTTGAATATGTATGTCTAGCTTTAGAGGAACTAGTGTACCCTGTGTTTTCTACTAAGGTGTGTGCGTGCGCGCGTGTAACTATAGAAAATATATTGACGTATATGTCAGGTATAATTGTAAGGTTCATTTTTATACGCGTAAATACATCTCTCTCTCTCTTTCTCTCTCTCTCTCTCTCTCTCTCTCTCTCTCTCTCTCTCTCTCTCTCTCTCTCTCTGTTTTACTGTTAACAATAGCTGGGAGAGTGGAGGAAAGGCAAAGGGAAACATTAAATCAGGGTAAGGGAGATACTTTCGTGCATTTTATTGTTATAAATAGTCTGTTTTAGAACTCTGTTATAGGTATATAAAATGAATAATTTAAAAAAGACAGAACAAAACAAAAACAAATCAAACAATAGGAATTGTGAGCAATTTGCTCTAGTAAATAAACCTCTTCCTCTGGACCACCCCACCCCATGCGTTTTGTTAGTCGTACTTGCTAGCTGCGTTTACAAGTTTTTATAAAAAAAAAACTACAATACAAACAATGACAAAATTTCTTCTATAAATTGTGGAACAAAGTGATGTTTTTATGCACATCATTAGATAACGACCAAATTTTTTTTATCAAGTTCGCGGGAACCCAGCAGAAACTATGCACCTAACTGTGAAAACGATTGCAGGACGGAAAGACGAACGGACGGACAGTATGCTTACTCTATACCCCAAACACTACATAGCTAGACACCGAATTTATGGTACTCAGCGTGACCCTTGTCTCGACAGGCTTCGGCAGCTTTATTTCATTGTTATGGGTTTGCCATGTATTAAACAATAACGTAAAAGGTGTGCAAATACCTTGGCCTTCTTAATTTGGGTAATACTGAGATTTGCTGAGCCTTATCCTGTGATTGTCGCTCAATGTACTAGAGGTTACTTGGTGTAAGTTCAAGTTCAAGGTTTTCGTTATCTTATTCTTTACATAAACTAGTATTATATTGCTGTAAAGGATGGGCTTGTCAACAGGACATGAAACTAATTGTGGACTTTCAAGAATGCTTAGACTGATATGCCCTATGAATTAAATTGTTTATATTACATTTTTGTTTTATCGATAATCTGTTAGGACAAAAGTATTGAACATGATATGCAAGTGTAGGTCGGTCATTAATTGTTTGAGAAACTATTACGCCATTCTTCCTTTCAATATGTACGTATTGTTGCTATTATATATAGTCTGGTTCCCTGCTTAGTATGCACCCCTGCGACTGCTATAGCGGAGTGCAACGCAGGGAGCATACTAAGCAGGGGACCAGACTGTATTATATAGTTTAGAGAATTCCTTCTAAACTCAATCAGAATAAGTTGTTTTATTTTTAGATCCTCTAGAGCATGCATCTGTCGGTGCATTCAGCAGCTACTAATACCATTTTCACTTTAAGTGTTGAGTGTTGAAACCATCTCGAATATTGTTTTAGCAACAACAAGATGTCATATCAACACTATTGCTATTTATATCCAACTAGACACGACTTGAAATAGACATGACCTGATGAAAACCCCGTGTGAATATGTGTATCCATTCAACAGAAGTAGCGATAATGAGATTTTCGGAGTGGCTACCATTGGGGGCCATATTGGATGTCAAGTCGACATCATTTTGACTCACCGCCAACTTGACACCATACGAAGACTGCTGGTGAAAATCCCATATTGACAGGACGACATTCCTTTATGGATGAGTAGCTGTAACAAGACTTCAAGATGGCTATTTAAGATCAGATAGGCACGATAAGATATCCTTTCGTCAAAATCCTAATTTATATAATTTTCTATTTAGGGCCATAAGAATACTCTTAAGATAGCCATGACAGCCATTTACAGACACCTCGCCATTTTCGTTTCTGGTCAACTAGACATTAGAAATTTCTTTCTGCTGACTATCAGTTGTGCCATCCATCCAAGGTGGCCACTGTGCAGCTACATTGGAAAACAGATCGGCATCCATTTAATGCTATACAAAATAGACATCATGCGAAGTCTTTCGCTAAAACTCTATGTGAACACGACTTTCCGTTAAGGAGAAGTATCAGTAACAAGATTTTCAAGATAGTCACTGTAGCAGTCAAGTTGGAAATCCAAGCAGCAATTGTTTTGTTTTTTTTTAAATTTAAGAACAATTATATACCATCAATCAATACATATGATGTCAGTTATTACATGTTATCTAATCAATGAACACGAGCTTCCGTTTCCACTGAATCCGCCAAATACTTAAGGATAGATCTCGTGAGATCCGCTAATTAAAGCCTGCCGAAGGTTCCGTCACGAACCTCCCTATTCTGCAGACCGCTTCATCCTGAACGTTTGGCCCCTCACGTTGAGTAAACCAGTCCAACGAACGTCACCTTTGACTGCATTTAATTGTGGGTACACAACCCTACCGAATTTGACGACTTCCGTAACAGAGGATGATTGCTTCGGTAAAGTGGATAGCTTCTTAACAAGAATCAACTGTATTGAGACGGTACGGAGATTATTTGGACAATAAAGCACTATGCTCATGGTCATATCGACGTCATATATCTCGAAGCAAATGGCCTTATCACTCTGGCGCTTTGCGCGTGCACCGGTGAGTGAATAGAGCTCTATATATCTAAATGGCCCGTGTTAAAGCGCGCGGTAACGAAACCCATCAACATATTGATATTATTTTGTCATATATCCTGAAATCAGATTGCAATGCCATTGACTGACTGGCAGAAAATTTGGTGGTCCTGTTAATTTCGATAGCAGTCGCACTTTGCGCCATTTTCCGCTCTCAAAGTAGCACGCGTAAACGTCCAAATAAACATTATTATTAATCTATTGCGGTCACTATTTGGGTAGGTTTGAACCTAAAATTCCACGTATTAAAGCTGAATTCTGGAAATTACCGGCGTCATAGCTCTATATATAGCTCCTTGCTTGCTCACTAGCGGTGATCGGTGTCCTTAGCATGTGCTTAAGGTCTTCCTGTCATCCGCCATAAAATGTTTTCGTTACTTACCTCGTAGGCACTGACTTTAAGCTCCAAGTCGGATGGGATCATGCAGATGTCGTCCCCATGGACATAATTTAGCTTGCTTCTGGCGTATCTGTTCAATTCCTGTTACTAATTTAAAAGGTCAGTTTTCTTATCGAGCGCTTTTTCCTCGTTTGTATACATAAAAAAACTCCGACACCGTATTTTGCGTCAGTATTAAAATGAAGTACGTATGGCAATACCACCGCTCCCTCACCAGTGCAGGGTATGGTAAATAATTAATCTACAGAATGGTATTTGAAATAATGATGCATGTGAAATGGAATCTCTAAATATGCTTTTAAAATACAAACGGCATCTGGTATTTGGAACAATGCACTGGCTACTCGACTAACCATGGCTCATACGCCAACCATAGAAGTTGTTTGAAATAAATGCGTACCTTAGTTTTCATCTATGTTGAAGTAGTGTTTATGGTTTGGTTCGGCGTGTCTATTCAGTAATATACGAATTCCAACTCTTGTCAGTTTCAATCATATAGAACACGCCGTAATCTCTTAAATGGTCGAATTTTACACCTGATATATTAAACATTGTGTCAGTATTTAATCTTAATGCACAATAATAATGATCCAGGTATAGTTTGTTAGTTTTCCCTATAGACATCATGAAAATGATGAATTGTCACACACTCGAGTAAAGTGTCTTTCATCACATGATAGTGGCATTGGTCTCGAAGTGTTCCATAATATACTGAATACACCTTTAATATTCCTTTTATGCTCTGGAACAATTAAGCAAGGATAAAGGGAGTCTGGTTTTTTTTTGTTTCGTTTTTTTTTTGTATAGCTGTTTTGTTAATATATTTAAGCCAAGTATACATTCGTAACGATAAATGTATTTCCTCAAATATTTCGTTTTTGTGTCCACAAATGTTCTGAGTTTCGGTAAATTTGTCATCGTTTTAACATTTTGATATATATTTTGTTATTTGACCGATGAATCCAGATCTTTTTTTACAAATACGATTGACCTTATTAAAAGTGATTACTCCAGTACATTTATTAGCATTTTAAACTCTTGAACAAAGATATAACTGCACAACAAGCAAAAAGTAAAACTTGCTCTTGATAACCGATTATAATCGATTATCAGTTGGTTAAGTTGAATCGATTATCAATGATGAAATTCTGACCGATTCCCATCACTAATAATTACAAATAATTTCTCTGTTATCTTGACTTTATCTCCATTTCAGTTATTCGAACAGATTTAATATTGTTTATGAACAGTTTGTTAATGCTCTCTCTCTCTCTCTCTCTCTCTCTCTCTCTCTCTCTCTCTCTCTCTCTCTCTCTCTCTCTCTCTCTCTCTCTGATATTTCACGGACATTTATATACATATCCAGATATTATGTTTGTTATGACATTATATTATTTATATTAAGATTATTAGTCAATCTATATAGCTGGCAAAGCAAGTGTAATTACAATACAGTTAATATAGACCATTCTTAATAATAATCCTCATGAATATTAATGTCTATCGAAAACGAGGCTAAGCTAGGCAGATGCGACTATACTTCATATAATATATTACGTAGATTCCTTTTGCAAGAAAATGTATTGTATTGATCACCGCTGTAATGGATGTAATGCAGGGGTGCACAATACCTCAATCGCGAAGGTAGTGTGAATAGATCACGTATCATTAAAAAAATAAACGTCAGCCAATATATCCTATGGATTTTTGTGATAGGTAGATTATTTGGGCTTGGTCATTTTATAAGTAGCTCGTATGCTGAAAAAGTGTGTGCACTCTTGATGTAATGTATTTTATAGAGTTTCCTTCCTTTTGCTTAAGAATATTTTATAGAATTACCGTTGCATATATTATAATGAGAAAACTTACTGGATATGTCAATTCTCTAAAAAGTAAGTAAATTTACATCCTTTCTTGGGTGTCCTTTTTCTGAACAGCACACAATACAAGTTAATGAATGAGAAAAGAGACTATTTAAAGCATAACTTTTGTTTCTGATTAGGTAAGGTTTAAATGTACATCTATGATTAATCATCACTGTGGGCAAAACACACGGTCAGAATAAAACATTTACAAAATATGCACAATGACACAAACTGCCCTTTTAAACAAAAACGTCCCCAAAACCAGTAGAGACTTTATGGTTTGATTTAAATTGTTGGGTACATGTCGGTATGATTTCTTTTTAATTTGTATCTGAAGTGCACAGCCTAGTTGTTTTTATGTTGCTTGCGGTGAATTGGTAACTGGGGGTGGAAGTACTGGGATTTTCCATTTAAATGACTTTTTTTTCTTTTCTGAATCATTGCTCAACTGACAATATGCATATACAATTTTATTTAAACAAACGCATTTTTTGTTTCAATAACAGACTGGCAGTTATATATTTACCAACAAAACACCAGGATTATAAAGTCAAAGCACCCTGTCCCAAAACAAACAAACTGGTTCCATATTTATCTAAACTTCTTCAATGATTATGTTTAATATTATTTTTATGGAGATGGCAGATGGATGAATTTTAACACCCAAAATGTATATGTAGTTATTAGATAAAATAAAAATAATAGGTAAGAATCACGTCTAAACAATTTTTTTTAAAAAAAGATGTCATTTTATGAATGGGATATTCTGTTTATCTGTTTTAAAATAATTTTCCCTTTAATTTTATCAAAACCTATATTTGTCATAATTTGGTCCCTGGCTCTGACAAATCTATAAGATGTTGCCTAGCTTAGCCTCGTTTTGGATTTGTTGACCCAGGGTCACATGAATACATGAATGCATTCTAAGAATGGTATATAGCTGGCAAAGCAAGTATAATTATAATACAGTCACTATAGATGCTTCCCGATGACGTCAATAGCCGACCATATTTTGCCCATTTTATCTGGACGATGGGCAACCTGGCAGTTTCTCCTATATAGGATCACCTAAATTTTCCATTTTTAACAAGGCACACTAAAACAAAAACAACTTATTAATCACAAATATAGATACTAGCAGAAAGCTTAAATTACGGTCTGTTGATGTATGTAACTTTCGTAAAAGTATCTTCAGATTCAAAGAATTTATTTCAACTTCCAAACATTATATAAAGTCAACAGTAAATCTGCCAGCTGACCGCAAATATGGCGACTGATGACGTCATTCGTGAACTTTCTATAACTGCAAATTGTTCGTGAGGATTATGCTTTTTAATAGTTACAACTATCAAACAAACCATAGCTGAGTAGACCTACCAATACCAAAACAGTCATTCACAGTAATACAACTAGTAGAATCCGGTTATAGGATGACTTCACCAAGACTGGCAAAGATCATAACGAAATAACTATGACCTTAATTTTGACAGCTCAACCAAACTACTGATGTATGGTTAGTTACGTAATTGATTTATACCGTATGCATGCATGCGTCCGCAAAGATGTATTTTTGTGGGCTCCTGATAAAGAACACTAACAACACCTTAATAACGAATACATCCTTCTAGAGATAAAAGATAGCAGAACAGCCGGCAAACAGTGATTTTAGCCCGTATAAATTATTGTTTGCACAGGTGTTTACCTGCAGGTACAATAAATCACAACAAAACGATAACATTGATATATTCCTAATTTTCAATGCTGCTTTATTCACACACTATAGCATAAACGACTTTACTGTCAACAAACCATCAAATTGTTGTTGTTGGCATCCGTCCGTCTTCGAGAGACGATGGTGTAGCTCTCTGTTTTGGTGCCTTATCTGCACCGTCGCGAGTGACTAAAGAGTCCGAGCATCAAATAAAGGATTCTTAAAAGTACACAGCTACTTCAGCACAAAGAGACAGACAGGCGAGTACTAACGTCAATTAGATGCAGCAAAGACCAACTATCATTGCTTTGTATGATATGTGTGAGTTTTTAATGTCACAGAACCTTGTAAAACAAGATAGAATAAAGATAAAAATTTAAACCAGACCATAAAGAAAAGACTTAGAAATTCATTCAAAAGTAGTCCAATGAATATTCATATGATGGGAGTAATATTCATGCCTGAGTTTTCCAATGGCATAGAACTGTACTACAACAAGATGGTTATTAAAAAGAGTCGGCAAATTTATTCTAGAAATGTTCGGTTTGACCTAATTATTCGACTTTTAAAAGTGTGAATTTAAATAGTATCAAAACTTTTGAGTACAGAAGTTTTTGTCATAGAACAAGACTTATGAAAATGAGTTGGAATGGATAATGCAGCTTAACGGGTTTTTATTCCATGTTTGGCAGGATAGAGTACTTCAGGTTGCACCTATATAGCTATCAACCGCTTAGAGGAAGCAAACATAGATTTACCCTAGTAGGTTCAAATGAGATACCTTGTTTTCTCCATGTTTGGCAGGATAGAGTACTTCATGTTGCACCTATATAGCTATCAACCGCTTAGAGGAAGCAAACATAGATTTACCCTAGTAGGTTCAAATGGGATAACTTGTTTTCTCCATGTATGGCAGGATAGAGTACTTTATGTTGCACCTATATAGCTATCAACCGCTTAGAGGAAGCAAACATAGATTTACCCTAGTAGGTTCAAATGCGATAACTTGTTTTCTCCATGTTTGGCAGGATAGAGTACTTCAGGTTGCACCTATATGGAATCAGTACACAATTAATAAAATCCAGTTCAGTACCCACGAATGTAGTCCCAGTCTATTTTTAGATCACTTTTACCGGTCTAAATTTGGTGGTGATACTAGAGTTAGATTTTGGCATTCTTGGTAAGGATTTAAAGGGAATTGATTATTCTTTAAAATGTGATCTTCTGGTGTGGTTGTCTGTGTGTATTTCGGCGACAGTGCAAATTGAGTAATAAGGTCATGGTGATGATCCGGAAGTGAAATCTGTGTTCCGTTGCCTGGTGTTTTGTTTACAATTCAGCCTCTCAAAAAAATGCAGGTCAACCCTTGACAAGAACTAAACCGTAAAGTCATCTTTGAAGGTATTTTAGATTAACATATGATTTGTATTGATTGTCACACAGTGGAAAGTTCAGTACTGAGGAACAAATGTAGAGACCGTATAGTAAAATTAATTGTGTACTATGGCCTGTCAGTAAAAACTTGAAACTGATATAAATTTTTTATTTTTTATGACATATACATGAAATTTTAATATGTTGTGTATATTGACTTTAAAAATATAAAAATGAAATTAGAAGTAAAAAATAATTTTAATTTTAAAAATTTAAATGAAATTTAAAAAAACAATTAAAAAATAAAAAATTTCCACCAAGTATACAGATATATAATATTTTTTGGAAATGATATTAAATGATATCAGCATATATATATATATATATATATATATATATATATATATATATATATATATATATATATATATATATATATATATATATATATATATATATATATATATATATATATATATATATATATATATATATACTCCTACACCATATACAAGCTCAAATGATGGATATTTGTCAAATTTGATCAGAGAAAATATCTTTATTAGTCAAAATGAGACCCTCATTTAAAATACATGAAGACAAAATTCTACTTTGCTTTGTACCTTTAGGTCATTGAAACTATTTATTTGGGGTTCAAACAGTTAATTTATGTGTTTATGATTAGGTGACTTCCTGAGTAACACATATCTGCTTGTATAGTTATCAGTAATTGTTTATAACCATAGTTATAGGGTATTTAGTGAGAGGACAATGATGAAGACTTTATACTAGAACCTGTTCAAGTTCTCTACTAAATCATATTAAGCTGTCAGATAATGAAATACAGGTCAGAAGGGTTAAATATACTTTACCCAGGTATATTTACCATTGCATGTAAAAAAACAGCAAAATGATGTAAGTTGAACACAGAATGCATTCCATTTTATTGCTTAGTTTCTTTAAGATGTTGATTGATGTAGTGCGACATTGTAGCCCAGATGATATTATGGGAATTCTCAGGATCCATTTTGCTTTATGCATTATTAATGACTAATAATATTTGTTATCTGACACTTTAAAGATTACATAAGTAATATTCAAACAGATTATTTGAATTTAACTTTCTACAACTGATCCTAACATGGTTACATAGCTGACATGAATAAATATGCATATATTTTGTAATGTTTGGAATCAAAAGTTGACATTGTTAGGCTGACATGGTACCTATAGTGAATCTGTAAGGCTCAGTTTTGACTGTGTGCACTTAAAATATCCCAAGATGTTATTTTCATCATGAATATGCCTCTGCATGGTAACACATTTCAATTTAGTACTTTGACAGAGGGCGGTATTGCAGCATCGGCTGATATTTGATTCCATTGAATCATTGAATCATTGAACTGAATAACTTGGTAGCCAAGACTCTTAAAAATCGACTAAAAATGTTCAAAAAGATTATTTGAATCATGTTTGCACATGTGATTTTAACAAGTACATTGCATATGTCCCACACATGCAAATATCCATCCTTGTTTACAAGTTTTCGGGATGAAAATTTCACATTTAGTTGATGATATAGGATCTATTGGTACCTATAGTTGATCTGTGTGGCTACATTTTGCTATATTCACTCACAATATCTAAAATTGTTTTTCCTTCATTTATAGGATTGCATATAGTAATAAATTTTAATTTGGTACATTGTCATTTGACTTTCAATTATACTGGTATGTATCAATGTTTGCACCAATGATCAAACCTCACCGTTCCAACATTGCCTTAAACTTTATGATACATACTCTACCTGATTAGTTATTTAACCTGTAAATGGCTAAATATGCTTGTAGAAACTTCATCTATTTTTAGGATGCATTTGTCACTTTAATACATGCCCATTGCTTCACATATTTGAGTGTCACTCTATCAAGTTTACCTTTTTTGACCATATTTGCAACCTGAATGTTATTTTGAAATCATCATATCTAACACATTTTAACTTCATTTGCCTACATTTTCCTTTTTTTAGAATTAAGTGAAACATGTTATATATTTTCAGGTCTAGTCTGGTATCTGGAACAAAGTATTAGAGTTGGATCAATTTGGAAGCTCTCCAGTAGTCCAATGGTGATAGCAAGGTCTCATAAGGACATGTGCAGTGTTCTGCTATAAGTGACCAAGATGAGTTCATATCAGTACACTGATATAGAGCATCTCAATGACATGGCTTAGATCTTCATGAGAGAGATTCGCATCTTTTTTCAGTAAGGTGAAACTGTATTTTCATATTGCATTGTTGACTTTTGTAGTTATCGGCATTAAAATGGAATGCATATTTGCTATAAAACATGGTAGTGGTCCCATCAAAACTTTAAATTTGAGTGGGATATTAGTTATATAAAAAACTGTCCAAGTACCTGAAACAATAAATGTGGAACATAGTACCTGTCATTGTTTCTTTAGTATGTACACCTATATGCATCTGGATAGGCATATTGCAATTTGCTGTCAAAATCACTGTGAGCTATCATGCTTCAGTACCCCTGGGATTAATATTGTCAGTTGTACAGACCTAAACTACCATTTGTTTTAAAGACCATTCATTAATCAACATTGCTGCCTTAAATTTGTCAAACTGAATGTCATAACTTGTATGAAAAATTATTTTTTGTAAAATAAAATGTTTTTAAAATTTATATATTTTTTTAAATTTTCATTAAAATTTAATATATCAATATTTTTTAATTTCAAGACTATTTTCAGACAAACCTTATCAAGTATTACAATTAGGTTTTTACTGCATTGAAAAATTTCTATAACTAAGGAAGATATAGCAAATTTAGTTTTGGTTTCTTAAGAACAATTGGACCTCAAATTGCACCCTATAGAACACCAGCACTACACACTTTCTGACAGCTGTCACATGTCTTGCTTGCAAGGAAATTTCAAAAGACTTTATGTATGAAGTTGAAACAGTAGTGGCATGCAAAATAAAATGCAAATATAAAAGTTTCACAAAAACATTGACCCTTTCAGGAATCAGTACACAATTAATAAAATCCGGTTCAGTACCCACGAATGTAGTCCCAGTCTATTTTTAGATCACTTTTTCCGGTCTAAATTTGGTGGTGATACTAGAGTTAGATTTTGGCATTCTTGGTAAGGATTTAAAGGGAATTGATTATTCTTTAAAATGTGATCTTCTGGTGTGGTTGTCTGTGTGTATTTCGGCGACAGTGCACATTGAGTAATAAGGTCATGGTGATGATCTGGAAGTGAAATCTGTGTTCCGTTGCCTGGTGTTTTGTTTACAATTCAGCCTCTCAAAAAAAATGCAGGTCAACCCTTGACAAGAACTAAACCGTAAAGTCATCTTTGAAGGTATTTTAGATTAACATAAGATTTGTATTGATTGTCACACAGTGGAAAGTTCAGTACTGAGGAACAAATGTAGAAACCATATAGTAAAATTAATTGTGTACTATGGCCATATAGCTATCAACCGCTTAGAGGAAGCAAACATAGATTTGCCCTAGTAGTTTCAAATGCGAAAACTTGTATAAATGTACAAAATGGGGCTCAAATGTTTATCGTATGCATTCAATTAGTTTTAGATACTCTAAAAGAGCGTGGCCAGAGTCCATCAAAATACAATCAAGACAGGTACAGTCTTCGGTTTACTAGAGAATACTAAACTATAGGTGATTGGAAAAGTTGAAGATGAAGTTGATATATAGGAATATGAATTGCTGTAAGGGAGATACTACGGAATGACGAAAGCTACGTCAAAACGGTTACAGTACCTGAGAGAGAAGGTCCCACTAGTTGACATACTTATCATATTCGCTTTATGCAATGTTTTCCTAATTTTAATACAGTGTCCGACTACTACGATGATATGTGCGATTACGCTGTAATAAAAGAGTTATAAAAATTTGTGGTATGATATTAAGGACATAAATGTAAGCAAATATAAGCTTGAATGTTTCAAAATAAGAGAGATGTATGAAACACAAAAGACTATATTATAATGAAGAAAACCACACACACACACATATATATATATATATATATATATATATATATATATATATATATATATATATACATATATATATACACATATATACATATATATATATATATATATATATATATATATATGTGTATATATATATGTATATATATATGTATATATATATATATATATATGTATGTATATATATATGTATGTATATATATATATGTGTATATATATATGTGTATATATATATATGTATATTTCTATATACGTATGTATGTATATATGTATATATGTATATATGTATATGTATATGTATATATATATGTATATATATATATATATATGTATATGTATATATATATGTATATATATATATGTATGTATATCTATGTATGTATATCTATGTATGTATATCTATGTATGTATATCTATGTATGTATACATACATATATATATATATATATATATATATATATATATATATATATATATATATATATATATATATATAATATAGTAAAAGTCTCCAGTGGCAAAATTTAGGAATTATCACCATCGATTACAATATATATGTTGCTTTTTTTAACTTTAAAAATTATCATAGTAAGATATTCACACATTTGTAATGGTTCTGTGCATCAGTCAATGATATTATGGATAATTCAAGCAGATAAACACATTCCATTAATTTAAAGTAATGAGGCCGATCACTTACTCTCAACAATCAAAATTCAACATTTTACATAAAAAAAAACAGAGGAAGGCAAGACAGGGAATATGTAATAGTCACACATACCTATCGATTATCATCATGCTGACCTTCAATCACTCAAACGATAAAATATCATGCAGAAGGGATTGGTTGATCAGGAAGAATACAGTCCATCATACATACTTCTATGTACACAACCATTCCATAACACATAATTCAAGGGGTCGAAAGGGTAATAACTACCAACATTCACAGATACACACATATGTTACATTAAACTATAACACACACACACACACACACACACACACACACACACACACACACACACACTCCTACATGCATAACTCCTAGATTTAAACATAAGACATTATCTTTGCCACGGATTGCGTTGGCGCTTCAGATAAATTTGCATATGTTAAAAGATGTTGTCAATAAACGTAAACAATGGAATAAACTCATTGCATTAAATTTCCGAAACTAAAAGAAATCGGAAGAGATCAAAAACATCCGGAAAATAAAACATATGGCTTCGAATAAAAATTCTAACAAAATCTGGAAACTAACTTGGACTAAATAAAAATTAAAAAAGTGAAAATATGACTGATTAGGTTTGTGTAATAGTATATGAGCGTTTGGTTGTGTTTGTTTATAAGGACAAGCATCCTTTTTCTTTTCAGCCTCTTGGTGCATGTGTGATAATATAGTTGTCTCATGATATAGTTATATGTATGAGGAATTGTACCCTTTTCCCATCAACCCTTTTTTTGTTGCATGTGTGATATTGTGGTAAGGTAGGATTATGAAACGGTCTTTATGATGATAATTTCATAGGTGTCAGTCACGATTGCCAACTTTCTGTCTCCACTTCTTCTTTTGGTTTGAGAAAGAGTTCGTGTTGTATGGTGATGTGAGTTAGTATCTGTCTAAAATTATATCTTAGTCATCCATACTTTGTGTCTTACATTACTTCCTAAGCTTACACATCTGTCTGCAGGTGGAGGTGTTGGTCAGTAGGTGTAGGTGCTGGTCAGTTTTGTTGTTGGTGTAGGTCAGTAATTCATAATGATGGTGTATTGGTCTGTAGATGTGGTTGATGGTCAGTTTTGTTGTCGGTTTAGGTCAGTAGTTTATAATAATGGTTTATTGGTCAGTAGGTGTGTGTGTTGGTCATTAGGATGGGTGTTGATCAATCGTTGAGGAACTAAGTAAATATATGTGGATTCTGTTCATTTAGAAAACGAGTATGTCATTAGATGTGACTTATTGTCAGTAGCTGCGGGTGTTGGTCAGCAAGATTGTTGGTAGATGAATAAAATGCTGTATGGATTGAAAACCCAGATAATATATTATATTTGAAGACCTTCTAAAGTCACTTATATTTTTATATTGCTGAGCTGTATGAATGCTTTCTCCACTTTTTTTGCACAGAAGGCATTCAAAACACAGTTTAGGCTCACTTTGTGATAATCTAGCTCACTTTGGATTCAGTCGCAACAGACAGCATATTCACGTCTGTACTTATTAACTAATTTTACAACCGATTCGGAGGTAATCGTATCATAGTGAAGGCCAGCTTTTTTAACGTTAAATCTGTAATTTCGAGGATAAACGCAAGGATACAGTGGACAATGTTCTATGTTAGCATTAGTTTTATAACCCAGTCATGCTTATCGAAGGAAATATAGCTTGTTCTTTTACCGAAGGCATTTAAAATTAGATTCATTTAGTATGAAATAATAGTGAATCATATTGACCAAGAATGACAGAATTTATTTCGAATCGAACGTTAAGTGACGAGTAAAATACTTAAATTATTCGAATTTTAAAAACAAATTTTATTTCAAATGAACATAGGTATAAGATTATATTTATCATATGACGAAAATATTGATTTTAGTTAACTGAACCTCCGAGTATTATAGTTTGAGTACTATGAAATGCAGTCAAATACCTCGGTCATAGAGCCTTTGTTTAAATGACATCAACACGCCATTTTTGTTATTATCGGTCTTACATATAGAAAATGTACACATGCCGCCTTCAATGAGATGCATCAATCACAATGGATGTATGTGGAACAGGATTTTAGACTACTGAGATCTTTTAATTTTTGACACCAGCCGTGATGATACATTGGCTCCAACTAATATTATGAATAAGTCTTAATAAGGTGACTTTACGAGATCGGAAGGCTATATTGAGAATAGTGAAACTTCTAGCCATAATTAAAACTTTGGATACGGTGGCTTCACTAGGAAGTGCGGGGGGTGCGGACCACACCTGGTGACACCATCAGAGAGGGTGACAACAAAATGGCTGTCTATAAAGTTTTTGAATATTTGTGCAGGAAGGGGGTCCATGCGGGTGACACAATGAGTTACTTTTTACGACTGTCTATAAAAGTTTTGAATTTTTGTGCAGGGAGGATTTCCATGGGGGTGACACCATGAGTTACCTCACTGGGTGACACCAACCCTAATGACGCCACTGATGAAAAACCAACAAAACAATTGTATTGGATTCAAATTAAATTTGACCCAACATTCTTAAGAACCAGATTCATCTTCAGCACACATCGACGGACGCACACATGGGATGATCTCAAAAAGAATGAAATTGTCATCACAACTTTTCGTGCTACTGTGGTGTCCGTAGAAACTTACAAAAGTAAATAATTATATACAAGTAATTTCTATGGTAAAATGTCAAAAGACTTGATTCCATTGTCATTTGTTTGTACTTATGGTAAGAGATAGTCTCGCGTCATCTGTTTGATACATTTTATCAATTTGAGCGTGAAATCGATACTCTTTGTAGGTATTCAAAAAATTTAGTTTCCAGTGGGGTTATTTTTTAAACAGTACTGATCGAGGGGGTATTGAACAGAACAAACGGTAGTCACCTCAGTCTAAAGTTTCTTAATGTACGTTTGAAATTGTGGTAATTTATTGTTCGTATTCTCGTCAAATCGTGCTACGTAGTGCATGAAAATGCTAACTGTATTTGTAAACGTTTCATAAATGTTATTAAAAAGATATACCAACAGTTCTTCAAAACGTATCAACATCCAGAAAGTAGGCGCGTTTTGGAAGTAAATACTTCTCCCTAAAAGTATTGTGGTTACTGCTCTCTGTATCACTTGTCAGTAATTATTACTTGTCAAATCTTCAGGGGATGGAGGGTGGGGGAGTGGGTGGTTCATTTCGCCTTTTCATTATTCAAAAATAATTTTTGTTTACTTTTTTCATTCATATAGACAGTTTATTTCCGAAATTAGCTGTGAAATTTTATAAGCGATGCAACTTTCGTTGATAACACAGGATACCATTTCATTAATCTGTACTGAAGTAGTTCTCACAGACCGACGTAATGAAATTAGTTACCATTTATAAGTAGTGAATATGACGCGTTCTAGCCATACATTTTCCTTTTTATTTATATTTCTATACGCTTCACAGTACTCGTTTTAATCAAATCTGACTCCAACTTGATTATGGTTATCGATAATATACAATACAATCGTTCACGTATCGCTGCTGATGAATCACCTTTACTCAAAAGCGGGTGCTCCGCGGATCTTTATCATAAACTATACGGTATATTTGTATATGGTCCAAGTTCGAGGTCTTGATATGGTGCATGTCATGTGTGTGTAAACTTTGAATTGAATGATTGGCTAAAACGTACATAATATCTTAGAAATCCCTTAGGAAGGAATGTGAATTGTTAAAACAGGTGAGAGTGCATGTTACTGCGTTTTTTTTTTTTTGTTTTTGTTTTTCTTTTTCTGTTTGTTGGGGAGAAAGGAGGTGTCTAATCTTGTTCATGTGTGGTTGCGTGCAAGTACGCATGCGTACGTCATTTCCAATAATGATATTCGTTTGCTCCATATGGAATCTGTACTATAAACTGGCGTAAGGATAGAATGTGCTTATTTATACCAAACGTCAAATGAAATGTGCAATATTGTCACAGATTATAACAAATGAAATGGTGTTTATCTTAAACAATGAACCTATTTAGTCTTTTTGAGTCTTATATTTTCCTTAACTTTTGCACTAAGGTCAGTATATCGGTTTTAGATCATTTGGTATGTTTTTCATTTCCTGTTTGTGTTACTTTTTATTACGCAGGAATGACATCATGATCAGTGCAGACGCAACGCAAGTGTTAAAATGAAATGTGCAATATTGTCGGAGATATAACTAATCTTGCAATATCAGAACTGGTTACTTGCATTTACAAGCCATGAAACAAGTATGTTTAATCTGTATTACTATTAGTTATTCGCTTTTGACCGTGATTAAATGTTATGTATATTTAAATTGCATTGTGGGAACTGATCTTTATCCATAACTGAGTATTGGAGTTGGGCCTACGTGAGTAATGTCTTTTTTGTTGTTGTAAACAACATATTATATAGGTTATTATTTTCTATGATTTTGGGTTACATTTTAAGATCATTATTACTTGAAGGTGAACACGTTTACTTGGATTTGGGTTTAGGGCATGGATTTCCTGGTGTACCTGCTATTTGATGTGTTATTTACTAGCGTTTTAGTAATACGCCTGATATTATTGACAACGTAGAAAGTTCAAGAAATCAACTTTTGACCCTCATCCTCGCTCATATATCGTGACTTAGGTTTTTTTATTGCGGAGAAGTAAACAAATTCTTTATTGACATCTTAATATCAGTATATTGAGGAATCAGATATAGTGGTGTTCTGTTAATATTTGAGAGGATTTTTAAAAAAAAAATTGTAAAGGTTGCCCCACTGTGAGGTTTTTGGTTGTGGGGGATTGGGGGTTGGGTGCTTCCAATATTTATTTAAATTATTGTAGAAGTCCCACCCAGGATCGATTTTGGTTGGAAGTTGATTTAGTGAAAGTTAGATGCACCGCTCTGAGCCTCCAATCAGTAATGCTGACGGTTAAATGATTAAAGATACAAAAGGGTGAAGTAAAATAATAACAGTTTAATAACAATTAAATGGTCAATAATTTGAATTTCCCAAATACACTTCTTCCGCTCGACCCTTTTCTCCAGACTGCTTTCCCCCTACTCCACCTTCTCTCTGTCTTCTCTATGTCGACTACACTTCGTCGATTCCGACTGCTCTGTCAGTCTCACTTGCACCGGAAGTTCGATTCCCAAAAAGCTCCCTGTGAAAACACAAGGATTGTACAATATTTTTCTTAGCGCTCACTTCATGCACTGCACACAGCCTATCATCAGATAATGACTATTAAATTCCACCGGTCACACATTCATTCGCACCGAAATACGCATACATTCGTGTATGGTAAAACACAACATAATAAACACGTCATAATAAAAGCACGGTATCAATTACTCGTTTACATACAATAGTAAATTGATTCACATCAGTACATACTCATAATCCATTACTGACAATATCACAATAATCAGACGCATTACAACTCATACAAAATATATAAATATTCAAATATCCATGCTCTGATTTTCTTCACACATCTATTGTAACTAATGTTACATACTTCAATCGTTTACCCCAAACTCCAAGTCAACATTCATAAACTCTAACATAACATGTTACTAATAAATGTACTAGTTACTACGAAGTAACAATCCTGCGAGTTACAATATTAATTCTGACGAGCTGACGATCTACATAATCCTCTACGCAAACTCAAATCCATGTCTTAAATACGGGTATAAATGAAACACTACAATGTAATTTGACATACTAAAACAATTCCAGTAATTAGGTATACCTACTACCAATAATTACAATCCCCCAATATTACTTAGTTTAAGACTATAAAGTATTTTAAGTGATTAAATACAATAGCTAAGTTCTATTCGTGAATTATTGGCATATTTATCATACTTTTTTCTTTATGCAATTCACGTCAAAATACTTCTGTCTCATGTAGTTGAAATCAATACACTCAACAAAAACTATGCTACAATTTTCATTGGCTATTATCATGATATGCAATCTGGTCGGAGTTCATCCTTAAGCATCATGTATGTCGCAAACCCGTCCGGCACAACACCACTCCATCTGTGTGATTTGTTCTATACGAGGGGTGACACTCTTCAAGAGCGGATTTGACGTTCTGACGTTTGTGTTTAGAGTTTTTATTCCATATAATTTCCTAAGTTTGACGGACATACTGAAGTATACAGCAGTATAAAGTCATTACATTGAATCCTCCATTTGGAAACGGGCGACTGCAAGGTGGCTTTGGTTGTTTTATTTCCCCTTTCGTTGCGTTTATACAAATACGATTAGATAACCAAAGGTACAGAATCCGTGCGGCTGATCGTCTGAGCACATTATTTTTTTTTTTATAATCATAACTCCATTAACTGGATGAATTGTTAACACCCCTTTTTTGTTCCTGTGGTGAGATAGAAACCACATTGCATTTTTTCATGTTCTTTCCTAGACATACTCAGCAAAGAACTGAGGTGATTAGGAACTTACTCTCAGTGCCGTATGCAGCTGTTAGTTTACAACTGTTTCTTTGGGAAAAGGGCAATGCGTGTGAAAAATTTAAAATTCGACAACACGTATGAAATATAAAACTGATACAAGACGATCTCAGTAACGAACTCAGATCACAAATGCAGTTGATGTGCCTCCTCCTCTCCCACCGCAATCATTGTTAGTTATTAGTCACTGTTGTCATGCTGAAATATTGCAAAACTTGTATCAGAGAGAGAGAGAGAGAGAGAGAGAGAGAGAGAGAGAGAGAGAGAGAGAGAGAGAGAGAGAGAGAGAGAGAGAGGGGGGGGCTAAGTTTCCTTGTTACAACTTACACCAAATCTAGTTGTATTATTTTGTGATAATATAATGTTTAAAAAATCTAAAAGAGTAAAACACTATATATATCAGAATGTTCATTTTTCGCTAAATAACTCAGAAATGTGCATTAAATATACATATTTTAATTCACAGAGAAGAAAAATAATATAATGTCTGCATTTATCGATGTTTTCCGTAAAATAGTGAAAGAGGAAAAAACTAAAAAGAATAATAAAATCAACAAAAATGTATTTTTCCAGAACACAAATGTGAAAATTTATGACATTTACAATAATGTAAATTAATTCCCAATAAACTCTAGATGTTCTATCATAAATTCAAAACTACAGAATGGTACGAACTAATTCCAATAGTTGTGAATGTGCTGATGTACAACAATGATGTAATCCAGAATATTTTTGAATACGTTGTCAATAATCCCAAGTTAGTGGCTTTGTCCAAAGTGTCACCGAGCACATTGTAAATTCAATGAATTTTATTGTAATAAATGATTATTCTCAAATTATATTTGAGCACGACAGTAAATGATTCCAAAGACTGTATGTAAGATAGAAATAACGACTTTGTTTAGCAGTATCTGAAAAAGAAGTGAACGATTCCAGATTACTATCAGTACGTTTGCTTTTAGAACATACCAAACTCGTAAACAAGTTAGGCTTTGACCTCAATTTTTGGTAAGTATCTTCTTTAAAATATGACAATGAGCAGGAAGGCCAAAACTCTACCCTCAACCATGGTCAAGGGTCAAGCACACAATATTAATATAAATTACTTGTATAAATGTTTCTGGAGAAATACGATCAAGTTATCCAGTGAACTGAGCATCTCTCTCTCTCTCTCTCTCTCTCTCTCTCTCTCTCTCTCTCTCTCTCTCTCTCTCTCTCTCTCTCTCTCTCTCTCTCTCTCGTATTATTATAGCAATATCTGTTAACATAATCCGCACGGTTTTCTGTAATATCATTTATAAATATGACCGCCTTGGATTTAGAAAACTATGATATGCTGAGATAAATGCGATGTGTGGCATTACAAATGATGAAATATATTTAGGGGAAAAATTGAGGCATTGTACCCGTTGCCGCTAGCAAAATCTAAAACCAGACAATCCCAAAACATTGGACATCAAGAGTCTTCATACTTTCAAGTTCATCGGCATGTGTATAAAAAAGTGTGTATTTATAGATATGCGTAAACGTATTGTGGAAAAAATTCCAGAGCATACGGCTTATGGTTTAGTTATAAACTAAATCTAATTTAATTTTGTTTTGCCCTAAATGCCAATCGGTATTTTTGCGTTTCATCCAGACAATTCACACACGAACATCCAAAGCTTCCCTCCTCCACCAGGAAAAGAAAACCTGGCCTGAGCCTTGAAATGAGATGTAAAATACACTGAATACACTAGTAGGCTAAAGGTGAAAACGCGTGACATTCACATCATGTACACCAGAAGTCACGTAGTCCTTTTACATGTATAACTGGAGGTTTTAAAAAAATCTCTGAGCAAGCAAGGAGATATATATAGAACTATGACGCCGGTAATTTCCAGAATTCAGCTTTAATACATGGAATTTTAGGTTCAAACCTATACAGATAGAGACCGTAATCGATTAATAATAATAATGTCATTAGATAAAAATAAACAAACTAACCTAAAAATACAAGTACTGGAAATTACCGGCGTCATACAATAACTTGCTTGCTCAGAGATTTTTTTTATACTACATTATAGATACGTATGAGGA
This sequence comes from Potamilus streckersoni, assembly GCA_016746295.1. Taxonomy (NCBI): domain Eukaryota; kingdom Metazoa; phylum Mollusca; class Bivalvia; order Unionida; family Unionidae; genus Potamilus; species Potamilus streckersoni. The sequence goes on along the minus strand of JAEAOA010001663.1, from coordinate 437,105 downwards.
AACCCAGTTTATATGTAATTAGCAGTTTATTCCAAAATAGATGACATTAATTTGTCAGAAAGCATATTAATATTCTAAAAGGACTGTGTGAATGTGGTCGGGGTGGACATGCATACATACGAGTGCTCACAAGTTTTTCTTTCTTTATCCATTTTATCACTCGAAACACTCCCTGTCTTCTGCAAGTGTATTCAGGCTATATTATATCTCATTTCTAGACTCAAAGCCAGTTTTGTGGGTGGCGATGAGATGTGTGTGTGCGTGTGTGTGTGCGTGTGCGTGTTTGTGTGTGATTTGAATTTTTAAAAGTAGTTTGAACAATTTTCCGTCATATCGCTACGATGTCTGCAGCACTGTTGCATCACGCCACAGACTTATAGCATGATGTCACACCTAGTCACATTATCCTGACAGTCCTAAAACTAACCTCTTAATGCTGAGAGAGAGAGAGAGAGAGAGAGAGAGAGAGAGAGAGAGAGAGAGAGAGAGAGAGAGAGAGAGAGAGAGAGAGACCATACATACTATTCCAAATAGTATCAAAAGATGGAGATTTTATATTTCAGCAAGGAAAAGGTTGTTTCAGCGCTTTTCCGCCTGAAATATATTATTATCTCTTTGAATATATATATATATATATATATATATATATATATATATATATATATATATATATATATATATATATATATATATATATATATATATATATACTTTTGAAAGAGAAAAGTATGATGTGGAGAGAGAGAGAGAGAGAGAGAGAGAGAGAGAGAGAGAGAGAGAGAGAGAGAGAGAGAGAGAGAGAGAGAGAGAGAGAGAGAGAGAGAGAGAGAGAGAGAGAGAGAGAGAGGTTCATTGACTGCTTGCTTGAAAAACTCACAGACAGATATCTAATTGAAATTGTGAGTTATTAAAAAAGAAAAGAAAAATTTAAATTGTGTATATTCAAGACATTAATGTTATTTGGATATATCATTGGGGGTCAAGATAACTACGATAGTTCCGTGACAAAAATGTCCAGGCATGCCGCCAATCTGCAAAGAGATATTTGTATAATAGATGATAATATAATTTCCGGAAGTGACATACCATCGGTAAGTCCCTCACGGCTAGCATATGTGGTGATCAAGGCTGAATCTAGTGATGATTCTAGCGAATTTACGGCAAATTTGTCATGCTCATTTTCATTGTGTGAGGAAGGTGAACTCCTAGAAGATGGCGAACGTAGTGAAATTTAAGAAGATTCTTCTCGCTGAGGTTAGACAGTAACAATTTAATCCTGAACGAGAGGAGAACCTGGACGAAAACCCTAACGAGAACATAGGGGATAATGAACCGTATTTCTATATTCTCACCATGTGTCTATCATGCATTGAATATGTGTGGACTGAATGATGCTTCAAACTGCACAGATGCTGAGACCTTCTTTGGAATTGTTCAAATTACGTATAACATCTTCTCTGCTAGTCTACAACGTTGGGAAATATTACATAACAAGTTGCATGGTTTGTCTCTGCATGAGCAATCTTGGACGCGTTGGACTGAGAGAATTGATAGCATTCGCCCCTTCTCAAATCACTTGTGTGGAAATATTGCCTCTTTGGAAGAAGTTCAGAATCTGATGTGAAAGGTGCCATAAAATATATGAACTCCTTCAAATATATTCTCATGGCAGGCATTTGGCTGAAAATCTTCACATTGATTGATCGCTACAAATACGTCATTTAGGCAAGAAAGGCAACTATTAATGTTGAGGTGAAAAATATTGAGGTATTGATCAAATCTGTTCGGGATGACTGGCCAACAATTTTGAAAGAAGCCAAAACAGTGGCATTTTTTTAGTTCTGAATTTCCAATCCATCGGAAAGTGAAACGTAAACATTTTGCTGGAGAACAAGTTGAAGGCGATGAATATATCACAGATTCAACGGAAATAGAATCAGAAAAAGTCAACTTTTCGGAGATTTTTTTTTCTTTCTAAAATCACATTATTGATTCACGTATTAGTGGACTTAAGTTCGTTTCACAGCCATTCGAAATTCTTGGCTATATTCTCTTTCTTGTGGAAGTATAAAAAAGAGCGCCTGTTCTGATTGTTCGAAGAAATATTCATGTGACGTAACTGAAAATGAAGTGTCTGAAGAATTGCTTCATATGAAACAAATTCATGCAGCAAATTTTGGTGAGAAACCTTTTTCTCCATTTGACTTGTTGAACAAGATTTCAGAACTGAGGCTTGGTGAACTGATCAGAAATTAGCGCACAAACCTGATTTCCATCATATCATTGAGAAATTTGCAAAATATAAGTACAAAAAAATTAACTTGTAACAAAAGAAAGCTGGACTTCTTATAATCGGCTAATTTTTGATTTATTGGGGGTGGTGGTGGCAAAAATCTGACTGATAATCGGGGTTCCAAATCCTCTTCAAGGCCCTGTACTAGTTGTAGTAGAATCCAATTTTATGCTAGAGGCGTTGACTGTGAAGACAGGAAATAAGTAACAGAAAACCGGGATACATGAAATAGCATAACTTTATTCGAGTTTAAAAAATTTGCTGTATATTCTATTTTCAGTCATGATAGATACATGGCTGCAAAGAGGTGTCAATAAATGTCTATCAACAAACTTCTGCTTCCTGACGACTTCCTCCAGCACTGTCATCAATTTTTCAACATAGTCTGAAAAATAAATTGTTACCCAAGTAATTCAGAACACTGAAAAATGTCATATACTGCCTGTATTCACACTGACAATTTACCAAAGAGAATTAATGGAATTGGAAACAAGACTTGAATATTATCCTTTTAATATACATATGAATGAATGAATGAATGAATGAATGAATGAATGAATGAATGAATGAATGAATGAATGAATGAATGAATGAATAATAATAATAATAATAATAATAATAATAATAATAATAATAATAATAATAAATTTTGTTGCCATGTATGATCTTGAATATGTGCTACATAAAAGACCATATGTTAGCTTTGTTTTGATTAAAATATTTTAATCCGAGTTGCTTTGCTTTGGTTAGTTTCTCCCTTCTGTGTGTGTATGCAAGGGGCATGAAGGAAGAGTTGTATTCCTAGTGATATATTCACTGTCCAACTTTAATGAAAGTTTAAACATAAAACTGTTATATTACTATATGTGATTGTATACGAGTTGTATCAAATCGTATCATTCAGGGTAGAAAAATTGCAGTATCTACATACCCTTGGCTACATGTCACACATCATAATAGTGTGTGGCTCTCATATTCTTTCTGATCCAGTTCTGAATCCGAACATGCCTGTCTGCAATAATAGTATCCACCTCTACACTGTGGTTCCTGTATTTTTGTGGCTCTAGAAAAGTCCTTCTTTCTCCACGTCGTAACTACTCTTCACTTCATTGTTTGAAGAAAAGAGGAAAAACAAATGTGTTGAGCAAAATTGGCATTACGTCTATTTCTCGAAATATGATGTTACTTATACGTAGCGTAAATGTGTTTACCAACATTTTAAAAACGGACTTGTGCATAGGTAACATTAAAAACGTAAGCTCGTTTTCTTACACGAGTGTCATGAATGCTGACAAGTACATAAAAGTTTGTAATGTCTTTGCTACTTCTCTTTACTTGCTGGACATTTACTTCACAACCTGTGTCGTAGGTGAAATTTTAGACGTGTATACTGATCAAATTGGTTTTCACATAGATGGTAATTTTTCATGAATATGGGTATCAATTAAAGTGTATCATTGCCAAATAATAACAATATCACAAGTGCTTGGTCATTCGAGTCAAACGCTTACATAATCATACTGAGCTTGTTTAATACAATATTATATGTTTCGTTTGCTTGTTTGTTTTTTCTTAAGTATCCTGTCAGTCTGACATTGAACAGCAATGATGGTGTATCTAGTCCCTGTAATAAGAATGGGAAAAACGTGTTTCATGCCTTTGCAGAAGATATGGAAGTCTTCTGCGTGTCTGAACAAACAGTTTATCAATTCTCCAAACCTTCTTACTTTATGCACCTAAGGGTTTATCATAAAGTTTGACATATTACCAATAAACTGTAACTTTTCCGCAATAAAAAAATTGCATAACCTAATTATAGACTCATATGTTGATATATGTTGTGAGGCCTTAGGAATCCTTATCAGTTATGAAGCTATATAAACCATGTAAAATGTAAATTAATGGAAAGTTCACTGTGGCATCAAAATCCACCACAGGATGTCACATCATCTACTGTCTTCAGCAGTTCACTCTAGTGCAGTATCTTCTGGGTGCTGGTTCTCGAAATTCTCATTCTACACACACAGGAGGGGGATTACCGCCATAATTATATGCATGTATTTTCTAATCTTCCTTAATGCATTATTTTAAATGACTGCCTGCAAGTGCCACTTTCATAATTCAATCCAGGTATATTGTATTTTTCATTGATGCATATTCTACATGGCAATTTGCAAGTGATACTTTCCTTCTGCATTATTATCAATGACTGCTTGCAACTGCTATATTCATAATTCCAGTCATGAATTTTCTATTCTCCATTGATACAAGTTGTAAATGTCTGCTTGCAGGTGCTCAGATCTACTTTCCTTCTGCGTCATTGTATCTTGCAGTTTGCCAAATACTGAACTGATTCTGTTGTTTGTCTTATGGCAAATGCTATGTCAGTTATTACAAGTTTTGTATATTCTGTTTATGAACTTGTTATACATTATTCCATCTGCTGTTTTCATACAGATTTGGCCTTGCAACAATGTACATTCTAAGTTTTATCAGCATCGTCTTTGTTGTCCAACTCGTGTCGCCATCTGTTGCCATAATACTAGATATTAGCATGACATGACAGCAGACGGCACTCTAAATTTCTAAAGTTTTTCCTTTACTACAAATTAGTAATGTCGATAACCATTGTAAGTCTTTCGGTCTCTATTTTTAAGGTGTACGTTAGCAACGACGTTTTAATCATTCTCTAAAACCATGTACTTTCTTGAAGATCTCAGTGATTTATAGCACAGCAGGAAAACCGCATCCACTACAGCGGGTTGGTCCATCTTCTTCAACCCTAGTTTAGACACACTTAATTATTTATTTTCACCGTTTAAGAAATCTACTTCTTAGTAATATCTCTCATTACGTTGGAAACTTTGGTTATTTTAGCAAAGTAATGATCAGAAATCACAATGATAATTCCCTTGTAGTCTTCTTAACGAGATTACATCAGACGACCCCAGGTTGCGAGGATCGTGCTGTACGTCATCCATTTTGACGCAACTCACAGAGGTATGTCTCTTCCTGTGCTACTGTTGTACATAAGCTCTGGTAAAAATGATATAGTTCAGAGCAACATAAATAGCACATAAAAAAATGTTTACATGTACAACGACATTTAAAAAATTTAAGAATTCCTACAGGTTTTCTTATTCTTATCACAATCTTCATTTTGGAACATATTTTGTCGCAAAAGCCGAAATAATCAAATTGTGGGAAATCATGATAAAAATGTTTACTTGCGATTAGAAGTATTACATTTAGTGTACGGTTGTTTTTCAACACTTAATTTGCATTGTTAATGTACAGAACTTCAACTTTTGAATGTATTTTTTAATTTAAAAAAAACAGCATTAAAACTGGTTTGCATCCTTTAAAGCTTTTTTTTCTCCTAAAAGTGGAAATAATCAGAGACAAAAGACCTAATGTTACAGGAGATTTTACTCTTATTTATTGTAATTCCTACCATTATCAAACCAATTAAAATTAATAATTTTGGTTCAAGAATTTTAAAAATATAAGTATGGCACCGTTAAATTCTAATTATTCAGCTGCTCTTTGTCACAATAAAGATGTAAAAAATAACTTTAAAGAATGATTGAAATATGATAGTAGTGACGCATGACTCCAACTTAATAAGTGTGCTGCTCTTTGCAATATAAAAGTAGTTTAGCGAATTATCTATGATCAGAGAGAGAGAGAGAGAGAGAGAGAGAGAGAGAGAGAGAGAGAGAGAGAGAGAGAGAGAGAGAGAGAGAGAGAGAGAGAGAGAGAGAGAGAGAGCATATTATTTTATTTGTATACATGTATTCTGGGTCGATGAGCGTAGTTTGGGACAGTCTCAGGGTCTTTCCTTCAGCAGGTATCAAGAAGAGAAAAAGCTCTACTGATCTTATTCGATAATCATACAGTGTATAATTTTACTGATCACTGTCTATTTATTTGGTTTGATTTTATTTAATTGCCTACATGCGTCCTGGGTAGTTGATGGGGTTTTGGGACAGTCTTTTTCTGTTAGGGAAGAAATGGGGTCTTTTATTTGGTGAACTCTCCTGATCTTACTCGATAATTATCCGATGCAGGATTTTACAGATCACTGTCTTTTTTTAAGGTTTTGATTTAATATAATTGTGTACATGTATCTTGGGTAGTGAGAGTGTTTTCGGACAGTCATGTGCTAGACCAATGACTTTCAGTGAGATAGACAGAAACATCAAATTGTTGGATGTCTAATTCATGCCATAGTTGTTGGAAATAATCATACATAAATTTGGGTAGGCAAACAAGTTTTAAAAACATTGCCTATACTTTTAGAACAATTTTTGCTTAAAAATGCTTCAAAAGGAATAGTCTATGGAAATCTCGACGACGCACATATTATGGTCAACAAGTATTGGTTGCTCGACTTGGTATTAGGTAAGGAACCGACACTACCATTTTTCTGATAGATGACTTGCCAAATGGTCAAATGCAGGAACAGGTTGCAGATGTGCCATCGCCTCGTTTCCTTTTAACGAAAAATGTATGCATCTCGTGGAATATCATTGATACAGCGTACATGCTTGCTCTCTCTCTCTCTCTCTCTCTCTCTCTCTCTCTCTCTCTCTCTCTCTCTCTCTCTCTCTCTCTCTCTCTCTCTCTCTCTCTCTCTCTCTCTCTCTCTCGTGTGAAAATGCAAGTAAGAGAAAATATGGCCTTTAGGTGCAATTATCTAATTTGCTCAATCCTTTTGAGGTCTTTACTGATACAAAAATCAGAATGTGTACTGCACTCAAAAATAATAAACATGCTCTGAATTGATATCGTGAATGAGAATATATAAACAAAATTGACCTTAAACTTTGTAGGCGGCTATCCTAATCTGCCACCATGCGGAAGCGGTAAATTACACCCACAAAAATGACCAAATAAAATGGGATGGACAGGGTATGTACATTTAATTGTATACAATTTGATACATTTAATTTGTTTTGTGCATTTTTGCAGTCCACCTCTCTGAAGAATGTTAATAATCTGATAAATCAGTTGACAGTAATGCGGTAATAAGTGATATAACCTCTTGTTGCTATGGTCAGGGAAGTAGTTGTATTGTAAGAAATTGACCTGTCATAGCGCCATCTGTTGTCATAATAAGGCATTATTTTATGTTAACTTCCGTAATGCTAACTTGGGACGTGCTTGATGCTATAATGAAAGTGCAATCGGTGTAACTTGTGATATATCAAGTTTTTAAATATAATATTAAAACTCGTAATAACTGACACAGGATTTGTCATACGACAAAGTTCAGAATCAATTCAGCAGTTGGCAAATTGCAAGATACAATGACGCAGAATGAAAGTAGATCTAATCACTTGCAAGCAACCATTTACAGCTTACATCAATGAAGAATAGAAAATTCATGACTGTAATTATAAATGTAATACTTGCAAGCAGCCATTTACAATAATGCAGAAGGAAAGTAGCGCTTGCAAACTGCCATGTACAATTTCTATCAATGAAGAATACAATATACCTTGATAGAATTATGAAAGTAGCAATTGCAAGCAGCCATTTGCAATAATGTATCAAGGAAAATTAAAAAAATACATGCATAAAATTATGGCGGTAACCCCCTTCCATACCCGTTATGGTAAGCAGGATTCATTTTGGGGGTAGGAGTGGGGCTATAATGATTTACAGACACCCTCCAACTAAAATCGCCTTCTCCTTCTGATCGTTCGTCTGCTAGGTATACTCGTGGAGAGGGGTAGGGGCTGACAACTAATACTAAAGCAAGATAAAGATGCATAAATATTTTACCCTCGCTAGCTCTCGCTTCTGTACAAGCTTCTCTCGGTCTACATGTTATTAGCCCTGTCGTAACACTTGTTTTTCTGTTGATCTAGTGTTCACGGACTCGGTTATTTAGCGAGAAAACACGCTTGGTACTGCATTTGGCAGGAGTCGTCTCATGGTAGTAATACCAAGTAAGTCTTTAATTTTATAGACGGTTTCAAAATCGTTGTCTTTCAAATGGTCACTGCAAACTATCTCGCCTGTCACTGGTCGGATAACGCACGGTACTAATTATTGAATGCAACTAACAATGAAAGTAGAAATTCACCTTTCCCTAAAGCACGTCCCTTCCGCTTTGTCTTACGTAAATTACCGAGTGCGAAATCAGCTAGGAGTGAACTGCCTTGCGCGATAAAAAAAATCGATGCTTTGTAGTCATCATTTTTATTAATGATGAGGTATTTGACATAATACCTTTACAAATTACATCTAGAAGATTAAATTTATCACATAAACCAGAGCTGTGTGAGTATAGTTGTAGACATTCAGACCAATAATCGGTTAGTGGATTTAGGGTTTTGCAAGGCTTTCAGTGTGAACAGTTAATCCAGGATGATGATGAAACGTGTTATCTTTTGTTGGATTTTTTAAAATTGTATAGCCTCAATGCAGTTGAAAGCTTTTGATGTGTTATTTGCGCAGTAGATCTTAACGCGTAACCCAATAACCTACCTGGGATGGTTGATTGGGATCAAGCAAACTCAGCTCCATTTTTGTCTCCATCTTTCGAACGTCTGTATATATGGACGAATGGATGCTATAGGAGTCGCTGATTCATTTAACTTACTCAGACAACGGGCATAAGTTTTTGAAAATGTTTTCAATTTGCAAATGTCAAATATTATTTTGTGAGGTTCTGAGCACCCTAGTGCTGATTGGGGAATATAGAATTTTGCAATATTTGCACCAGTGATTTTGGATGCTAATAGGGAAAACGAATTTGTGTGCCAAGTTGGAATGAAATTTGCTTTCTGCGTGTACAATGTTGGTACTTGGGATCATCTAAGGGATTATATAAGGTTTGATTGTATAATATTTCATTTGTCAGAGCTGGTTTGTTTATCTCAAAACAGTTACGTTCTGAAGAGAAAGCTCTATATTCATACAAAGTGAATTTCTTCATTATGTATCATATAAAGCATCAGGAAGTACGATGTGCAGGCCGAATCGAATCATACTCCTGTAAAGATCATACAATGACCATAACAGGATCTTTACAATCTGCTCCTCAATGTATGTTATCACAATTCGTTCTAAATCCAGGAGTTTTTGAAACTTGCCCATGAGGTATATAATATGCAGAAGAAAAGTTAGTCTACTATTGAAAATGAACCTTAATCTGTAGTTGACCTTCTGTATCACTTTCATCTATAGAAGGTCAAAATGTCCTCGATAAATAATGAGAAGTCAGTTCTTGGGTTAAGGCATTTCACAGTGTTGTTAATTTTGATGCTGATTAGGGTGAACAAAAAAGTGATGCCTACCATATCCATAAAATGTCTACTATTCAAAACTGTAAAAGTGGCGTTAGGTAGGCGGGCCTTTAGAACTGTTTCATTATGTCATACGTCCACGTTTTATCGTAAAGATGGCAATTATATATATATTTTCTTTATAAAAAATGCTTCAGGTCTGGCAAGATGGTATGTTGTGCTTCTTTAGTGTACTAGTTCATAGTCAATTGGAATAGTAATTAGTTGTGTTCAAGATACCAGACATTTCTATCTTTCATCATCCGCTTGATGGTTTTGCAATCGGAAAGACAAAGGTAAATTAAAATTTATGAAAATGTATTGAGTTCTGTTGCTTGAAATGTTGCCCACAATTTTAGCTGCTACCATTAGAAATATTGAAAATTTCTACAAATCTGTTTTGAGACAACCTTATAAATTGTCTGATTTATCTACTATGACATGTAAAATTTAGTGAATGGAGCAACTAAGTTATATGTGTATTCAGGTCAAAATTATTACCTATGGTTAAGTACCCTAGAATGTAGCATCGGTCTATATTTAAAGCATTTTCCTCTTTTATTTTAGTTATGATACACTAGTTAGATTTAGGTATTCTTGAGCATTATGGTGTGGTTGTGTCTGTGTATTTCGGTGACAGTGAGCATTGAGGAATGATGTTGATCAGGAAGTGAAATCGTGACGGTTTTGTTTTTGTTTTTTTTTCAGGTCAGCCTCTCGTAACTTCCAGTTAACATATGACAAGAACTTTCTTTGAATGTATTTTAGATTATCATTTGATTTATTAAAATTTAGAGACATAGGAAAGTTCAAAACTAGGAAACAAATGTGGAGAATATATAGGAAGTAGAAATTGGATCTGAATCCTTCTATAGAAAATTATTGCTGGTTTTATTGCAGAGCATATGTTTTGATTTTAAACTGCTGTTTTCTAGGGAATCGCCAATCCATTCATACTCCCCACTCTGCATGCACAGGAAGCGGCATTATGATATATCATCAAAAAACAGATAGCCTTGTCATCTACACAGCTTTTTTACTTTTTCGTGAAGGAAGGAACACTATTTTCCTGTTATAACAGTCAAGTTTAGTCAGGCGTACCAATATATTTGCATCGTACTTGCCTGCTACACTGTTTTGCTATTATTGTACGCTGTACTTTATGCCTAAAAGAAAGACTGTCCAACAAGGAAGTAATATTTTACTTCGAAAAAAGACAACAGCTCCAAGATACCAGTCTGAGAAGTGCAAATGCGTCCTCTTATAACATGTTGCCAAAAATAGGTTCACACACGCTCTCCGTACATTCCGCAGGAGCCTGACACTTTGAGACAAATTGAAAACGTGTGATGATGAACCATGCAAGAAACTTCTAAAACTTGGATCACCTTCATGTATACTGTTACTTGTCTATTTTTTCCTTGTGCATTTAGAGTTTCAAGCGCTGATGTATCCGACACGTGGCTAGGTAAGTTATCGATTTTTTTTAATACAAGTTGATTTTCTGTTTGGAAAGTATTTTTCGTAAATAGTTTTCTAACGTCTCATTTAAGTGAGATTTCGTAATGTGCATTAATATATCTGAGCATAAAATAAAATCTTTGGTTTGAAATAATTCACATTCAAAAAATTATCCTTAAATGACCACCCAATAATATTCATAGTGTGGCATATTTAGCCATTTACTCTTTCGTTCTCATTTCCTTTGTTTTCTTTCTTTATTCTACTCGCATTCAATTTTTAAACATTAAAGTTTATTAAACTTAGACTTCATGGGCAATTTCGGTTTTTGAAAAGACTTTGTCTTGCACAAGAATTTGTTGCAAATTTTAATATGAACGTGTAGAAATTATCTCAGGCAAACAATGGTCTTCGCTAACCAACATTCTACATAGGGTTAACATATCAGAACTTGGTGAAGATGGCGAACATTACACTCACCGTATTTCCTCAGATGTTATGCAAAGCATGATGGAACAGGAAGGAATATAACAAAATAATTACAAAATTATGAGAACAGGTGGGAAAAATCGATACGTGTAATGACGTATTTAATAAAATTGTCCAGTTTGAAACATTTTACATCTAATAAGGATATGCATTCAAACGTTTTCAAAGCAAAAAGACGGCTTAGTTTTACATGACGGTTAAGCGTGTCAGTAGAATAAATATAGCAATTTTCGTATATGTAAGCGTGATCACGTATGCATATATACTCAGATAAAATTATTAATTCTTCTTCTAAAATTTACTACTAACATAGCTTAACAAAAGTCTATTAAATCCTAGTTGTAGAATGTTCTGCACCTTAAATGTCATCAGAAAACGTCCATTCCCTAATCATTGATTGCTATTTACCTTTACAATGGTTTCCAGGACCATAACTTGGTTCAGAAACGAGGTTTAATATTATATATAACAGGGCAGTACTGTCCAACCTTTTTGACACCATTGGCCACTGACAAATTTTTCTTGAAGCCGAGGGCCGCAGCAGAAAACTTAAATCAACTTAATATACTAACTTAATGGTTATTTTGTTATTATCATTCGATAGATGGCGTTAGCTGTAATACGCTATGTTTGATATTATTGAGCCCAGCTCACGTGATTACCTGTTTAAGAAAATATACTATGAAAGTAGGCCATTTATTTTTTCTTTACATAAATGCAGAAAAATTGCTTGAGATTTATTGTTCCATTTAGAATCAGCCCACGGACGGCAGGTTGGTCAGCACTGTAATAGGGCAATGCGAAAAATTCTCCACACGCGCAGCTTTCATTCCACTTTCAAAGTTCATGACCTTCATTTCGGTTCGCTCTGGATCGCACCTTTAAGTTGACTTCATCCTAAAATGTTAACGTTCTTAAAACAATGATTGTGCCGTATAGGGGCGGGTATATAATGACTTTCCAATGGATCAATGAGGATCGAAATAAAGTTAATAATTGCCATTTAAAGGTATGTACAATCATATTATAAAGCATTATACCCATTACTGAAATATATGTAGTCGATACCCAAGGCACGCATTACCTGTAAGAGTGTCACGTCAGTAGAAGTAGTAGTAGTGTCGATTATAAATCAATCGAGAGACGAGGCCTATTTCCAATTTGATAATTTCTCCGACTCACTGAAATGCCGGCGTGTTAAAATACAATTACGTCAGTTCTGTTATGCGTGCGCATTTTTCCGCACGAACTCAGGGATATAGAATAGGCCCAATTTGCTCCCGTCTCATGTCGAAGGTGGCGAATAAAGGAGACAAGAGTCTTTGTGGGTCAGTGGTTACTAACGTGTGGGTTCGTATCCTACCATTAGACCAACATCAGTCGGCTACTACCGTGTATCTTTAGGCAAGGTAGTGCTGTGCCGTAAAACTCCAAATCTATCCCAAACTGACCAAGTAATAAAAATTGTCATGCGACTGCTTGGCGAAATTGTCTATACCTGTAAAAATCATGACCATTTCAATTTCAAAACATTCAAGACTTTTTTAAAGTTCTTTTCAAAAATGTATTAATTCAAAGATACCACATTGCACACGAGGTTAACAGCATATCAAAAGAAAACAGCAACATTTATTATATATGTCATGAAATATTGATGTGTATCATTGGGAAAAAAATGATATGGCAAAAGTGACGAGATCATTTTGTTCACCATTTACGAAATATATCTGCCCTTATGCAAGTTACTCTCTCTCTCTCTCTCTCTCTCTCTCTCTCTCTCTCTCTCTCTCTCTCTCTCTCTCTCTCTCTCTCTCTCTCTCTCTCTCTCTCTCTCCTTGAGCTTAAAATGTATAAAGACCGTAGACTCCGTAAGATGCATTTCTTGAATAAGGAGGCTTCGTAAAAAAATTGCCCAAAGACAAAGTCCCTGTTGCTACTCGACTGTGGGGAATTGGCGGCGTTCAAAACACACCAACCTCTTTCACTACGGTTCGTTGCTAGGGAATGACCTCCGCGGTGTAATTTACCCAGTGTGGATAGATAGAAAGAAGAATGCAGATCACTGAACAAGTATATTGAAGAAATAACAAAAATAGCCCCCTTTCAATGAACAAATATATAATTTAATCAGTTTATCAACAGAATTTAAAATGAAAAGAAATCAATGACTTGGTTACAAAAGAAGGAAAATGGTACTAACATGTACTCAAATAAAAAGACAATACAAATTTCTTTAAATGTAAAATTACTTTCAACGTTAAATTACTATCTTCATTGCCAATGAGATGTGACCTTTGAGTGCAACGATGAGAGACTTCATCACCTATTTATGCGGACATCAAGACTTCCGTTCGTCCCTGCTCCGTCGATCTTTGTCTAGCTTTTTCGTCTCGGACTCTTGTCCGTCGAACTCTGACTTAACAACCATCTCTGGACTTAGATTTCTGCGTAGAACTTGTTCTGGTCCTGTGATTGTTCAGGGATTTCTCATGTGAATCCAGGAAAGCTGTTTCCTTCAATAAATGAAATGTCTCGCAATAGACAATAGGTCACATTCCCAGGTATATTTATATTTTTACATTAATTCGGCTCAGAAAACAAAAGGCATAAATTCTGCCACATTAACTCGTTGCTCCCTAACTGTTATGTTTACATAAACGGTCAATACTTGTCCTGACCTTAATTCGGATCACGCTAGGGGTGGTCAATTAAATTCAACTCAGCCGTATGAACCCGTATGTAACCCCCCCTTGACTTCTTACTCTACCACTCTAGCAGTGGTAAGTTACATATGGCTTAGACCCTCAGATCTAACTATTCTAAAATAGTTTACTCGACCAATTAAATATTACAAACTAGCACATAGATATACACTTAAGTGATCAATTAAATATTACAAACTTGTATATGGATATCAATTTAATATTATATCATACTAGACAGAGTTAATCCATAAAACTATGAAACATTACCCATCATTCCTTAAGCTTAATTCATTTAAATTCCTAATCACTCCTATGTATTAAAGATTCAATTACATGCAATCTTTTCAACTAATCTAATGAAATTTTAATTACATTCAATCTTGCCAATTCTCCAAATGAATTATAATTAGAAAATCAAAGAATAAAATGTCATGACTAGCATTTCACAAAAATCCTGCAAAATGAAATCATACATACATACATACATCATATCAAGAATACATTTGAAATAGATCAACAAATGAAATAACATATTAAAATCGGGAAACTAAGATTGCGCACCTTTTGCCGTTTCATTATTCGTTTCCACAAACCTCACGTATAGTCCGTCTCCTGAGACAACTATCTGGCCCCTTACTCTATAATGAAAACGTACTTTTTACGAATTCAGAATGTAGAGTTTGCCTACTCTCTGAGACAAACCTCCCGCTTTACTGCCAAATCACGAGATAACGTCTTACACGCTCTTCCCGGAATCTTTTAACTTTCCTCGCGAAAGATTAAAGACTGTTGAATTTTCCTAAAGTAAAATCTTTAATTTCTTACAGAGTAACGCCCATAAATCCATATTAACCAATCGGAATAGACTGTATCCTAAACCTGTTCCGTAAAATTTTTGGATTGACAAGACAACTAAACAACTAATCATGCCGTAATTAACATTACTTTGAACAATCATCTATAGCCATCTCCTGCCCTTTTCCCGGTCGATTTTGGGAAAGGGTCTTATGTCATTCTCTAGTACCATAGCATCTGACTCGGTCATGTTACGTCGGCTGGAACGAATTCCCTTTTGACGTTCAGAGATGAAATGAAAATAATCATCTAACTATCTCTAGCCCTTTCTACTTTAATTAAGTTGACTTTGATACAATTCCTTTGACCAAAGCTTCTAAGAGTTTTCAAAATTCGACACATCGCATCGACATTCTGTTACCCATACAGTTCATCATTGTGTACTTTTTATGCTCTAAGACAAAAAGACATATTTACTAAAAACTCTAGATTACATAAAGTAATAGAAAAATTTTAAGTATAGATTTTAACTCTCAACACAATCGCTGTCAGATTTGAAAACGGTGGAAAAATCAGGCATTGATGAGTGTTGATTAAAAATCGAAATTAGGTCACAATCGAAATTTGGGTTTATCTGTCTACTACCGAATTCAAATGCAAGCATGACAAGGCCAAAGATTCAAGTTTGAATGCAGAATAAACAAGCGAAATAACCTAGATCCATGCAAGTAAATTGACATTCATTAAATATTTTATAATAAAATATTTCGATCTGAAATCTGCACGATGCGATCGCTCACCTGATAATCTTCAATGCATCAGTCTGCGCAAAAAATGTAACAAAAATACAAAAATCTCGTTTTCGTTTAAAATGGTCATTAATTTCATAGAATGCACAATTTAAAACGTTATATTACGAAACAAATATGCAAAAGGTCGGTATTCTAAACTTTTTGTAAAATTTTGAAATTTTTTAATCATGTAGTAATGGTTTTCGTTAATCGCTCTGGCACAGAAGGGGGGGGGAATGATCCATGCAAATGGTGGGTTTTGATTTGAAATATATACTTAAAAGATAATCTGCGATTATTTGTAAACACAAGTAAATATTTCACTCGCGAAGCGGTAACAATGTTTTGCTGAAATAAACCCAGCAAAAGTACGAAGCTTTAGAGGAACTTCAACAATACCAGTTCAACACAATCGCCATCAAGGTTTGAAACATTTTGGAAAATTTATATTCAATAAACGTTTATATGCATTTTAACAAAAGTAGGATACAAGTGTTGTTTTACACCGAATAATATATCGTTTTAAATCTTTATCATTTTTATCATTTCAGACCGAATTTAATTATCAAATAATACATACACACACAAATCAAAACAAAAATAAAACGCCACTGCGAAAGAATTTGTATACAAATGAGTATGCAGAACATTATCTATTTTTGATTCCAGATATAACAAAAATGTTTCGGAATAATATGTCTTAATTGGCTTCTGCTCCCCCTCACCCCAATCTTATATATATATATATATATATATATATATATATATATATATATATATATATATATATATATATATATATATATATATATATATATATATATATATATATATAGATATCATATATATTTGTTTTATGTCCTTTTTGTTATTTCAAAATAAATTACCGCAACATACCTTTTTAAATACGATTTCCTTTCTTCCAGTTTGTTGGTTGTAACAGCATATAATTTAAATGCAATATATTGTTAAGAAAAGAAAACATAAACTTACTCGCAGTTGAATCAAAAGAACCAATCTGAAGATGTTTCCATCGAATATCAATGCACCATCCCTCTCCCTACCAGTTCTTTACAAAACCGATAAATCCTATACTTTGTAATATGTGAGAGAATGTGATACTAATTTAATGAATTCATAACCTAACCTAAATTATATAAATATAAAATGTAGGTCATTGTAACCTATTCGTCACGAGAATGTTGTATTCATGAAGATGCAAATCTTACTTTGATGCCAACAATGGACAAAAATCTGACCGTAACTTAACTTAATGAAGGCTACATGCGTGAATTGAAGGTCGCATTGGCCTGATTTGGAGAAGGTGGTGGTGATGATGTTGAAATCACCACCATTCATCCACGCATAATGGGGCATGACCGTATGGCCAACGATGCACGAGGAACTATAAATTAAAAATTTGGTTCAGACACATATAGGAAAGGCGGAGGGACAATAAAACCAGTATTCACTATCTACTTAATATAACAGCAGAGCGATAAACATATAATAGAGTGGTATTAAACATTAGTTATCATGCAGAAAATAACTAAAGTAACCTTTACAATGAAATGTGACCCGCGTGAAATGGTATTAAAGACATAAAACAAAAAAGACTATTATCTGTATGATGTCGGAATAGGGGGTAATATATTAAATTGATAACCAGAGAGCTTAGTCTTTTTTTTTTTTTTGCTTTTGAAATCATTGTACTAACATCTGCGTATTATCGTTATTGAGTGAACTACGATAGCTCTGAGTAACCTTAGAGCGACATTCAGTACAACGACTATTGGAAGCAAAGTTCATGCATCGTTAATTACCTTGATTAGCCACTACATCACATAAATTCACGGGTGAAAGTTACAGGCGCTTTGAGTTACCTTGGAGTGACAATCGGTAAGGCCACTCTATGAGAAGTATATTTCATGTGTCAGTCTTCTGATTCTTCATTGAACGAACTGATTTTACGCTAGATTGTTCTCATTTGTGCACAGTCGTTCATTTCGAATCAGAGCAGGCTCTCGTCCTTTCCCACGAGAAACGAGTGAATAATTTATTTTACACTTCCATTAGGGATCTAGTAAATTGCCTGTTCAGCAGTTTCTCACCAAGTCTAAAATTTGCTGATCTTTGGATGCATGAGAAATGTATTTTATGGGTTATTTTTGCACTTGCTTATAAAAGCGCAATCTTTATTAGAATAGTATACAGTTGTAGTATATAAATATATCAAAATAATCTCAATATAATTTAGTGAAAAATTACTTTTAATATAATTTAACGCAAAATTACTTTTAATACGATTTAGAAAAACTTTCAATCTTAATACTTTTACTAAAAAATTCTATTCTAATAATTACATTGTTCAACCATTCCAGTCGAAGCCTGGCCTAAAAAGCATGCAATCTTTTAATTTAATTTCTATAATCGTTCAAATGCTCAATACACAGTTAACCTGTTATTGTTAACCCAACACAAGACACAGTGTTTAGTCACTATAGAAAGATTGCCATGGAATGAACACGTTGATTCATTCGTCCAACTTCATTGGTCAGAACGGGCCTACTTTGCAAGCTGGGATGTATATAACATGGGAAAAAATGTGTGGTCGTGTGTTACATAAAAATACTTCTTAACTTACATTAATAAAAGCATACAATTTAGGTCACTTTGACCTTCTATTGTTGCAGTGGTGTAATATGAAAAGAGATGCATCAAATTTTCTATTATATTGACTGAAGTGTAAATGACACAAACATTTTTTTTTTTAAACACACATTTTCAACAAAGTCAATGAAGCATGAACTATATGCCATAGAGAGATATATTTTAAATAAGGGTATCATATTTATCACCATGCATCACAACACCATGATTCATGATTCTGGGTAGGATATAATGTATATATAGCATGCCGGACCCCATTTGGTCTTGAAATAGATGCAAAATGTTAATCAAATCTAATAAAAACTAAAATATAGGTCATGACGAGCTAATTTTGCTGTGAGAGTGTGGTATATACATAGATGCATATCATCCTCCATTACCCGATTCAATCAAGCGCAATGGATGGGAAATGAACATCAAATACAAAATTTAGCCGCAGTTAGTGAAAGGTAAAATATAGGTCGCAATGACATTCTTTTACACCGATGGAGTAGTGTTCATCGAAATTTCATGATCCTAGAAAGGACAGTATGTACATAACATACATATAAACTTTATTGTCATGAACTCAATGCAAAAAGTTATAAGTCTGTAAAATGTGAATTATAGGTCACAGTAAACTTTTGGTATTGGTGCCATAGTAACAATAATGTCTATAATCATCGTATTTTATGATTCTAGCGGGAACAGTTAAAATATAAAAGTTATCCAAATTCGCTGAAGAGTGAAATGAGTCACAATGACCTACCTTTGAGATGAATGTAATAAAGATGCAACCACTTTCCAAAATTTCCAGGCATTAGATAATGCAAGAAAACATGCAGTTATGAGCTAAAAACAGATACAAAATCAAACGTGAATTAAAGTGACTTTCTAGACTTATGAAACTAATACAGCTGTATAATATCCTTTAACTTGAGAATTTAGCATGAACATATCTTGAGAAATTAACTTAAATTACAAAATTTAGCCAGAGTCTGTTAAACGTAAAATGTGCGTCCCAGCAACCTACTTTGTGATAAGTGTTTCGTGCTTATTAAGGCCAGTCCCTTTATTAGGTTTCATGACTCTAGATTTAGTACTATGAGTAAAGAATATCAAAAACATGAATTCAAGCAATACGTAACCAGGAATAGTGAATATGCTTTATAAGATGGGTAGGTGCATTAGAAACCTTTCCAAACTAGTCCTATCACTCTTTAAATTAAGAATGATTGAGCTGCAGAGGAATCTATATGAATTTTTATGTGCGTGTTCCGATGCCTAAACCAGAACCGATGTTGCGGTAGTATCACCCAGAGACTCGAAACTATAAATAAAAGTCAAAGATGCGTTTTCATATGGGTATCGTTTCATTCGATGTATGCCTTGCAAGAAATATCAATATATATTAAAACTATTTTTTTATGTAAATGAAACACACGAACACTTGCTCGCTTTTAGATCAATGATCGCATTATCATCCAGTAGACAAACATTTGTTACGATGAATCATTTCTAAAAGTGCTTATAAGACATCGTACTAAACAATAATCTATTTATGAAAATGTAATAAATACATGAATGTAATGTCCCCTAGAAAACCAGGTTTGGTTTTGGCAAGTGACCAACCGTAAAACAGGTCACAGTGCAATTTACGTAATGGAAAGTAAATATGGTCGTTACTTTAGGTCGACACGCCAGCTAATTGTTATGGTGATGATTATGTTGAGTATAACGACATATATCAACGCATGATAGGCGGCCAGTATAACTGGTAGAAGAACAACCAGGGAAAACCCTGGTAACATCTATCTACCCATGCGAAGCTACTAGCAAGCATTCCCATATACTCAAGTTGGCCTAATTTGAGACTCAAACCAACCATGACCACAAGCTAGTTAAAATGAAAGTAAAATAAACTGGGGGCTAACATTAAAATGTTCCTTGTTTCAAATGAAAGATTTCATTTTAGGTTTTCCTAAGATCTGACCTCTTGCTCATCATTCTTGTACTGGAAAGAATATTTGTTACATTCCGATGTATTTAACAAATAATAATAATAATAATAATAATAATAATAATAATAATAATAATAATAATAATAATAATAATAATAATAATAATAATGCATGCATGCATGCATGCATGCATGCATACATACATACATACATACATACATACATACATACATACATACATACATACATACATACATACATACATACACACACACACACACACACACACACACACACACACACACACACACACACACACACATACATACATACATACATACATACATACATACATACATACATACATACATACATACATACATACATACATACATACATACATACATACATACATACATACATACATACATACATACATACATACTAGACAGTATTAAATGATATTTGTTTTAGAAGACAAATCTCTACATTTCAATATATGCATGCTGTTGTAATTAATGGAAGAAAATCGTTGTTATTTTGTATTGATAACCTTGAAAACTTCATTTACACATACTGTTTCGCTTGACAATTTTGTAGGCAATTGTTTTGGATCAGTCTCTATAAATAAAAGGAAGACTAGTACTTGTATGTCTTTTGTCAATAAAAACGTACACTAGAGACTTGCCACGTTGATTAAAATATATCAGTGTCCATTGATGGTTTGGGCACAAAAGAAGATCGGTATTCTGTTGTATTTTAAGTTACATTTGTTAATCATTTTGAAGTAGATACATGTATCTTTAGCAAAGACTCATGCAGTTTAACAATATTTCGCTGATTTTTTTTCTTATCCATCCAGCCACCTCATCCACTCACCCCTTTCAATCTCCGTACTACCTGAAATGAATGAATTAAATTCCAAGACCGTTGTGCAAAATTAAAAATAAATCCAACGGTATTCCTTAATATCAAATTTTGCTTCAAACGATTTTGAAGGAGTCCGGCATGATACGCCTGTGCGTGCACGCGCGCGCACACACAGACACATATGGGAGTACCTTAATGTATTATTAAATCTGAAGTGTGAATTAACATACCTAAGTAAGAACGGACAATGGATGAATTTGATAAGTTATGGAGTGAATTTTCCTGAGAAATTTCCTTTAAAGTCTTTGAAAATGATCAAATCATGCGTTCTGTGTAACCCGACATAGAAATATATTCTGGAAACTCCAACAGATTATCAGTATTAAAAGTCGTCACCTACCACTGCCTGCACAAAGGAAGACAGCTTAGTGTCGATAATGGAGATCTTAGCCGTAACTCTGCTGACGGGTCTTATGCATGCGACAGGTATTTCTTTTTGTCTAGAGTAGCAATAGTAATATTAGTTGTGGTGATAACATAGTAGTAGTAGTAGTAGTAGTAGTAGTAGTAGTAGTAGTAGTAGTAGTAGTAGTAGTAGTAGTAGTAGTTATTGTTATCATCGTCGACGTCGTCATCGTGGTAGTAATAGTAGTAGAGATAGAAAGATCGTGATGATATGATAGATGCTGTTACTGTTGTCCGTGCTGCTGCCGTGTTCAAATTACAAATTTTCTTTGAAGACAGCAACAAAAACTATTGGTCTTCAGGTATGCAACATTATTTACCGCTGTCGATTTATTTTGTCATTTATTATATTCTAGCACGAGCGTGTTTTCTATTGTATCTCCCCCTCCTTCTCATTATTTTCCTTTAGACAATGTTATTATTATTATCCTAGTTATTATCTACTTCCAAATATTTTGGTCATCGTCCCAAGCCTCCCCACTTTCTAAATATAGTTTGCTGATGCATGCCTTGGTCCACGACAAGCAAATGTACACTACGTTACTTAACCCCTTCTTTGTTTTTTTAATCAGAAAATAATGTGATTAAAGCAAAACAAACTAAATGTTGGGGACTGGCGAGATTACGTTTGTGCTGCTCACATGAGATGGGATTGGCAATTGGATATGCCCTTTTTCTCTTTCATTTAAAAAGAAGTGTAATAAATTGATGGATAAAAATTATTAGAAAGAAATCGAAAGTTTCATGTAACTCTAAATTAATACTTGAAACTCGGCCAATGTTATGACATTTGTGTAATGCTATCTTCTGTACACTTCAAGACATGGTGTTGGCTCAATGGGCGCACGAGTTTAGTAAGTAAAGTGGATGCAGGTACAAGGTGGCAATGCTGACGTAACTGCAGTTCAAAAGGTTACGAGCATCCTTGTATGTCACGCCCTAGGGTTTATAACGCGTCGATAAGGATTAGAGAGCATCTAATCAAACTGAAAAGAGTGAATAAATATCCTGTGCTATTGCAGCTGTTTTACGTAATACTGATGCTGTGAGTGATGGCGTCCGTGGTATTTATTTGACCATCTTATTATTATTTGCTTCTGCCCTTGTTGTTATTGCTGCTGCCACCACTATCATTGATGACTTTTGTATGTTCGTCTCTTTCAGAGAATACGTATCTTTGTGGAAATGGATCTGGATTTCTTTTAACATACAACTATAATGAAGAAATATGTTGCTACGGGATCTACCCTAAGTATAAGGATATATGGGAACAGAAATGTTGTAAAGGTAAAACCGTGTTCTTAATTGTTTTGTTGTCGTTTACTAGTTGACCTATCGCCACTTGCCAATCATGCTAATTAATTAACCAATCAGATAGCGTAAATTAGACACTTCTCCAAGCATTGCTTTCGTCAGCCATTTTCTTCCGACAAGCTGCTTGGGACAAATATGTATTGATTATAATAACTATTTACAAATTTTGCTATGATTTGTTGATTTCTCGGAATGATATTTCTGAGAAGTCAGTGGGAGCCTTGTAATCCAGATCGTCATAATATGGATAGTAGATTTATTCCATTCCGGAAATGTAGACAAAACTACAATGTGTAAAGACTTGTGGTCACGTGTACGATCAGATGAATATAGACACCATTGATGATAATTTCAAAATGTTTGTTTACATAAAGGTATGTACAAAAGCATGTCCCGTCGATGGCTTGATACCTCGAATGTATGCCAATTTTTGCAGTCGGACCACTTTAGCTATTTAAGGATTGAACAAGACGTTGTAAATGCCTCTATTATTTTCATTCGTAACTTCTCGGTCAGTCTTACTGTTAGTCCAATCGTAGCAATAACAGAAGCAACCCAAATATATTGAAGTCCTTTCGCTTGGAAAAATATTCGCTAACAAAATGTATGATTTGTCTGTAAATTACTTCGACGACATATATTCCAAGTATACTTTTATTTCTCACTATATTAGCCGAGGATGTCCCGCTTGAGACCCAATGGAGAACATTTTATTCGCTCACGCAATGATTGGTTAAGTAGGTTTATACATGTTTATAAGAAACGATGAAATCTCAGTACAGACATCCACATGATTGCTAGCCAAGGTTTCGGTATGTTAACCCTATCTACACCTTGCAGATCGACCAGATATTTTAGTGCTTTGTCCAAGCGACATCTGTCAGATTTCAGGACTTGCCTCGCTTAGTATGTAAAGCCAACTAACCAACAGCGTGTGACAGCTGTTCATTGTACATTGGCCGAAAATGGTGGAGGCAACTGACTTCAAAAGAATACATTGTTAGCTTAAAATCGAAAGAATGATTACGTACCAAAGAGAAGCCATTACTGGTGTATTTAAGTGAAAGGTATTTGTACAGCATAGGATATTTGCTTATTTATGAATCGCTTCATTGTAGTGTTCTTACATGTCTCGATCATGTAGGAACAGTGTTCAATTTTGAACAACTGCATTTTGATTGGATGCGGTGGATTCCTGCTGCATCCAATGAAATTCCCAGGTCTGGAGTACAAAGGAGCATAATCTGATTGTTGAAAGTGGCTTGGGACAATGGACTAGATAGTGTCGCAATGTTTATCCATTAGCTTCTATGATATTCAGATAATGTCATTGATATTTTAAATAAGCCATCGTGTACGATACTTTATTTACATGTCGATATCAATTTAACTTCAAGACTGTACTTACAGATGTGAGGAAGCCATATAGTTTCGGTTTAGAACTGTGTTGTAATGAAGGCATCAAAAAGAACATACCGGGTAAGTTGCATTCACTTCAATGTATTAGAGTAGATATGCAAAGTAATTTATAACTGTGCAGCTTTTTGAGGCCTAAGTTTTGTAGTTTACCCATATTTTAGTTTAGAAATATTAAAAATTCTCCAATTTGATAGTTGTGGCTCGAACAAGTTTTTATAAACATCTGGGAATCGAATTGGGTAAAATATAATTTTAAGGGCAATTACATGATTATAATTCTAATTACAACCTAATTAAATTACTTAAATAAAAATCTAATAAATTTTAATGTCCATCCTAACAACAATATCAGTTTTTCCGCGAAAGTGCATAATTTATGTTCTTTATGAACAAAGGACAAATCGCCTCTGATGCGGGAGGTCGCGGGTTCGAATATCGGTCGAGCCATACCAAAGACTAATAAAAATGGCTCTAGCAGCTACCTCGCTTGTAGCTCAGCATTTGCTAGGACTGGTCGTCCCGGTGTCAGGATAATGTTACTGGGTGGGATTTGATGCTACATGTCTGTGGCATGATGTCTCAGCGCAAGACATCACTAGAAATTGTCACGCTGATCACATCGTAGCAATATGACTGAACATTTTTTAAAGCTACGTTAAAGATCCAAATATCTCACAAACACACACACACAAACACACACACAAACACACACACGCACACACACATAGGTAAAATCAACATCAGGAAAAGAAAAAATATTGGCCCCGTAGTAATGAAACATTTAAGTTAGACCTCACTCTCAGACTCGGAACGGGATTCATCGGAACACATGATGCAACTTTGATTATTATAAAACTTCATGTCTTCTCTCATACAATTATTATTAATAATATTCTTTAACTGAATGAATAACGTAATTATCTTTAATATTATGTTAATGATTATTATAATTTAACATTCTTTTACTGAATAAATAAGTTGTTTTCTGTATTCAAGTTAATAATTATTCTTTAACTGAATAAATAACAGCTTCAGAATCTATCGTATTTAACTCCGTTTGTACATAACTGAATATCGAAATTAAAAGTGTGTGCGCGCGTGTGTGTGCATATGTGTGTGTGTGTGTGTGTGTGTGTGTGTGTGTGTGTGTGTGTTCAGGTTTTGGAATTTAGTGAAAACCCGGACTTCTAGCAGAAATACACTTATGAAGGTTGTAAATTTCTCCACCACTATTGCAACCATTAACACTGCCATGGCTGCTAGTACCTTATTATTATTATTATTATTATTATTATTATTATTATTATTATTATTATTATTATTATTATTATTATTATTATTATTATTATTATTATTCAGGTATCGAGTCCCACATAGTATGCAATGGAAACACAACAAACTTTTCCAGGGTAATGTTATTACATCAGAGTCAATAAATCAAATACTCCTTCTTAGTCAAATTTTCCTGCCATTCTGTTGTACATCACGTGTATGTTAAATTATTCAGTGCACATGACCAACATATTTTCTTGAATTTGTTGATATGATATTCAACATTAATATTGTTATTGTTATAAGTATAGCATCAACAGTAGTCATATCTTGACTGAAATATGTATAGAACGTAAATAATTAATTGTAAAATAATGTGTTGGACGCAGATTTATTCTTATTTAACTCTAAGCATGAACGTCATGTCTAACAAAATATTTTGAAATATAAAAAGACGACGATTGACAGAATTTTCTTCCATAATTCAACAGAGCGAAGAGGAGGACGATTATTGCCAGCAGACACATGGCGAACATTTCCTGTTTTGCGAATCAACTAGAAATTGCTACAATCCAAAAGAGAAAACATGCTGTCCAAATTCACAACTGTATGACACACCTTCCAGTAAAGGGATGTATGTACAAATATCTCTCCCCCTCTCTCTCTCTCTCTCTCTCTCTCTCTCTCTCTCTCTCTCTCTCTCTCTCTCTCTCTCTCTCTCTCTCTCTCTCTCTCTCTCTCTCTCTCTCTCTCTCATTTGTAGGGTCCTAATAGCTTAACTCGTCCTTCCCACACCATAGATATTTTATCAAAAATATTTTGTATCATTACTTCCTTTTATGCTTGTTCTTGTTCCTGCTATTGTTCTTGTTTTAGGTTTTATTTTTCATTTACTTTTTTTTCTTCGAATTATTATTATTATTATTATTATTATTATTATTATTATTATTATTATTATTATTATTATTATTATTATTATTATTATTACAGCTGTTGTGAACAGAAAATATACAGCTTGAAAGATGACCTTCCATGTCGCTCTCCAAAACAGAACTACCTGTTTTGTCAATCCACATTTGTTGGACGACATAGTAAAAAAGAAAGAAAAATGCAGTTAGAAAAAATCTGCAACAGTTCTCACAGTAAGCGATTTTAACTTTTTGTTAAATCAATTTTAACATATGTTTGCGTGAAGCAAATGAAAATTGTTCAGCTTATATATATATATATATATATATATATATATATATATATATATATATATATATATATATATATATATATATATATATATATATATATATAAGTAGCATGTATAAATTTGCCTTTTCGTGCCCAGTGCAGGCTTATATGGTTATAGGGTATGGATCTTAAATTATGATAGTGGGAGTTAAGTCTCTGTGGGAAAGAAAAAACCACGGGGCGCAAAATCAGGGTTTTCATTTTGACATTTGGGTTATGGATAACGTAGGACAGTTCCTAAATATGTGAGATAAACAGCCAAAAAGATTGTTTTGCTTTCATACCCACTCACCCCGACTTATTAAAAATTCCTGAATGTTTGGCACAATCTGCATCCATACGACTATAACTGACTCACGTTTTAAGTGTCCAAACTTGAACGTTGGAGAGAGAGAGAGAGAGAGAGAGAGAGAGAGAGAGAGAGAGAGAGAGAGAGAGAGAGAGAGAGAGAGAGAGAGAGAGAGAGAGAGAGAGAGAGAGAGAGAACGTCTTTTAGTCGCAATATGTATTCGTTTCGTTCTATAGTTGTATTTTATCTTATATAATTCCAGCCTACATAATAGAGATTGATAAAATGGAATTCAAGAGGAATAGAAATCTGTACTTTACGGCCAGTGTAAGTCAACTGGTAGACCAAGGATTCCAACAGAGCGTAGGAAATACCACAAGACACTCTATTCCTTTAGACATTTGGATACCTCCTAAATGCAAATATATGATTGAACGTTCCACTTTCCTTGTACTCTCCATGACACCCCCCAAAAAATTTCTACAAGATTTATTGTACATGTATGAGAAAACAGAGACTATTTTTAAGAAGTACAAAACCAGTAAATGCAGCTTACAAAGGATTGTCCAAGACTTTCGACAAATAAAAGCAAGATGCATCGTGAAAGGAAGAGAAAATACTCACTCGAAAAGAAAAAAAAAAACTAAAAGAAAACAAAACAAAGACTAGAAAGAATTTTTAAAAAGTGTATGACTATGTAATTTAAAATCAAAATGTATGTGGTGAATATTTTCCTTGCAAGTGGTATAGTCAGAATATGCTGTCATCAAATAACATTCTACACATTATATTTCGTATTTCTTTAATTAGTGGCAGTTTTGAAACAAATCTCTCAGTGAACCTATTTTGCAATTAGGGTCTCTTTGGATGTATGCCATTCTGACTCATTACCACCGGGTGGTAGAACTTATATTTTCATCTTATATATGGCTTTCATTTGAAATGTAGATACAAAGTTCAACTATGTTCAATATCAACAGTATTAGCGTAATCTTTGCTAGCCAATATTCTGATAACCCTGTCTACACCTTAGTGTAACGAGCAGACATTTTTGTTCTTCAGGCCACCGTATCCAATCAAAATTAAGTTGTTCAAATTTGAAAACTGTTAAGATGTGACCGAGAAAAGGAGAGCACTCGACTTAAATAAATTGATAAATATGCAATTTTCCAGTGCCTGTCCGTGTTTTCACAAATACCTTTCACTCAAATACACCTGTAATTGCTTCCATCTGATACACAGTCATACTTTCGACGTTAAACTTACAACGTATCCTTTTTTTAGTCAATTGCCCCTACCGTTTTCGGCCAATGTACATCACGCTATGGTTAGACGACTTTACATACTAAGGGAGGCAACTAATGAAATTCAATAGATGTCGCTAGGACAAAGCACCAGTATAGCTATTCAATCCGCCAAGGTGTATATAAGGTTATAGGAACCTTGGCTAGAGAAGATGTATTAGCATGTACTGCTAAGATTAATGGATTAATGAAAATGTATTAGCATGTAATGCTAAAATTA
Source organism: Potamilus streckersoni (assembly GCA_016746295.1). Lineage (NCBI taxonomy): Eukaryota > Metazoa > Mollusca > Bivalvia > Unionida > Unionidae > Potamilus > Potamilus streckersoni. The sequence continues at coordinate 408,268 of JAEAOA010001663.1, read as the reverse complement.
ATGGATTAAATAAGATAGTTAATTAATTAATAATTTTTAATAATTAATTAAGATTAGTATGAATAAGTCGTTTGTGTTATTACGACCATTTCATCCTGGATAAAAACAGCACATTATACATTCATAAAATGTTTCTCATATCATCCACTAGTATAAAGGTGCATACAATGTCAAATGTCTACAGTGCTTTGTATTGTATTGGTGTGCAGTTCGAATTGCTATTTATTTAAGATATGCTTCTGAATCATCAATTTATTTGGGAAGACTTTCGTTTTTTGGGGTTTTTTGTTGTTTTTTTTTTTCGATGTTTCACACAAGAGAGAGAGAGAGAGAGAGAGAGAGAGAGAGAGAGAGAGAGAGAGAGAGAGAGAGAGAGAGAGAGAGAGAGAGAGAGAGAGGTCATTCTGTATGAAAAATCATCAGATAATAAAATATTTTACAGTATGTAGTGTCCATATTATTTTCTTTCATATTCACTGAGTCGAGTGGCTATCGAAACCAAATACAGTTCGGGAAATGATAAATGTTCTCTCTCTCTCTCTCTCTCTCTCTCTCTCTCTCTCTCTCTCTCTCTCTCTCTCTCTCTCTCTCTCTCTCTCTCTCTCTCTCTCTCTCAAATGAGATACGAAGTGAATTCATATATTATTTTTATAACTATATATATATATATATATATATATATATATATATATATATATATATATATATATATATATATATATATATATATATATATATATTTCTTCCTCACCCATCTTCCACTTTAGTAAGACAATTCATACTTATGATGTTGACTAATTTGTCATGGTATTTATGATATCCTAACGATGATCGTTGAAGGATATAGATTTTGTTCATGGGAACGTGGTCTGTGGTTCTTTTATCTGTAGGGGGAATTTTTTCCTTTTCTCACAGTAATATAAATTTCTGATTGATGGATCTCAAAAGAATTTGTAAGAATATAAGTATGTTGCCAGGCAAGATAGGAACCTTGAAAACATGGTCATTACTTTAGATAGCACAGCCATTTACTAAAAATATATTTGCCTTTCTATTTTCTTTGTTCACATTTTGAAGCTCTTGCCACACAGACGGGTGGGAGGAACTAGATGAGGAAATGTTTACTGACAGCTACATAAGTCAATTCATAAATTATAGCTAGATTATGAAAGGTCTCTTGGTAACCACGTAAACACATTCATAAATTAGAATTAGATTATAAAAGGTCTCTTGGTAACCACGTAAACCCATTCATAAATTAGAGCTAGATTATGAAAGGTCTCTTGGTAACCACGTAAACCCATTCATAAATTAGAATTAGATTATAAAAGGTCTCTTGGTAACCACGTAAACCCATTCATAAATTAGAGCTAGATTATGAAAGGTCTCTTGGTAACCACGTAAACCCATTCATAAATTAGAATTAGATTAGGACAGGTCTTTTGGTAACCACGTAAACTTATTTATAAATTAGAGTTATATTAGGAAGGGTCTCTTGGTGACCGCGCAAACCCATTCATAAATTAGAACTAGATTTTGAAAGGGCTCCTGGTAACCACGAAAACACATTCATAAATTAGAACTAGATTATGAAAGGTCTCCTGGTAACCACGTAAAACCATTCTTATATTAGAACTAGATTATGAAAGGTCTCCTGGTAACCACGTAAACACATTCATAAATTAGAACTAGATTATGAAAGGTCTCCTGGTAACCACGTGAAACCATTCTTATATTAGAACTAGATTAGGAAAGATGTCCTGGTAACAAAGTAAACCGATTGATTTATTTAAATTAATATTAAAGTACGTCATACTTTGGCTAGATTATAAGACTCGAGAAAAATGATGTAAACCTGCAAGAGTAACGTGCCCTTAGATATGAGGTTAATGAACCAGGAAGATGTATGCATGGTTCGCATTGCTGTTATGCAGAAGGTCACTGGCAAGATTGCCCGACCCACGATTTTATTTAACTCAATCGATCAGATCGAGAAAACGGTAGAAAAGCCTTAGCGGTAATCCTATTAAGTATAACAGTGTGCCATGCAGGTGATATCAGTTGATTTAACTGCCATTTTCTATTTATTTTTCAAAACCTTTCTTCCAGAAGCAGGATATATGTAGTAATCAATTTGTTCGTGGATCTGCGAGGCCCAATTCTACCTAGTTAAAAAGCTGCAAACGATTATCGAAGTCACTAATGATTACCGAATTCACAAACTTAAAGGCAAATATTCTACTCAAGAAGAATTATGGTTGACCAGAACGAGAAAATAAGACAAGGAAGAAACTGTAAATAAAGAGATTATCTGGTGTTACGATTTATCCTTGCAATTATGTAATGACGGAAATACCTATACTTTGTTCGCTGAGGCGTGAAATAAGTCTCAGTAATCTCATTTGATAAAGGGTACTACGTTAAGTTCAACTAAAATTATGAAATGTATGCCCCTGCTACCAACAGTGTATATGTGTGATTATGATTTTGATTTTTAAGGTAGCTTTAACAATTTTTCAGTCATATCGCTACGATGTCTGCAGTGTGGCAGTTTATAGTGATGTCTAGCACTGGGGCATCATGCCGCAGACATGTAGCATGATGTCCCACCCAGTCACATTATCCTGACACCAGGCCGACCAGTCCTAACACTAACCTCTTAATGCTAAGCGTCAAGCGAGGCAGCTGTTAGTACCATTTTTGTAAGTTTTTGGTATGACTCGACCGGTGATCGAATCCACAACCTCCCTCATCTGATGCGGACGCTCTAATCTCTAGGCCACCGGTGCGGTTAGAACAGTGTATACGAAAGTGGACTAAATAGAAAGTGCATTAAGACGAAAGGATGTACAGAATAACTGATGAAGAAATGGACAAGAATGATAATCGCACATGCTCTTTAAATTTGTTATAGGCCATTAAAATGGAAAACGGAAACCGATTGAAAAAAGTTTTAGAACTACATAGATTTCAAATATGAAGTTAAAAATTATGTATATTTATATGCAAAGAACGAATTTAATGGAATGACTAAGTTTGTGGAAGTCTTTCCTAAATAATTTGGATTTAAAACAGACGTTTTTTTACCATGTCGATGTATTTTACAAAATCGTTCGCCGTTTTCTACAAAACATTTGGCCTTGTGTTTTGATCTCGCACAATAGCGTCTTGTTCATTCACAATCGTTTGGCCGTGTCGACTGATTTTCAAAAGTCCAGTGTTATTTATCCCAAACGTTTTGGTCTTTTCAATTGACATCGGCAACTATTCTCCTGTTATTTCACGATCATTTTTACCTAGTCGATAGATCTCGCAAAATAGCCCCATATATCGTAATCGTGTGGGTTTGTAGATCGATTTAATGACACAGTCCCTTGCTATTCTACGATCATTTTTCATTGTCAATTGGCCTAATTAAATAATCTCCTATTATTCCACAATTATTTGGCCTTGTGGATTGACCTCAAGGAATAGTACACTCTTATTCCACAATCATTTGATGAAAGTTGCGTTTGTCAAACATTTTAACATTTAAGCTTTTGGAGTTATTATCTTATTGCGTACTTTTGTCAAACTTGTAACTACTCAGAATAATAATAATAAAGAGAGAGAGAGAGAGAGAGAGAGAGAGAGAGAGAGAGAGAGAGAGAGAGAGAGAGAGAGAGAGAGAGAGAGAGAGAGAGAGAGAGAGAGAGACTGAATAGAGCTTAAACCACATTTAGCGCCAAAGGTTCTGGGAGTAAAGTACTTATGACCTACTCTATAGTGAAGGTCTCATTCTGGAAGTGTTCCTACTATGTCTATCTTGGTCGTTATATACCATATATCGATCATAGTACATAGAAGAAGCTGTACATTGTAATAATTTACAACTAGAAATATGTATAAATATTTGATCAAGTGCCACCTGAGCAAGTAATTTAAACTTTTTTGTTTAATTTTCTAAACTTCACTGTAAATTGACAAAGTTGACATTAAATATTCTATTTTCAAAACATCTACAGAACACAGAATCTTGCTGGAAGTCACGTCAGTGTTAGCCTAAATAAATATATCTTTCCATGTATCGATCGCATCGATCCTTACGGAAATTAGTACGAAACTTATTAAAGTTTTCTATGTTGTTTTCTTTTACTCGTTATTTAACTTGGTAATTTTTGCTTCAGGTTCACTTGGTTTAGCTTGCGCACGCTCTACGATTCATATTTAACCAACAGTCGATTCTGGCACTTTAAGATCATTTAGTTTAAGAAGGTCGTTGGATCGTAAAAGACAGTGCATATCTCAAGTTTGGCGTAGCTATATAGGCGTAACCATAATTGGTACGAAATATTTCTCTAGGTTGGTTTGCCTTCACAGTTGATTAAGAGTTTATCGCCAGCGATTTCATTATTTGCCATGTACTATGACAACAACTTTATAGTCAGAAATTTCAGCACGTCAGGTACTATGCCAACAACTTTATCGTCAGTGACTTCATCAAAGTCAGGTACTATGCCAACAACTTTATCGTCATGATTTCATCACGTCAGGTACTATGCCAACAACTTTATCGTCATGATTTCATCACGTCAGGTACTATACCAACAACTTTATCGTCAGGGACTTCATCGTCAGATACTATGCCAACAACTTTATCGTCAGGAATTTCATCACGTCAGGTACTATGCCAACAAATGTATTGTCAAGGACTGCATCACTGTCAGGTACTACGCCAGTGTAACGGGGGATTTAAAACAGTACATTAAAACCCTCCTTAATAAATTCGGCGTCATTAGCTTGGGAATGATCTGAACGGTATTATTTCCCAGTTTTGACGGATAGATGGAACGTTACAAATAGCTAAAAATTATCAAAACAAATAAATAACAACGAGCCCCTCCCCCTCTTCAGTAAAATAAATACAAATTTTAATCAGTTAACATATAATTTTAAAAAATTACTTCCATTCAACAGATTTACTAAATTAAATAAACTCATTTAATATATAACCAAATTTACTTTCCAACAATTAATGCATAGTTAAATCTCACTTTACCAGCCAACTGATTTACAGTGACATAATTTAGTCACGGTCCACTTTTCGGTTTTTTTTACGAGTGTTGAGGTTTGAGTGCAATTCCCACGCTTAGACAGCATCACCTGACATCTTCTCTTGACTTGTTTCCTCGTCTAGTATATGCGCTTCGGTCCTCTTCGACCCTTGACTATTCTGACCTCTCGTGGATGTGGTCTTCCCCTTTACTTATTGGGTTCTTTGACTTATCCCTGCTTCTTTCTCTCTTTCTCTTTGAGTCTGAAGCTATTTCCTTAATACTGTTTCTTTCCAAACAAAGTGTCCTAGCCTATAGTCTGTCCTTCTTTTAAAGACAATTGTCTGGCCCTTCTCTACGAGTTCCATTTTTACGAAGAAACACTACTCTTTAGGCTTCTCCGGAGTCGGTCTTAGCCTTCTTTCAAGGAAAAATCGGACTAAAGAATTTTGGCAAGTTGTAGCCCTTAATTGTTTCCCAAAGTATAACGCCCTTAATTTTCCATACCAATCGGAAATAACTGTTCATAAAATTTCCCTCCAAAACATCAAGTCTAGCATCAGACTTCACTAGCCTAAAATATGCTGCAATTAGCTTTCTTTGAAAAATCAATTATTTGATGTGCGCCCCTTTTTGAACAGTTACGGTCGAGTTCTATCGCGCGTGTGTCACTACCAGCACAATTGACTGAGTAAGATGCTACTGAAGCTTAACGAAACCCCTTTTATGTGTTCAGAGATGAAATAAAGAAATAATCGGTGAATTTTCTCAAGACCTTTTTGGCTTGACTATGTTTACTTCAAAGCACAATTTATTTAACCTTACGTTTCAATAAGTCTTCAAAATTCGACATATGACAGCCAGCAACTTTATCATCAGGAACTACATCAGCGTCAGGTAAAACGCCAAATACTCTATCGTCAGGAACTTTATCGACATCAGGTGCTATTTAAAACAATTTTATCGTCAAGGACTATTTCGTAGCTAGTCATTGTAATATAATACACATGTATTATCAAAAACATATCACAACCACGAAAAGGTGTAACTCGCTGTAAGAATTGATCCCCTCAGTTTTAATATTGTATCTTTTGGATAATTTTACTAGTGTGAAGGTTCAATCGCGTCAACGCTGACACGGCCCAGTAACTCAACCAAGTCATTCTTGGTGGCACATTTTGACAAATCTTTGACGGCACAGACACCTGGATGAGCTTTTCTTGATCGTCCATAACATATTTACGGACATGATTAATAATTTTCAACGTATTTTTTAAACAGTGAAATAGCCAGTAATGATAAAACAATTGCAATCGCTAGTAACCACCTAGAACTTATAATCCACATATAAGGAGGTCAAATTGCAAATTTGACTCTAATGATGAAAAAACGTGTGCTTTTGATTGGCGCTGCAGTTTGCCGCTTGCGGTTCAATTGTTAAATTGTGCTGATATAGTTTGTAAATTCTTGTGCTGGTGTTAATCCATATGAATAAAAATAAATTAACTCTACGAAAACTAAAGCAATGTGAAAAGCAATGAGTGTCTTCTCCAGATTACTTATCTTAGTTTATGATCCAAATTTATATTCGCTAGCTTCTGCCAACTCAAGCAAGTCAAAATTAGACAACGGATTTGTCAATGAAGACAAAGTGCTAGCACATCGTTCTAACAACTGGTCAACATCGGAACTATCCTGTGGTGAGAATTTCTCACCGCAAATCAAATAAACGTCCTTTATTCGTTAGAAGGAAAAAAAAACATAACCTGGAAATTTGTGCACTATTACAAGGTAAATAAACCGGATTTGTTGGCGTCATCGCGATAAGAACAGCCGAGTAAACAGGTTGGGAAAAAATGGACAAAAAATATATCTTTGCATTGCCGCTTTGCCGAGATGCATAACTACCACTGATCGCGTTACAAGTTAAATTTACAACGATCTTTGAAGTAATATTAACTATTCCGACAGCATGACTAAAATCTTCGATGATGATTCAACCGCCAGAGCAATAGTTAATGTACAGTTCTGGAATCAGGTTCTGATCTTCAGGCCATTCCGGTAAGGTTCTGCTAGAAGAAATAATATGATCTACGAAATATCTTTCGATAGCTGTTTTAACGGCAGCACTTAACGTTGGTTTATGAACATTAATCGCGATTTTAGATTCTTTGCAATTATAAAAATGTCAGATATTTAACTCTGATTTACTGTTGAATCTCCAATGAATTTATTACCACATTTGATTTAATCCAACAGGGTAACGATTAGAACGAGCACTTGGCGATATTGTGACAAGTCCATGTGGGTTTTTTTGTGTGCTTGTGAAAAAAGCTGAAGTACAAAGTATAACAAAATATTTCTTAACCAGTGTGAGTCAATGCTGTTAAACACCATTAACATAGTTGCGTTGTCTCTGATAATCGTTTTTGAATTATTGTGTATATCGTTGAGTAACGTAAATCCATCAATGTGGTTTTTTTTTCATGTCGTCTGATCGGATATATTTACGCAGGGTTAAATTGTCTATCAAGCACTAGATCGTCGTAAACGACACGATTGTTCACGGATGTCGACGGCGCATGGTTGATATCGCTGATAAGGTTCACAGGTAGGTCGGATGACGAGTGCAGCGTCACACACATTGTTGATTTTTTTTTAGCACTTCTTAACATGCTTTGTGATCGTGGATGGTTCTATTAAATATAATTGATCCGAGCTGAGCCAGCGCAGAATAATATTTAGCATCAACCGAGATTTTCATGACCACGATGGACCTACAACAATTGGTCTGAAACATTTGGGAATGCTGGTGTGTATGGTTTTATACATACTGGGTAATCTAATCACTTGTTGTCATCGTTGTAAAATAAATATGAGTTCATATTGTGTTTTGATGTCGTATGAAAACTCATCAAATGGTAAATCTGCCGTCATAGGTGCATGCACACGCTGTGGAACAACCAAACACAAATTTGTACAGAAACAAAACGTGGTGGTGATTTAACACCCGCGATAGATAAACTTCCAGAAATTCCTGGCCGGAATACCCTGGCGAAAAACACATTCCAGGTTATAGTTACTGCGAACCTGAAACACAACTGGATATGGGTGTAGGAGAGCATAACCTACGAAAACCTGGTAAAAAATCAAATAAATCAAGTTGATCGGGCATGTTACCCGCTTGATCTTGCACATAAATCACCCTAAGACAGACACATGGCTGACGTAAAACTGACTCTCGAATTTAACACGATTGCAATTCCTGGCGTGCGAGAACGAATCGCCACATGGATCGTCAGCATTGCTATAAAAATTAAAATTGTATTTGGCGGCGGTTCGTTGACGACGTGATTGCAAATCTTTATGGGAGAAGTAATTGCTAGGAAATCAAAGATTACCAACTGTATATTAACAGTCCGTGTGATTATATGAAAGATGCTGACAAAATATCAAAAGCAGCACTGTCTGATTTAGAAGCTGCTTTCACGTGGCTTGCTTCGCAAAAGTTGTGTTAGATTTATATGCCGGCATCAAATATAGTTCCACGAAGAAGGTTTAATTAAAGAACGCCCACTGAAGTTCGCCAGAAGCAAAACAATCCACAGATTAAGGCCGAGTGCCTACATGACGGGGGAAGCATAAGCCATATATCGAGGTTCAGGTGTGCAACAAAGTGTTTGGAAGTTACTTACCTTGTCTCCATTTTTTAGTATGATAGCATGATTGAGTGTCAGATCTTGTCATAGGAGTACTCTGAGTTAATATTGTCATAGGATTACTCTGAGTTAATCTTGTCATAGGAGTACTCTGAGTTAACGATTTTTTCTTTCAGGTTATTGCTTTTTGTCAGCATCAATCTTGCGTCAGCCACCATTGGCTGACCTCAGCAGAATATATAACAAAGCGCAGTGTAAAAATAAGTGTACGAACCTTTTCGGGGTCTGTTTGGGGTTGGTTGGTTATCAGTGTAAGGTACAGTCCGAAAGTTATTCCTAACCATGTACTGATATTGGTTGATGGTTTGATCATCAATCAGTGTTAGTAAATGGTTACGAGCTGATTTATCGGACTACATGAGGTAGTACAACAGACAAATATGAATTAATGATAAAAATTTATAACGTATTTTAAAAGTATTGAAAAAGCAACGTAGCTGACTCTACATTGGGAAGACATCTAAGGGGAACGACAATGTGTAAGCGATTAAAGTTGGGAACATACAGCTCATTTTGTTGCGATGGTTCTCAAATTCCGTGTAGCAAATGCTTGATCGATGTAAAAGCTAAATTGAGTTACACGGGAGTACTTAGTGAAAAATGGGACGTTAACTTTGTGATTGGTTTACATTGGGAACAAGGGGAATTCATATCTTAAATCGGTCCATATGATAATTCGGGGGATTTCTTTTAGGAGGAACATGTGAACGGTATTACATGGACAAAAGTTTTACTGATGAGCTCCTGTAAGGTGTGAACAACACATGGGCGTAAAATGATTGGATCAAAAGTTATTACATAATTATAGGAACTAAAATACTTCATTTAGTAGACCGATTTTTATTTTTCAAAATAGTATTTGTATATACTGGAATCATTTTATATTATATAGCAACCTTTAATCCAGTCGTGTTGCACTCCTGAGTTACGCTTGTCATAAAAGCGCTCTTCAGTCGGGAGGAACTTAATTGAATACTTTCGGTCATGGATGTTTATAAACGCAGGTGCAATTCTTTCATGGAACATGATTTCAAGAGTTTATTTTAGTGAATGGTAATTTAAAAATTACTTTTGAATCTATCACTGTTTCCAGATTAATGAAGGAATGTGTCGTAAAGTAGTATACACCGTTTCTCTCATATAATATCGCAAGCTGCATATTGCCTTAAATTAATTTGATTTTATATCAGGATTTAGAAGAGTTATGGGTCCTAATTCGTGAATGATGATTTTTGGTCATAAAGACAGTTGGTCAATCAGATAGAAATTACTGTATATACCAATACCAGTCAAAATGTTATGACGTTCATCCATCTAATTCTTAAGGGTTTTTTTTTTCTTTTTCACACAGACGAGTTAATTTTGCACATCTACTATCAGTCAACTGTGCGGATGGGTGACACACGATGTTAATGAAAAAGCCTGTTGATTTGAGGGTCACCTTGGTCATTGCAACCGAAAGAATATAAATAGTCTCGGTACAATGACATTAGTTCCACATCACAAACCTGGACAAAACTTTTGGGATGCCTTAGACTTTGGAGGAGGGGGTAAACATGCTGCCAAAGTGTATTTATGATGGAACCCCTGGTGGGAGCTCGGAGGTTACGACCCGGAAGCTTCTGCAAAATCACAAGCATCCAAATTTAAGTATGTATCTATTCAAGACTTAATTCCTTTCCACTGAGAAAATTCGTTTGCGATTCCAAGTTGCATAAAAGTCAGAGTTCACCTTGACGCTGAGATACATTGAATTTATTGACAGAATCCTTATGCATCGGCATATGATAGGAAATGCCACCCTGAGGATCAAGATTTGCATTAGACAATGGCAAAAAGCAGTATCTTACGCAAAATTTTAATTTCGAGGGTGGCATGTTCCTACCCTTAAACCAAATATGATGGCTGAAGTGAAAATGTCCTATTGTGAGTGTAACAATGTGATTTTTTTAATGTCGTAGCATCACATAATTGAGTGAATGTTCCAGGTGTCAGCGTGACACATAGCCATTTTAAGTTCACGTGTGTGATCATGCCCATGTTAAATATATGACCGGGTGTTACAGATGCGGTATTTAAATCGGTCTGATCGGAGAATGATTGATTCTTAATGGGGTTTATCCGATAATTATATGAGGTTAACGGAGAACGCTTAGGGAGATTATCAAAACTGCCAATGGTTGAAATATTGCAGAAACAGCGGTTGTAGTAGCATAAACAATTTGCCGTAAGTTTAAATTTTGTAGAGATCGGTTTATTGAGGAAAGCGCAAACATGCGGAATTTTTCAAACCTCAATAGGCGTGTGTTTATTTTGGCAGCCAATTAACCTAAGACCTTGATTGGCTAAATCAACAGAAGGGTATGCTTCCATACCAAGTTTCGTGTTTTATAAATGTCTTACGTCGTAGAATTAGTCAGTCTAATTTTGCGTGAGGTGAAGGTCTTTCTTAGGGGAAAGGATAGGGCGTACTCTCTCGTAACAATATAGGGACATGTAACTGGAAGTCTTTAGAGACGATTATGTAAAAAGGGTAATGAGCAAGGTACCGTACCTATTTTTATTCAAACTTTCTTTGAGGTGAGTCTGAATATAATTGTTTCAATTTTTTATCTTAGAATTTCCCTTATAGGAGTCAGAAGAAAAATTGCTTGATTCAGTTGCCTTAATTTGAATGTGACTCATGATTCTAAAAATTTCCTAAATTATTTTCTTCGTAGAAGTCTTGAGATAATTGTTTTAATTTGGGAATTGATAGCATCTTTGGGTTGATAAAGTGATATGCCAATGAAATGTAAGGTTATCACATATTTTAGTTAAGATAAGAATTGAATTTTGTTAATTTATTGGTATAATTAAGATGTGAGTTCTTATAACAAATAATTTGTTGTAGAAGCATTAGTTGGGCTGCGGGCCGACAATTAGTCCAGATAGTAAATAATAGTCCACACTGGGCTGATGGCAGATCAAGTGACTAGACTATGCAATAGATCGGTTAGTGACACTAAATAGTGCTGGTAAATAAATACATTATTCTTCATGTACTAAATTTAAAAAAGAACTGTCTAGAATATATTTGAAATGAAATGCCAGGCTGCGAACTGAAAACCATATTTGCAGTTGCCGTCTGTTTGAAATCCGATATGCCGATATCCGACATAACGAGACAGGAGATAATGTTTATATCTAGGACCTAACAAACTGTTTAGGTTGTCCATTTAAATATTTGAGCAACTGGATAATTCTAAACAACAAAACAGCGGGACATGTAGAAGTGCAACTAGCTATATTGCTTTTAAAATAGCTGGAGGAAAGAAAGAAGTCTTTGTAGGCTGCAGCACGATAGAGCCACAGGTATAAATCAATCCAACCTACTACCAGTGTTGAATCTAGAGCCATGTTATGCAGTCATGCTGGACAAATGAGTAGAAAAACTCTCACTCGATTTTTTATTATGAAATATGTCGTATGTGTGTAAACAGAAATGCTAATTGTATTTTATAAAAAAAAAAACTTTTGGTATTTATTTTCTAGTAGAAGCGTGATATTAGAGTGTTTCTGTACAATTTCACTTGATTTATCTAATTGATTAAATTGTCATATTTTATTATTCCGGTAAATGAAGCCAACAAATCTGTGCTAATAATGAATACGATATGTTGGTCTGATGTCATTTGTTTATGAAAATGTACAATTTTGCTGCGTGCAAATCTTTCCGGAACACTCCTGCGTACAGTTTAGACACTTACCGATATTCGGTAACAGCTATATCTAGCGCAAAATTCAAAATGGCCACAGGGTAGTAGGCCTTTGTACACAATTAATTTCACTATATTGTCTCTACATTTGTTTCTCAATACTGAACTTTCCACTGTGTGACAATCAATACAAATCATATGTTAATCTAAAATACCTTCAAACATGACTTTACGGTTTAGTTCTTGTCAAGGGTTGACCTGCATTTTTTTGAAAGGCTGAATTGTAAACAAAACACCAGGCAACAGAACACAGATTTCACTTCCGGATCATCACCATGACCTTATTACTCAATGTGCACTGTCGCCGAAATACACACAGACAACCACACCATAAGCTTACATTTTAAAGAATAAACAATTGCCTTTAAATCCTTACCAAGAATGCCAAAATCTAACTCTAGTTTCACCACCAATTTAAGACAGGAAAAAGTGATCTAAAAATAGACTGGGACTACATTCGTGGGTACTGAACCGGATTTTATTAATTGTGTACTGATTCCTGAAAGGGTCAATATTTTTGTCAAACTTTATATTTGCATTTTATTTTGCATGCCACTACTGTTTCAACTTCATACATAAAGTCTTTTGAAATTTCCTTGCAAGCAAGACATGTGACAGCTGTCAGAAAGTGTGTAGTGCTGGTGTTCTATAGGGTGAAATTTGAGGTCCAATTGTTCTTAAGAAACCAAAACTAAATTTGCTATATCTTCCTTAATTATAGAAATTTTTCAATGCAGTAAAACCCTAATTGTAATACTTGATAAGGCCTGTCTGAAAATAGTCTTGAAATTAAAAGTTATTGATATATTAAATTTTAAAGAAAATTTAAATAAATATCTAAATTTTAAAAACTTTGTATTTTTAAAAAATGAAATTTTCATACAAGTTATAACATTCAGTTTGACAAATTTAGGGCAGCAAAGTTGATTAATGAATGGTGTTTAAAACAAATGGTATTTTGGGTCTGTACACCTGATAATACTATTTCCAGGGGTACTGAAGCATGACAGCTCACAGTGATTTGGACAGCAAATTGCAATATGCCTATCCAGCTGCATATAGGTGTACCTACTTAAGAAACAATGACAGGTGCCATGTTCCACATTTATTGTTTCAGGTACTTGGGCAGTTGTTTGTATAACTAATAGCCACTTAAATTTAAAGTTTTGATGGGACCACTACCATGTTTTATAGCAAATATGCATTCTATTATAATGCCGATAACTACGAAAGTCAACAATGCAATATGAAAATACAGTTTCACCTTACTGAAAAATGATGCAAATCTCTCTCGTGAAGATCTAAGCCATGTCTTTGAGATGCTGTATATCAGTGTACTGATATGAACTCATCTTGGTCACTTATAGCAGCACACTGCACATGTCCTTATGAGACCTTGCTATCACTATTGGACTACTGGAGAGCTTCCAAATTGATCTAACTCTAATTATTTGTTCCAGATACCAGACTAGACCTGAAAATATATAACATGTTTCACTTAATTCTAAAAAAAGGAAGATGTAGGCAAATGAAGTTAAAATGTGTTAGATATGGTGATTTCAAAATAAAATTCAGCTTGCAAATATGGGTAAAAAAGGTAAACTTGACAGAGTGACACTCAAAGATGTGAAGCACTGGGCATGTATTAAAGTGATATATGCATCCTAAAAATAGATGAAGTTTATACAAGCATATTTAGCCATTTACAGGTTAAATAACTAATCAGGTAGAGTATGTATCATAAAGTTTAAGGCAATGTTGGAACGGTGAGGTTTGATCATTGGTCCAAACATTGATACATACCAGTATAGTGGAAAGTCAAATGACAATGTACCAAATTAAAATTTATTACTATATGCAATCCTATAAATGAAGGAAAAACAATTTTAGATATTGTGAGTGAATATAGCAAAATGTGGCCACACAGATCAACTATAGGTACCAATAGATCCTATATCATCAACTAAATGTGAAATTTTCATCCCGAAAACTTGTAAACAAGGATGGATATTTGCATGTGTGGGACATATGCAATGTACTTGTTAAAATCACATGTGCAAACATGATTCAAATAATCTGTTTGAACATTTTTAGTCTATTTTTAAGAGTCTTGGATACCAAGTTATTAAGTTCAATGATTCAATGGAATCAGATATCAGCTGATGCTGCAATACCGCCCTCTGTCAAAGTACTAAATTGAAATGTGTTACCATACAGAGGCATATTCATGATGAAAATAACATCTTGGGATATTTTAAGTGCACACAGTCAAAACTGAGCCTTACAGATTCACTATAGGTACTATGTCAGCCTAACAATGTCAACTTTTGATTCCAAACATTACAAAATATATGCATATTTGTTCATGTCAGCTATGTAATCATGTTAGGATCAGTTGTAGAAAGTTAAATTCAAATAATCTGCTTGAATATTACTTATGTAATCTTTAAAGTGTCGGGTAACAAATATTATTAGTCATTAATAATGCATAAAGCAAAATGGATCCTGAGAATTCCCATAATATCATCTGGGCCACAATGCCGCACTACATCAATCAACATCTTAAAGAAACTGAGCAATAAAATGGAATGCATTCTGTGTTCAACTTACATCATTTTGCTGTTTTCTTATGTAAATATACCTGGGTAAAGTATATTTTACCCCTCTGACCTGTATTTCATTCTCTGACAGCTTAATATGATTTTGTAGAGAACTTGAACAGGTTCTAGTATAAAGTCTTCATCTCTGTCCTCTCACTAAATACCCTATAACTATATTTATAAACAATTACTGATAGCTAAACAAGCAGGTATGTGTTACTCGGGAAGTCACCCCATCATAAACACATAAATTAACTGTTTGGACCCCAGATAAATAGTTTCAATGACCTAAAAGTACAAAACAAAATAAAATTTTGTCTTCATGTATTTTAAATGACGGTCTAATTTTGACTAATAAAGATATTTTCTCTGATCAAATTTGATAAATATCCATCATTTGAGCTTGTATATGGTGTAGGAGTATATATATATGCTGATATCATTTAATATCATTCCAAAAAAATATTATATATGTGTAAACTTGGTAGAACATTTTTATTTTTTAATTGTTTTTTAATTTTATTTAAATTTTTAAAATTAAAATTATATTTTATTTTTAATTTCATTTTTATATTTTTAAATTCAATATACATAACATATTAAAATTTCATGTGTATGTCATTTATAATAAAATTTTTATATCAGTTTGAAGTTTTTACTGACAGGTCTTAGTTCACAATTAATTTCACTATATTGTCTCTATATTTGTTTCTCAATACTGAACTTTCCACTGTGCGACAATCAATACAAATGATATGTGAATCTAAAATACCTTCAAACATGACTTTACGGTTTAGTTCTTGTCAAGGGTTGACCTGCATTTTTTTTTTTGTTGAGAGGCTGAATTGTAAACAAAACACCAGGCAACGGAACACAGATTTCACTTTCGGATCATCACCATGACCTTATTACTCAATGTGCACCGTCGTCGAAATACACACAGACAACCACACCATTAGCTCACATTTTAAAGAATAAACAATTGCCTTTAAATCCTTACCAAGAATGCCAAAATCTAACTCTAGTATCACCACCAATTTAAGACAGGAAAAAGTGATCTAAAAATAGACTGGGACTACATTCGTGGGTACTGAACCGGATTTTATTAATTGTGTACTGATTCCAGTAGGTTGTGTTATTCACCAATTTCTGCAGATTGGAGTGTGTCTGCAGATTTTTCAGGCTTTAGTGATTGATATCATCCCCTAAAACGCCAGTCATTATCATGGTAAGTGTGGGGCTGATTTATCAGCCTAATATTTTATATACGGCGTCTCGTGTTGTTCTATTCTTTATCTCTGCTCAGATCTATATTTTATTCAATCCATTAATTTCACATTGTGTTATCCACTTTATCCGGGCAGTAACGTCGAGGTCGATACTCTTCGAAATAACGATAGCCACCACCACCCATAACAGTGAGACCTGAAGAAACTTTCAACAGCAACATAAATACTGAAAATCTCATTACCTTAAGACAGAGCTTAAAATAAGACTGAAATATTCAGTGTAAACTTTAAACGACGTCTAAATACATGATATATTTCAAAGACGACTGTTTAAAACGCTAAGGTAATTACAATACACATCACGCGATTCGTATCGTCTGGATAGCTTTCATAATGATACAAATGTAAAAAGGTAAAAATAAAGTCAACTCTTAACCAGTAGAGACATACTAGAATAGACAAAATAATGAAATAGTCATTAATTCAGCTTTGATTTTGTATTGATTTACCCATCATAAATAATTATGAGAATATTATTGTTTTAAAAAATAACAATTTCAGGAAGGACTTTTGGACTAAAAATTGAACTAAAAAAGGCGTAAATGCAGCTACGACCTGATGTAGTATACTTAAACGTCAAGCTCTTTGCACATAAATGTGTTGCAGTTAATGTTTGTCTTGACTACGATGAATAAAGTGATGATCCAAATCTAGAAGATTTTGCTACTTTGTGTGCTGTATGCTCGCAACAGGTGAGAAAAATCCACGCGTGATAAAGGTCACGTGTTATGTTCTACAAACAAGATCACATGCATATAGGATTGTGAGAAATATCTTTGTTTGGACGATCAGTAGTTATGTTTTCTCACCATGTATGATATCTTTCCTATTAATGTGTGTATTTGGTCTTTGAACGGATCGCACTTTTATTCATACAATTATGTGTGGTCGATAGATGAGAATATTTCTCTCCCTATAACACATATTTCATCATAAATGTATATAATTATCGAGTGGGTATATTTATGTTCACACACACACAAAACACACATACATACATACATACATACATACATACATACATACATACATACATACATACATACATACATACATACATACATACATACATACATACATATATATGGGTATATGGTATATACGGTGTATAAACTGGTACATGCAGGCAAGGCGTTGGGTGCCAATTACTCGCGGACCTGGGTTCGAAACTAGGTAGAGTACGAATTTAATTTTTCTAACCTGTATGATATATTGTATATATATATATATATATATATATATATATATATATATATATATATATATATATATATATATATATATATATATATATATATGATTCGGATGATTTTTATATGACAGAAGATAAAATAATAACGTTCCGCTGTCAAAGATTATCAGTTGCTCTAATAAAAAGATAATTTCATCTGTACCCCCTCCCCCTTATTCATATACGCATTTTAGGAAAAGATAAACAGAGTAGGCATCGGGTCACACAAAATTTGTGATATTTTCCCTGCCATTATCAGTGACTAAAAACAAGTGCAAAAATTGATTGTACAGGAAAAAAAAATACCCGAACATCGGAATTTAAGCCAAAGTTCCCATCTGCCGCGGTGAAGAATTCACAAAATTCAGACGACTGCTGAGTATTTAATATATTGTTGTAAGTTTTATTTTCATTTTTTAAATTGAATTCACGTATACATCATGAATATAAAACTTTGACACTGTCATAGACTTAGATTGCTTTTCTTTCTTCAAATAAAGTATCAACAACTCAAAGCAATTTTTTTTCTGAACTCCGTTTGCAAAACCTTGTATACAAGGTTTTGCAAACGGAGTTAAAACAGTTTCCCTGCGTTTAGTCTTTAACTGCGGTTTTCTTCACGGTAAAGTACAGGAACAGAAACTCGCAACAAAAACGGTTCACACTTATAACAAAAACAACACAGAGTAAATAACTACGCGATAGGCTATACATGGCGGCCCGTATTAATAGTGGAGGAAGAAGCCGAGAAATCACCGGAAAGAACCAACGACCCACTGGCAAGCTTTCTCACATATCCACATTCGCCGAATCTAAACTCAACCCACGCAGACAGAGGTGAGATGACAGTGCTCCGTAACGGACAGCACTTTAGACCACTCGGCAACTCAGAGCCCCACTTAGGACTAGTCAGTAACTATTATCTATCGATAAGACTGAGGAATATGGATACAAGCAAAAGTTATAAAATGATTATCATCTTACTGTATTTAGTCAATATCATCGAACATGTCGTACGCACATTTAATGTCACACAATTGATGAATGACAGTCGTTCCCACGGCCCCTAAACACTATGCTCTATTTTATAACTACTACTACTACTACTACTACTACTACAACTACTACTACTACTGTTGCTGCTACCACTACTATCACAATCATCGATTAGGACCAAATAAGACATCCAAATTACATTTATATGATTTCTTTACACAGCAAATCCTAAAATATAGTGGCATTATACTTCCTTGAATTAACTTTTCATATTCAAGTCATTCAAATTGCCTGGTCTCTTGGTTAAGACGCAAGTGTCTGCAAAACACTTTATCCCTTTCTTAACTTCAATTACTTTTTCATACTACGAGGTTTTTTGCCAAGTTCTTTATATATATATATATATATATATATATATATATATATATATATATATATATATATATATATATATATATATATATATATATATATATATATATATATATGTATGTATGTATGTATGTATGTATGTATGTATGTATGTATGTATGTATGTATGTATGTATGTATGTATGTATGTATGTATGTATGTATGTATGTATGTATGTATGTATGTATGTATGTATGTATGTATGTATGTATGTATGTATGTATGTATGTATGTATGTGTGGTGTGTGTGTATGTATGTATGTATGTATGTATGTATGTATGTATGTATGTATGTATGTATGTATGTATGTATGTATGTATGTATGTATGTATGTATGTATGTATGTATGTATGTATGTATGTATGTATGTATGTATGCATGCATGCATGCATGCATGCATGCATGCATGCATGTATGTATGTATGTATGTATGTATGTATGTACATTTCGGAAGGTGAAATTTGATGTGGTGATAATGGGGTAATGTTCATTTCTGATTCTTATTTTGAAATGAAATTTTGAAAGTTACTGAAAACTGCATTAATATAAAGTAAAATTTAATCTGTCTGTTCGTATTTGAATATTTGTATAGCAATTTGTTTTGAAAACAAATCTACAGCAAGAGATCAAACAGTATCAAAATTATCCTAAATCTGAATTCTTACATTTATAATAGACTAAATTAGATCAGATGTAAATGTATTTCAGTAAAAGTAACACTAGCACCAATTAAAGTAACACTAGCACCAATAAAAGTAACACTAGCACCAATAAAAGTAACACTAGCACCAATAAAAGTAACACTGGAACCAATAAAAGTAACACTAGCACCAATAAAAGTAACACTAGCACCAATAAAAGTAACACCATTAATACCAAATAACAGTAACGCAGTTACACTTTTTAATGTCTGTAGAATACAACAGCATAATTTTCCTATATTACATATAAAAAGGAATAAACGTGGCAAATTCTATATTATACTTTGAAAAGTATAATCAGCTTAATGGTTTACAGTTTCATTCAACACACATTTTCATTCTGAATAGCTCATAAAGTGAAAATAAATCACATATTCATGTATTTTACAATTGCAAAGATACTTGTACAATTGTCGTTAATAATTTAATAAAGACATTAGTGATGAACAAATAAAGTTTTATAAGGTAACTTGTCTTGGATGCCCCAGTGGTTTGACAGTAGTTCGATGAGCAGAGAAGAATTCGCATGTCCCTGTGTTATTCTTATCCCAGTCTATTGTAGTTGTCTGCCTTTGATAAAGGAACACAGCTTAATTTAAAACTTGTGTTGGACAGTTTTTCTTAATGGTTAATTTCTAACAAATGTTATCTCCAGTGAATAGAAATTATATAATGAAGAAGCATCAAACTGAAGACTGAAATTTTACATCTAAAATGTAGAAAATTTAACAGGAAAACCATTTATCTATCGACGTATGTTTCTTATTTGCTCCGTGACTTTATTGATACGTCAGTTAAATAGTGGTTATTAACCAAGTAGAATAAAACCGAAATATAATTTCGGAAGACAGTTAAATAAAATTTAGAGTGAGATACGGTAATTACAAATTATTCCTACGTAATTGTATATTTATCTTCAACTATAAAGACAATGGGGTTGGTTGCTAGGAAATCGTTATTCCAACTCAAATAAATAAAACGATCGACAACACACGGTTGCTATTTGGCTAACTGC
Source organism: Potamilus streckersoni (assembly GCA_016746295.1). Classification (NCBI taxonomy): domain Eukaryota; kingdom Metazoa; phylum Mollusca; class Bivalvia; order Unionida; family Unionidae; genus Potamilus; species Potamilus streckersoni. The sequence goes on along the minus strand of JAEAOA010001663.1, from coordinate 387,513 downwards.
CATGTTTTCATTAGCCATACTATTATTTGAGACTATTTCCACTCATTTGTTCCTTAGTCTATGAACTCAGGATTGTGATAGAGTTACTTAATAAGGAAGTTATATCACTAGAAATATAGCCACATATAGCGCGAGGAATTTTACATTAGGAATACATTCATGTTTTTCTACTAGGTGTTATAGATACACGTAAACAAAAATAAAAATCTATATGCAATGTTGTGTTAGGTGTTTAAGATACAAGCAAGTTTTACGATTCTAAGGTCTTAAACTAAGTAATAGATCAGAGTGAAAAGCAACAAGTTTTGTCAAATTCAACAAATAATTTTCCTTAGAATAAAAAGTGAAAAATGTAAAAAAATCTACGGTATTGAGTAATAAATCCCATGCAATCCTGGAGTTTCTAACATAAGTCCTAATAATTAGAGTTCTGAATAAATTTATTGGTATTCCAAAATGAATCCAACGCTGCCAGTGTTCATATGCATGTGATGGCCTGTGTCGTAGTGATATGCCATTTCTTTTGTTGAATCAAAATACTACAATCCAAAAATATATTCTTATTCGAATTTCACCATAAATCCATGTCTTTATTTCCAAAAATGTAATCTTTGAACATTTTGTGTTTCCAGAGAAGAATAATTGAATTAAATAATAAATTCCATCCCAAATGAAATTCTGGACACAATAAATATACAACTGAGTCAGCTCAGATCTTAAAGCAAGAAATGAATAATTTCTAGAAAAACAAGATAATTTAGTCCTCTACATGACTTCATGTCACAATTGACATTTTCTAAAACAAAACTATTACCTAATGGAAATATTAAATTTTGGAAGGTTCCAAATGTCTGCAAGAAAAAAAAATCTTCGATTTAATTAGAAAGTCTGATACTAAAATTATAATATAGAACGTGGTAACCAACATGTTGACCCGGTATTTCAAAGGGAATTTCCAATGTTATGGACTCAGATTGAACATTTTGTTTACAAAACCAAAGTAGGGGCCCCGAGTGGCCGAGTGGTCTAAAGCGCTGTCCGTTACGGATCACTGCCATCTCACCTCTGTCTGCGTGTGTTCGAGTCTAGGATTCGGCTAATGTAGATATGTGAGAAAGCTTGCCAGTAGCTTCTCGTGGGTCGGTGGTTCTTTCCGGTGATTTCCCGGTTTCTTCCTCCACCATTAATACTGGCCGCCATAAATAGCCTATCGTGTGCTGAAAAATGGCGTTAAGCCCAACAACAAACAAACAAACAAAACCAAAGTCAAAGATTCAGGTCAGGTAGAAAATTCACTTGATTTTAAACAGGGTCAAGTCCAAAATACAATTTAACCATAGCACAAAATGTATTGAAAATATCAAACAATGCAAATTAAATATACATAACACAAGGAATATTACATTGGCAAGACATTATTGTTTGACATCAGTTGTTTTGATATAAAAAAGGGATATTACATTGGTAAGACATTATTATGTTGCTATTAGCTGCTTTGATAGAAAAAAAGGAAAATTACACTGGTAATACATTGTTGTGTTGATATTAGTTGCTTTGATAGAAACAATGAATATTACATTGGCAATGTGTTGCTATTGAGTGTTAAGATAGAAGTATGAAATATTACATGTTCATTACATTGATTGTTTTGCTATGAAGTGTTATTAAGTGTTTTAGATATAAGCATGAAATATGACATGTTCATTACATTAATGTCTTGCTGTTATGAGTTTTAAATGCATGTATTACATTGGAAATACATTAATTTGTTGCTACTACATCTTTCTGATAGAAGCAAGGAAAATGAAGTTGTTACGCAATACCTTTTTGCTATTATTATGTGCTTTTACATTTTAGGGATATTAACCTCGTTTATTAAAGAATAAGAGGTGATGGGGACTCGAGTTAAAAATAAAACGTTTGTCATTGTCTTAAATTAGTAATTCCGTTAGAATAAGTTTTGGTTCCTAATGAATTTACGCCTGAAAAACCCCAAGTAAGTTTTGCTTGGTCAGCAAGATCAGATCAGAATAGATCAACTTTTTCCAGATGAGATCTAATAATAGAGAAGTGGGGCTAAATTCAAATATGTTGGTACGGAAATGAGAAAACGGAAGAATTAAAAAAAATGAGTGCAAAACAAACTGAACGTTTCTTAGAGAAAGTTTTCTTACAGTTTGATGGTTTAAGTTATTCCATTTAAATGATACATACATACATACATACATACATACATACATACATACATACATACATACATACATACATACATACATACATACATACATACATACATACATACATACATACATACATACATACATACGTACGTACGTACGTACGTGCGTGCGTGCGTACGTACGTACGTACGTGCGTGCGTACGTACGTACGAACGTACGTACGTACGAACGTACGTAGCTATCTATCTACCGAACTATATACATATATACATATGTACTCACGTACGCACATACATACATACATACATACATACATACATACGTACGTACGTA